>CAXKVI010000001.1:96815691-97093841 GCA_964058755.1 Campiglossa producta
GCAAATACCTAATTTTTACTCAAGTTATGTCAATTTGTATGATTTTCGAAATTTTCGATATCAAAAAAGGCGTGGTTATCATCCGATTTCGCCCATTTTCAATAGCAACCTACCTTGGCCGGAAAGTAACCTGTACCAAAAATTTCATGCCAATATCTCAATTTCTACTCAAGTTATCGTGTACACAGACGAACGGACATGCCTTAATGAACTCCTCTTTTCAAGCCAAGAACTTTCATATATAGAACTCTATATCTATCTCGATTATTTTGTGCCGTTACGTACTACCGTTATGTGAACAAAATTATAATACCCTTGTACTAGTACTAGTACGCTGGGTATAAAAATGCTACAAACAATACCAACTACGATGTTTGCAATTTCGATCTTGCTGAAAGATCTTGTCAAACCGCTTTGTATTGTTGCTTAGAAGTTTTTCATCACCTTTACTGGTCATCGAACCAAGGAGAGGAGATTAGGAATTTCTAAATCGCAGTGTGTAACCATTACACCAAACACTGCTTAGTGTGCCTGCAGGCAAATTGCAGCTATATTTTCGCCTAGTTTTGTTGTTATTTTTATTTAACAATGTTATTCTTACCTAAGTGCACATACCCAAAGCGACATTCTGTTGCTATTTACGTATGGTTAGGATTTCTTTTTGTACACATTAGCTAAGAATTAGCTTCATTCAGGGTTCATTTTTGCCCGTGTCCCGACTTGTTTTTGCCAAACTCAAAAGAATAATTTGATAAAAATTATTCGACAGGTCAAATGTCCACAAAATTTTCAAAGCTCGTAAATATAATGACCAATAATAACAATAACTACTTGTACCATTGGTAAAATTACCCTGCAGTCAACTTAACTAGTTTTATACTAATCAAATACCAGTCAGCCAGTCAGCGAGTTCTGTAATTTTTCCATATTAGCAACTGGTATTTTTAACACGGCGATGTCCTACGAGATGGCAATTGTCCTTCTCTGCAACAGCACCATACCAATTGGTTGACTAGTCAGCCTCTGCATCAGGAATATACCAGTTGATATACTTGTTATTATACACATCAGTATCATACCATTCTAGATACTAGTTCGTATATACGTCTGGATCGTACCAGTTGAAAGACTAGTTCATATATACATACCCTGCAGTCAACTTAACTAGTTTTATACTAATCAATTACCAGTCAGCCAGGCGGCCTCAACTAGTTCGAGTTCTGTAATTTTTCCATATTAGCAACTGGTATTTTTAACACGGCGATGTACTACGAGATGGCAATTGTCCTTCTCTGCATCAGCACCATACCAATTGGCTGACTAGTCAGCCTCTGCATCAGGAATATACCAGTTGATATACTTGTTATTATACACATCAGTATATCTCGTCTATTTCCAACAAGGAGATGGGTGTACTTGGATTTGTCAAAACATGGGCTAAAGAGTTTGACGACCCGTATCTTACTAAGGTCCTTTTCACATCGTTGGTTGGTCCAATTCTTGAATATTGCTCATGTGTGTGGTGTCCTGTGTATCAAACCCATATAAACCGAATTGAGTCAGTTCAAAAACAATTTTTAGTCTTTGCCCTTCGCGGCCTCAATTGGGACTCACCTCGTCATCTTCCACCTTACTCAAGCAGGCTTCTTCTTATTCGCTTACCGTCTCTGGAAAATCGAAGAATTTTACTTGGAGTAATGTTCCTCCATAAACTGATAATAGGTGAGATAGATTCTTCCGAACTTCTCGGCCGATTGAATTTCGCTGTACCTGTCAGAATATCCCGATATTACGTTCCCTTTCACTTGCCCATTTGTCGTCTAAACTTTGCCAAACACGACCCTCTGCGCATTTGGTGCTCATACTACAATGACTTGTATAGCTGTATTAGTATTCAATGTACTTTCAGTACTTTGCATAATGCAATACTTGATTATTTAGCCTAAACAGAATGATGAACCGGATACACTGCTCTTGAAATATTCACACAATTTACCGAGTGATAAGGATTGGAAACGAGTGCTTTCCAACCTTTGGATTGTCACTGATTGAGTTGATTGGAATTTATAGCATTCCAACAACGTAAATAACTCTATTTGTAATACGTCCTGTCACGCGCAGTCTGGAATCTAATACATTCCTCCGAAGGGTCTTTGGACTGCCGCCTACGGAGTTGACTGGAATCGATTGCATTCCAACAACGTCAAATAATATTTGGATTAGTATCGCGACCTGCCGTCTCTGCGCTGATCGGAATCAAATGCATTCCGACGCCATACTGTTCGGAATCCCTGAGCATTCCGACAGCGTGCCGATCGGAATCTAAAGCATTCCGACAGTGTATAATCGAGTCTGATGAAGTTCGCCATAATTTTATTTTATGTAAAAGGCTCGATCGATGGTTTTTGTATTATAATAATTTGTATTTTTAGAATTAAGATTATATTGTTAACAACTTTTTTTTTTTAAATTTGCATGTAATTATGTAATTTTTTATCTTTTGTACCTATGTGTATATCTTTTATGTCGACCGCTCTATGTTTGTGTCGACTTTAAATAAATAAATAAATAAATAAATATATGCATCAGAATCATACCTGTTGACAGACTACTTCTTATATGCATCAGAAATATACCATTTGACATACTAGTTCATATATGCATCAGAATTTTACCAGTTGACATACTAGTTCATATATACATCAGAATCATACCAGTTGACATACTGCTCAGTCTATGCGGCAGGACATACTAATCATTATTCCCATTCAGATCGTACCACTTGTCATACTAGTCCACGAATTTGACATTCATTCCAGTTGGTATACTAGTCGGTCTATGCACCAGTATCATAGTCAGCTTCTACATCAGCAATATACCAGTTTATTCTTTAGAAAGCAGCGACTATTTGTATTTACCCAAACACGAAAAAGCATCTGTGAATTACAAGGTAGAAAAGAAGCAGTTACAAGAGAAAAAGAAAAGCAATTGTCCTTTTCTGCATCATACCAATTGGTATACTAGTCAGCCTCTGCATCAGCATTATACCAGTTGATATACTAGTTCATACACAGCCAAAAATGAGATAAAGGCTCTGAGTTCGATTCTCGGTAAAGTCAACACAACTTTTTTTTTTCTATATTTTTTAAATTATATTGTTTATTGTATTTTTAATTTAATATGATAGTTGTTTGGCGACCTGTATTTTATAAATAATAAATGGTTTTTGCCGGCTCGAGGTCAGAAATTCAACTTAGAAAAATAAAAACAACAAGGTTTCTATTTGGTTTTTTCGATATATTTCGGCTACACTTCGGTAACCCTCATCAGGAAATTTATTTTTACACGTCCGTTCTGTTCGACGCGGAGCTTTCTGTAGCCGAAATATATCGAAAAAACCAAATAGAAACCTTGTTGTTTTTATTTTTCTAAGTTGAATTTCTGACCTCGAGCCGGCAAAAACCATTTATTATTTTTAATTTAATTATTGAATTCAACTTGAAATGGCTCCTTTCAAATTCCGCGTTCGTCAAGTTTGATCATATAGGTGAAGGCACAATTGCATTAAACTTTGTAGGATCCACTTTCATACAAAGTTTTTTGAACGTAAAGCGAAGCGAAATTTTTCAAAAACGAGGCGCGCATTTGTCAAAGTTTTATGTAAGGTTAATTAAGGTTACTTAAGGTTAAGTTAGTCGTCCACTGCGGAGTTCCGGTCCCACATATGTATATATAGATAAAAGTAAGTCTTATTTTTACATCAAAAAGAGTCAAAGTAAGACTGCTTTCATGCTGGGCCATACACTCGAGTTAAAGGAGCATTGTTAGAGTTAATTTATATTGTTGTCGTTAATATACTCAAGTTTATGCTGCAACGTAAAAAAAATGGCGGTTATATACCAACAGGTTGTCATAACCTCTAACGAGACTTTTGCCGAACTTCTCTTCCAACTTATAGTGTGCTGCTTTGATTTTTTTCCTATAAATTTACAAATCTGTGACTGTGCAAACAGTTGAATGCAGTTAGGTTAGGTTAGGTTCAAGTGGATGCGGCAGAGGCACACTTAGGCCAGTTTTTAAAGGCCCGTTGTGATACCACCACCACTAGGAAAGTCAGTCCCGGGACCCGGCCATATAGAAAATCCCTGAGTTATTGCGTTTTTCCACATAGCAGAATCCCGGGACTGACACTCCTAAACCGACACCGTTCAAACAACCAAAATTTGGTCGACTTCAGGATAACAGATTGTTGATTTTACCAGTGACTTTTTTTGTGTATATGCAAAGAAAATTACAATTCATATTCAGAATTTCCATTTGATATTCAGAAAGTAACAATTTATATTCAGAACATTACAATTCATATTCAGAATTACCATTTGACATTCAGAAAAATACAACTGACAATCAGAAAATCACAATTGATATTCAGAAAACTTTCTGAATATAAACTGAAAAAGGTGTAGTATGATTTCCACCCGAGACTCATACATACTTGCATACTAGTACGAACCAGGATTTTTGTGACTAGTATGATTTTGCCCAGCAAATTATAGTTGTATACTAGTATGTTTTCTGATTAGATTGGCATTGATTGGTTTAGGGTAATCAGCAAAGAACTAGTATAAAAACATCCATAAAATGTATAGTAAACTAGCTAGGTGTCTGCTGAGTAGTTTGGAATTGATTAGTTTGAAGGTAGTCAGAAATTACCTAGTATGAATACACCACAAAATGTTTAGAAGAAGAACTATAATGTTGCTGAGTAGTTTGGCATTGACTGGCTTAAAGGTGGTCAGAAATGAACTAGTATGAATACACTACAAAATGAATAGTCAATTAACTATATTGCTTGCTGAGTAGTTCGACATTGACTGGTTTGAAGGTAGTCAGAAATTAACTAGTATGAATACACCACAAAATGTGCAGTCAATGAACTATATTATCATACCAGTTGCCAGCCTAGTTCATATATGCATCAGAATCAAATCAGTTGCCAGCCTAGTTCATATATGCATCAGAATCAAATCAGTTGGCAGACTAGTTCATATGTGCTTCAGAATCAAACCAGTTAGCAGACTACTTCTTATGTGCATCAGAATCATACCAGTTGACAGACTAGTTCATATATGCATCAGAATCATACCAGTTGACAGACTAGTTCATATATGCATCAGAATCATACCAGTTGGCAAACAAGTTCATATATCCATCAGAATCATACCAGTTGGCAGACTAGTTCATATATGCATCATAATCATACCACTTGACAGACTAGTTCATATATGCATCATAATCATACCACTTGACAGACTAGTTCATATATGCATCAGAATCAAACCAGTTGGCAGACTAGTTCATATCTGCATCAGACTCATACCAGTTGACAGACTTGTTGATATATGCATCGGAATCATTCCAGTTGGCAAACTAGTTCATATATCCATCAGAATCATACCAGTTGACAGACTAGTTCATACATGCATCAGAATTATACCATTTGACATACTAGTTCATATATGCATCAGAATTATACCATTTGACATACTAGTTCATATATACATCAGAATCTTACCAGTAGACATACTACTACTACTCTACGCGCCAGGACATACTAATCATTATGCCCATTCAGATCGTACCACTTGTCATACCAGTCCACGAATTTGACATTCATTCCAGTTGGTATACTAGTCGGTCTATGCACCAGTATCATAGTCAGCCTCTACATCAGCAATATACCACTTTATTCTTTAGAAAGCAGCGACTATTTGTATTTACCCAAACGCGAAAAAGCATCTGTGAATTACAAGGTAAAAAGAAGCAATTACAAGAGAAAACGAAAATCAATTGTCCTCTTCTGCATCAGCACCATACCAATTGGTATACTAGTTAGCCTCTGCATCAGCATTATACCTGTTGATATACTAGTTCATACATAGCCAAAAATGAGCTGAATGTTCTGAGTTCGATTCTCGGTAAAGTCAACACAATTTTTTTTATTCTATATTTTTTAAATTATGTAGTTTATTGTATTTTTAATTTAATAATTTAATTCAACTTACAATGGCTCCTTTCAAGTTGCGCGTTCGTCAAGTTTTATTATATAGGTAAAGGCCCAATAGCATTAAACTTTGTAGGATCCTCTTTCATACAAAGTTTTTTGAACGTAAAGCGAAGCGAAATTTTGGCAAATGCTCAAAATGGAGGCGCGCATTTGTCAAAGTTTCACAAAGTTTTATGTAATTGGGGCTTTAGGGTTGTATTTTTAGGTAAGGTAAATTAAGATTACTTAAGGTTAAGTTGACTGAGGAGTTCCGGTCCCACATATGTAAATATAGATAAAAGTAAATCTTATTTTAACTTCAAAAAGAGTCAAAGCAAGACTGCTCTCATGATGGGCCATAAACTCGAGTTAAAGGAGCATTGTTAGAGTTTTTTAACGATATTTTTGCCGAGCTTCTCTTCCAACTTATAGTGTGCTGCTTTGATTTTTTCCTACAAGTTGCCGGGACCCACAGTTTTTTTAAAAATTGACAAAGCTATGACTGTTTAAGCAGTTGAATGCAGTTAATTCAACTAAAATTACCGTTCAAACAACCAAAATTTGGTTTACTTCAGGATAACAGTACGAGATTGTTGATTTTACCAGTGCCTTTTTTCTATGTATATACACCAGAAATATAGCAGTTGACATACTAGATCATATATACATCAGCATCATATTTGTATTTACCTAAACACGAAAAAGCATCTGTGATTTACAAGAGAAAAAAGAAGCAAACCAAAAGTTTCAAAAAATGTTTGCATAGTATAATAAGGCCTTATAATAATAATGTAGTATGAAATGGAATTTTTCCTATTAGTATTTTTTCTAAAATAGATTAGACTTTTTCTGACTACACCTTTTTCAGTTTATATTCAGAAAGTAACAATTCATATTCAGAATTTCCATTTGATATTCAGAAAAATACAACTGACATTCAGAAAATCACAATTGATATTCAGAAAACTTTCTGAATATAAACTGAAAAAGGTGTAGTATGATTTCAACCCGAGATTCATACATACTTGCATACTCGTACGAACCAGGATTTTTCTGACTATAGCAAATTATAGTTGTATACTAGTATGTTTTCTGATTAGATTGGCATTGATTGGTTTAAGTGTAATCAGCAATGAACTAGTATAAAAACACCCTTAAAATGTGTAGTAAACGACCTAGGTGTCTGCTGAGTAGTTTGGAACTGATTAGTTTGCAGGTAGTCAGAAATTAACTAGTATGAATACACCACAAAGTGTGCAGTCAATGAACTGTATTGTTTGCTGGGTAGTTTGGCATTGACTGGCTTAAAGGTATTCAGATATGAACTAGTATGAATACATCACAAAATGTATAGTCAATGAACTAGAATTTTCGCTTAGTAGTTTGGCACTGAAACTAATCAACAATGAACTGGTATGCATATGCCACAAAATGTTTAGTCAATGAACTAGTATGTTTGCTGAGTAGTTCGACATTGACTGGTTTAAAGTTGATCAGAAATGAACTAGTATGAAAACACCACAAAATGTATAGTCAATATACTATATTGTATGATGAGTACTTTGGCCTTGACTGGTTTGTAGCTAATCAGCAACGAACTAGTATAAATGCACCACAAAATGTATAGTCATGTATGTAGTTCGGAATTTGACTGCAGGGTATTGTAACGCATTTTTGGTAAACTGAATTAATTGTTTGTCGAATAAATTACTTACAATAACATTGTTTCGTGGTCTTCTCGTAACTAAATGGCTATTGATTAGAAGTATGATAAATTGCTTTAAAACTGGTATTTTGCTCTGGGACTAATCAGAAATTGATATGTCGTTATCAAAATGGCTCCACATACCCCACTCTCTGATCATCCAGCATCTTTCAAACCAAAACGGGGTATTTGTTTCCTTTAGCACCCAAAGAAGCGTGTTGGCCCCTAGATCACTAATCCGGAAGCGCTTTTTAATATTTTGCTTCTCTGAGGAGATATTTGCAGTAAAAGTTGCAAGTTTCATGAGGTTGTTGTAATTACATTAGGCTATCCCTAAAAACGTGCAATAAAAGTCGCACCACGGCTATACCACACACCCGGACTTGGCATGGCGTAGCCCAGGGTTATTTTTATAATCGCGGCCGAAGACCCCCAACTCACAAAGGTGTTCTGCACATGAATACCATGAATCCCGCTTTAATTTTAGTATCGGACCCGCTTAATTTTTTGGTTTTTTGATCATAACTTTCCACATTGCAGCGTCTTCCAGGCTGAGGTCTCAGCAATTATGGACGCCGCGGCTTGGATAGGGCAACACGCTATCGGACAGAATATCGTTATTTTCAGCGATAGCCAAGCGGCAGTCAAATCCCTTGGCTCTTACTTGTTCAACTCTGAACTGACGCTCAGCTGTCGTCGATCTCTTCAGGAGATGGCCCAACAGAACCGTGTGAGCCTCACATGGGTCCCGGGACACAGGGACATTGAGGGAAACTGTAGGGCAGACGAACTTGCTAGGCAGGGCACGACCAAGCAGGTTCTTCAGGATAAAGAACGCTTAGGTATGCCCTTTGTCACATGCAAGCTAATGCTGAAGGAGCATACACTCCGACAAGCCAATGAAAGATGGCTTTTATCGCCAGGGTGCCGAGTATCCAAACAATCCTGGCCAAAATGGGATATTAAAAGATCTAAATATATTTACACCCTAAGAAGAAGGGATATATCTATATTAATAGGGGTTTTAACCGGGCACTGCCTTATTGGAAGGCACGCAGCAAGGCTGGGTGTACCCTACCGACGATGCTGTAGGAGTTGCAAAGATGATGAGGAGGAGGAAACGGTGGAGCATCTCATCTGCAACTGCCCGGCTTTAAGCGGCGCGAGAAGGCGCTTTTTCGGAGTTCCCTTCCTGGATAGCCTACGCCAGGTAGCGGAGCTGGACATAAAGGACTTGATGGCTTTCATCAAGTCATCTAAATGGTTCGAGGAGGTGTAACGGTGTCGGTTTTAGGAGTGTCAGCCCCGGGATTCTGCTATGTGGAGAGTCCCAATAGCACTGGGATTTTCCATATGGCCGGGTCCCGGGACTGACTTTCCTAGTGTTGATGGTATCACAACGGGCCTTTTAATACTGGCCTAGGTGTGCCTTTGCGGCAGCCACAGAAACAAAAAATTAAAAAAGCGCTCCCGGATTCGTGATCCTGTACACCGTTTCTGCAACTCCAATCGATCGATCGTCTCGACTGAAATAGTCGATTTGACGTCATAATGACGTCACACTCATTTGTTTTATTTCTGTAAAAAAATTAAATTTTTGTCGATTTATTTTCTCACTTGCTTTTGAGGTAGTGACAAAATAAATTATACCTTTCATGAACATGAAATGGTATTATAACTTTGGTCCGATGTTTGTAAGTATGAGAAGAAGAAGAGATAGACCCACTAATAAGTATACCGTTATTATCAGGACGATGAGTTGATTCGATTTAGCCATGTCCGTCTGTCCTTCTGTCCGTCTGTTTGTACGCAAACTAGTCCCTCAATTTTAGAGATATCTCGATGAAATTCGGTATGGAGGCGTTATTTTATATGAGAATAATCATTCGTCGGAACCAGCAAGATCAGACCAAAACACCTCATAGCTCCCATACAATCGATTGTTCCGATAAACGGATTTCGGGCTATAACTTCTGTATTTAAGGAGCTAGTAACGTGAAATTTTGTAAGTATTGCTGTTTTTTATGTGAAATAGCGATGTTGAAAATCATTGAGATGAGATAAATAAACGGATTTTGGGCTATAACTCCTGTAACCCGTATTTTTGAGCTCTCTCCCACGGCGTACGCAGCTCTTCGCAAAAAGTGGTAGCCATTTATATATTTGCCAAATTACTATAATTTTTCCTGGGATTTCTGAAAATTCATCTTAAATTTTATCTTCAAAGAGAGCGTCAGGGGTTTACAGTAGGCTGGACTAAATAATAAAGATTACTGTGAAACCCTGCAAAAATCGATAGTACTCTATTTCCTATACAAAGAGTACTCCAAGTGGAGCATCAGAGTAATCCAATGTAATCCTTTTTCATATAAAAATTGTGCTCCAATTAACATTGCGATGGCCCTCATGAAGGGTGGACACCTTGCCGCGATACGAGGGCTTAAGTCGATAGCCACAGGGCTTTGCTGCCCTTGTGATCATAGCGCCGCCCGGTACTACATCACGAGAGAAGCCTAGCCTCTCTGGGGCGACGACAAAGATATTCCCCCTCCCAATCCAGGGTGTTATGCGACCACGTGACCATTGGAGGTTTGCAGCCGGGTGGCAAATCGTGGCTGTAATCGAAAGGAGCCTCTCTGATACCGGGCCGCCTCGGAGGGTAATTATGGCCTTACCTTAATAATAATAACAAGTAAGGAAGTCTAAGTTCGGGTGAACCGAACATTCAATACCCAGCGTTAATTTTTAGAACGGGATAACAATCATTAGGCCCTAGGAGGATTTACCTAATTTCCATTACCGAATTATTTCAATTTATGTGATTTTCGATATCGAAAGTGGGCATGGTTGGAGGGCGATTTTATCCCATTTCATCAGATATACTCCCAACGATACTAGTATGCGTTGTGCCAAATTTCATCGTTCTATCTTAACCGGTTTAAAAGTTACGACCAGTCAAATTTAAAAAAAATCCACCCTTAAAAGTGGGCGGTGCCACGCCCACTATAAAATTATATATATATATAATTATGGAAAAATCATAAGAGGATGGCCGGTTGGATTCACCTATGAAATTACATCATTTTAGCCATTTCAGTTACCGAGATATGTCAATTTAGGTGATTTTCGAAGTTTTCGATATCGAAAAAGGGGGCGTGGTATTCATCCGATTTCGCCCATTTTCAATAGCAACCTACCTTGGCCAAAGAGTAACCTGTATATAAAATTTCATGCAAATATCTCAATTTTTACTCAAGTTAAACAGACGGACGGACGGACATGCCTGAATGAAATCCTCTTTTCAAACTAAGAACTTTCATATATGGAACTCTATATCTATCTCGATTATTTTGTGCAGTTACAAACTACCGTTATGTGAACAAAATTAATATACCCGTGTACTAGTACTAGTACGCTGGGTATAAAAATAATAAAATCACTAAAACTAAAGATACGGCAACGTATACGTATACTGCACAGCAGAGGAGGACAATGCTGGAGCAATCGAGAACGCAACGTCGGAGCACAACCTCCATTTCAATATCAGCCGAGAGATCGACAGCGATGGCAACTACAGGTCGACTAGCTCTGGATAATAAGGGGAAATCCCAAATCAAGCACCGGTACAAACACAGTGAAGCCAACAACGGCTGATGCTAAACCCCATTAAGAGCTGGTGCCGAAACCAATTCCTTGACGTCTGTGGCAGTGGTCTCACGACCTGGCCCAAGAGATCCAAATAAGGAAACGACCGCGATGGCAACTACGGGTCGAAATTCCTCCCATAAGACACCTCCCAGTCGCTCCGAGTACTTGGACAGAAGAGCAGCCGCAAGGATCCTGAAGAAATACTAGGGAGTTTCACAGGAGACGCTATCGCCGAATGCCAGAAAGACTTTGGAGATAGCTGAAGCTCTGTAACCGAACTTCCAAAGCAATTATGCGCCAAAGAAGGTTAACGGAAATCCCTTCAAACGTGGACTTAAAACCTCATCCGAAGCTGCAGCAGAACACCCCCGTAGTGGGTAAACTTAGCTTTGCTGAAGTGACCTTGGTCATTCACCGAGGTAACGAAGGCTGGGCCATCCCTAGGGATCAGTGGCGGTACGTCCGGAATGCGATCGGTAATGCCCTTCTTGACATTATGGATGAATGTCCGGGTGCCACGGTGATGGGTTCTGATGCGGGATGGCACCAGGGCCGAACCAAGATATTCGCTTGCGAGGATGCAAAAACTGTTGCACTGTACGAGGCAGCAGCTGCAAGACTGAGTGAGATCCACCAAGGGGCAAGAATCGACGTTGTCGACTGGAAGGACATCCCGGCTCGGCCAAGGGCAAGGGCATGGATTCCTGCCATCCCTGCTGAACCTGAGAAAATTCTCAGGATGCTGCGGATCATGAACCCGGCTCTCCCGACGCAAGACTGGATCAGGATGCGGTAGGGCCTGATAGGCAGGTGGTCTTCACCTTGAATAAGGAGGCACTCGAGCCCCTTAAACGGTGCAATGGACGAGTGCACTACGTCATGGGTCAGATCGTGATCCACGTATACCGTGGCGATGCACAGCGCGCTGCTATTTCGGCTGCTCTGGAGGACTCGGACTTCGTAGTGCCGGAAGAGGAGTCGCAGATGTCCGACTCGGAAAGTATGATATCTGCCACGTCAAATGGCGAAGGAGCAGTGAACAGCTCGGAGATGGGAGACAGCCTGCTGGACGGGGAAGACCTCAACGTCACGGTGATAGCAGCTAGTCCTGAGCGCACCAATGACGATACTGCCACAGTTGGTAGGGTTTCCGCCACGCCAAATCGTGGTCTGAACAATTGGTCGTTAAAAAAAGCCTCCAGACGAGGTAGAATTTGACGATTCGGCGGTGGCAGGGAAGTCTGAGCGCTCTCATGTTGGTGGTGCTTCAGATAAACCAGCACAAATCTAAAGCAGCCTCGGCTGCTTTAATCAGTCGTTTTTCTAAAGGCGACGTGGATGTGGTCCTCATCCATGAACCCTGAATCAATAGCTCAAGGATTTGCGGTCTGGGGACTAAGGGTTTTAAGCTTATCCGAGCCAGCGAGGGGGCAGGGTTAGAGCCTGTATTTTAGTTAAGTCTGAGCTGAACGCTTTTCTCTTGCCAAACTATACCAATGGTGACGTTACAGCTGCCAGTTTAAAAGTCGACAGTACCACGACAATGACCTCGGTCTATATGCCCTACGATGCCAAAGAACTTCCTCCACAGAGGGAGGTAAAAGACCTGGTGGCAAATTTTTCCATGGGTCATCTTATTATCGGAACTGACGCTAATGCTCATCACGTCCAGTAGGGCAGCTGAACTCGCTCCGCAAACCATGTACGGCACAATTTAATAAGGCCAAGAGCCTTGGAACGGAGACTCAATGGCTCGAATATAAAGTTAAACTTAGGGCCTACAAAAAACTCTAAGGCAGGCGAAGAGAGTATCGTGGAGAAATTGCTGCACTGGGGTCGAAAATGTCGACGATACATCGAGACTTAGACGAGCTTTAAAAAACTCAAACAGTCTCAAGTTATTTGCGCAAACCTGACGGATCCTGGACCAGCACGGAGGGGGAAACACTAGAGCTGCTCTTCCCAGGGAACTTGCTTGAGGAACTCTTAGCACCTACAACAAACCTGGCTGTAAACATACCCATCACGGATGAAAAGGTTAGGTGGGCAGTTAAAAGCTTCGAACCGTTAAAGGCTGCCGGGCCAAACGGGATTATTCCCGCTCAATTCATAAACACGTTGGAGACATCAGCCAAATGGCTGGTATTTCTCTATACTCTTAGCTACATTCCGTGCTCCTGACCGAGCCCAAGGACTACGGGCCGATCAGTCTCTCGTCCTTTGTACTCAAAAAAACACAACCGTATCTCTAGCTATCAGCAAGCATACACCAAAGGGAAATCTACAGAAACTGCGTTTCAGAGCCTAGTTTCTGTTATTGAAAGATCGCTGTATGAAAGGGGTTACTATCTCGTGGCCTTCTTAGACATTGAAAAAGCCTTCAACAACATAAGCCCTGATGCTATAAACGGGTGTATGAATTAGCCCCCACTGAATTAGCCACCACCGGGCTAAATGACTTATGGCCAACCAATTTTACAACGAAATTAAAAATGGCGGAAAGTGGGGCTAAAGTAATTTTCGTGGGGATTAATTCATTTTTTTTTAGTGGGGATTCTGTCATGTAAGAACCACCACGTTGGGTGGGGCTTAATTCATTTTGATTGGTGGGGATAAAATCATTTTCGTGGGGTTTAATTCATTTTAATTCCGTGATCTTTTATAAAAGTAAAACAAACAGTTAGCAACGAAAAAATATAATACTTTTAAAATTTTATTTAATTGCTTTGCTTTCTTTCTCCATATTTTCGTAAGTCTCCGTTACAAAAAACTATTTGATTAAGTATAACATTATAGCTATATTACTTGTGAGCGTTTGGAGAATTTTCAAGCCATAAGAGTAAATCTGATATTTTTTTGGTGAGTTTTTGTGAACGGTATCCATCGTATTAGTTGAAAGAGTAGCGACTCGCTGATTCCATTAACGAAAGCAAAAACACAAACTATGAATTCAACTATAATTACTAATTAACTATAATTTTTTTTCCAAAAAAAGAATCAAGGAACATGAGAAAAGTTTATAATATCGTTTTTATTTAGTAAGATCTTCCTTGCGTTTATACGATTACTCTCTATTTGTTTCAAGTTTTCCATATTCATTTTTAAGCAGAATACGCAGAACTGTTTTTAATAATCACTCTATTAAGATTGAATTGTCAAAGATTTTTCCTTTTACGAAAGGTTAAAATCACTAATAGTGCACATTTCGTAAAAGGAGAAACCATAATTTTGTAAATTATAAAATAATAGAAGGGAATTTTTCTTTTCACGAAACTTTAAGTTTAAAGCAAGCAAAATAAATTAAAAAACAAGTAAGGAAAGCTGTCTTCGGCTGTGCCGAAGGCTAAATACCTTTCATGAATAAGCGTCACGATTTTCACTGTTTGTTCCCCAGTACAGCCTGTGTGAATTTAACTTTAGCTCATACCGAAACTTTAGCTCATACGGTCCAATCTCATTGATTTTTAACATCGACATTCCACATTCTAAAATAGCAACATTTACGAAATTTCACGCTCCTACCGATATAATTACAGGAGTTATCTACCAAAATCCGTTTATCGGAACAATCGATTGTATGGGGGCTATGTGAAATATTTATCCCATTTCAATGATTTTCAACATCGATATTTTACATATAAAAAAAAACGATGCTTCCAAAATTTCGCGTTCCTATGTGTTTAATT
This sequence comes from Campiglossa producta, assembly GCA_964058755.1. Lineage (NCBI taxonomy): Eukaryota > Metazoa > Arthropoda > Insecta > Diptera > Tephritidae > Campiglossa > Campiglossa producta. Next base: position 96,830,777 of record CAXKVI010000001.1, read on the forward strand.
ACAGGACTTATAGCCCAAAATCCGCTTATCGGAATAATCGATTGTATGGGAGCTATGTGAAATATTTATGCCATCTCAATGATTTTCAACATCGATATTTCGCATATAAAAATAGCGATACTTCCAAAATTTCACGTTCCTACCTATATAATTACAGGAGTTATCTACCAAAATCCGTTTATCGGAACAATCGATTGTATGGGGGCTATGTGAAATATTTATCGAATCTCTATGATTTTCAACATCGATATTTCACATATAAAAATAGCAATACGTCCAAAATTTCACGTTCCTACGTGTTTAATTACAGGAGTTATAGCCCAAAATCCGTTTATCGGAATAATCGATTGTATGGGAGCTATGTGAAATATTTATCCCATCTCTATGAGTTTCAACATCGATATTTCACATATAAAAATAGCAATACTTACAAAATTTCACGTTCCTACGTGTTTAATTACAGGAGTTATAGCCCAAAATCCGTTTATCGGAATAATCGATTGTATGGGAGCTATGTGAAATATTTATCCCATCTCTATGATTTTCAGCATCGATATTTCACATATAAAAATAGCAACACTTATAAAATTTCACGTTCCTTCGTGTTTAATTACAGGAGTTATAGCCCAAAATCCGTTTATCGGAATAATCGGTTGTATGGGAGCTATATGTTATATTGGTCCGATCTTACTGGTTCCGACAAATGATTCCTATATTGGAAAATGGTGGCCGCATACCAAATTTCAGCCAAATATCTCAAAAACTGAGGGACTAGTTTGCGTTCAAACAGACAGACAGACAGACGGACAGACGGACAGACGGACAGACGGACATGGCTAAATCAACTCATCTCGTCATCCTGATCATTTCGGTATACTTATTGATGGGTCTATCTCTTCTTCTTCTCATATTTACAAACATCGGACCAAAGTTATAATACCATTTCATGTTCATGAAAGGTATAATGAAGTAAAGTGGGGCTAAAATCATTTGCGTGGGGTTTAATTCATTTTTTTTCCGTGAGGATTCTGTCATTTTTGGTGGGGAAAGATTCAGTGAGACATTGATAGGGCTTAAGTCATTTTGCCCGGTGGGGGTTAATTCAGTGAGGGCTAATTCATACACCCGCTATAAACATCGCTTTAACAAATCTGGAATATAAGAATAGTTTCATCACTGGGCTCGGTTGATTTATCACGATATGTCACAAGGGGAACGCCTCAGGGTAGTGTTCTCTCCCAGCTTCTATGGAACCTCACTGTCAACTCGCTGCTGCGAGACACAAGCTGGGGGCGGGAAGGTAGTGGCATATGCAGACGATTTAGCTATTGTATATAGGGGCAAATTCCCACAAACCCTGTGCGACTTGATGCAAGTAGCACTGCGAGAGGTTTCTCATGGTGCTCGCACTGCGGACTGATCATCAACCCGAGAAAAGTAATACTACCAAAACTGAATGGCGTGCGCCTGAACTTGGCTGACAAAGCCAGGTTCTTAGGCACAGTTATGGATAGGAAACTAACCTGGAAGGAGAATGTTTTTCAGCGCCAGAAGAAAGCGTGTATTGCACTCTACACGTGCAAAAGAGCCATGTGAAAAATGGGGTCTCAGCTCCAAAATATGCAAATGGATCTACACTGCAACGATTCGACCCATCATGCTCTATGGAGTTGTGGTATGGTGGCCTGCGCTGAACAAGGCAACAAACCTTAATCTGTTAGGTAGAGTACATAGATCTTCCATGATCTGTATAAGCGGTGCGTTAAGAACAACGCCCAGCGAAGCACTCCACTCGATCTGGAATGGGCACCGGCTAGCAGCAGCATCGGCTCTGCGTCTAAAGGAAACGTCCGGCTGGGGCCAAGCACTACTGGACACGCCAGTATTTTGGAATCCTACAGCTTTCTTCCGCTGAGCACAGATCGTTGTGCGACCACAACAGTCGGAGATAGCGGTTTTAAAATAAACATTCCCAGCAGGGAAGAATGGGAGAGGACGGATCGGAGTCCCGCCACTCATGGCGGCACTTCCATTTATACCGATGGCACGAAGTTAGATGGAGGAGGGGTTTATTAAAATGATCTGAACCTTGAGCTCTCATTCAGACTACCTGCTCACTGCAGTGTCTTCCAGGCTGAAGTTTCAGAAATTATGAACGCCGCGGCTTGGATAGGCCAACACACTATCGGACAGGATATTTTTATTCTCAGCGACAGCCAAGCGGCCATCAAATCCCTTGGCTCTTACTCGTTCAACTCTGAACTGACGCTCAGCTGTCGTCGATCTCTACAAGAGATGGCCCAACAGAACCGCGTGAAACTCACATTTGTCCCGTAGCATAGGGACATTGAGGGAAATTGTAGGGCAGACGAACTTGTGAGGCAGGGCACGACCAAGCAGGTTCTTCGGGATAAAGAGCGCTTAGGTATGCCGTTTGCCACATGCTAGCTAATGCTGAAAGAACACACACTCCGCCAAGTTAACGAAAGATGGCTGCAATCTCCAGGATGCCGGATATCCAAAGAAACCTGGCCGAAATGGGATCATAAAAGATCATAAAAAACGATATCTCCATTTTACTTTTAAGCCGGTTTGCTTTAACTTTGTTATGTTTAAAGTTATTAGCACAAAACTAGGGATTTTTTTTCCTCCTCGATTTTCCCCTAACACATAGTTGAAAAAATTACCACAAATTTTTTGTAGTAAAAAAACCATAAATTGAGGAATGATAGATTCTCTTCATTAACATCATAAAATCACAACACGCAGTAGCAACCACATCTTATCAAAAAATATATATTTCGAATTCAAAAGTTTTTGAAAGTATTTCCTTAATAGTAATTGCGTTTGGGGGAAAAATCTCCCAAAATCAAAAAAGGGCCCAAAAGCGCCACTTGCGCTTCTTTAAGTTTCAAGGCGCGAAAATTCAGAAAAAAGCGCCTAATTGGCGCTAAATCGCTCAATCTGGCAAGCCTGCTCTAGAACATGCTTGTTTTTGATTATTTAAAGTTCAGTTTCATTCGGTAAGGGTCGGGCAACGGCGCACAGTGGGAAATAATTGAAGTTTACTGTTCATAATCCTCTACAGCCTTCATTTTTCATCCGATTTTGATAATTTTTTTTTTAAATGAAAGATTTTGAGATTTTCAAGAGCAAAGCTGAGCCCGATTTTTGAATTTCGGTTTGTTTACAATATGTTTTTTGGTGCAAAGTGAGGGAAAACGGAAAAATCTGCAAAAACGATATTACCCTGCTTCAGTTATAATACAAGACAAAAAAATTATCATTTGAAGAAGTTCAAAAAAATCCCAAAGGTGTCCTATACGAGGATGTCAAAAAAAAAAAAAGAAAATTAAGTTCAACGGTAACAGCTAGCTTCCTAAAATGTGCACTTCATCATACTCAAAACTTATGACCTATAAAACTGCATACTCAAATTATAGAAAAAACAAAATTAATTTTTTTTTTTTTCACTAATAGTCCAGAATTTGCTCTAACATTTTTTTTAACTTTTTCAAAATTTCCAGGCAGCTGCCTCCCCCTAAATTCTGGAAACTCTTTCCAAAAGTGAGAAAAAAAATTCAAAAACAATTCAATTTGTTTGCAAATTTCTCTTGACAGAAAGAAAAAATCAAATTTCCGTTTTCAGATTATTAAAATCAAGGTTGGTTGGAGTGTAATGGAGTGTGGTTGCTAAGTGACCTTGCTCAATCCCGACTCTTGCGTCCTCGTTCGTGCACTATGGGCAACGGGAGCTACCTAGGCTCACGGCAGAAAGAGAGGGAGCCCCGGTGGGGCCACTCTGACATACTTGGTTTAAGGGCTCACCGAGGTTTTTGCGTAGCGTCTGTTCACCATGAGGTGCGGCTGCAAGCGGGCGTCTGTCTTGAAGCAAGCGGCTCGCTATATAAATGTGTAAATATTTTCCAAAACCCCGAAACGGGTTGTGCGCTGGGTTTGGGACCCGCCACGTAAAAAACTTAATTCCAATGAAAAAAAATGCAAAGCCTCGGATGAGAACCCCCTTTAATGTTGACGACCCGGCAAAACGAATAAGGCATAACGATTTGGATATTAGGGCATGTACCGGGAATGTCCGGACCCTTTCAAGGGACGGTACCGCTGCCCGACTGGTTGATGTCCTCGTAGGCGCAAAGGCCGACATCACCGCCCTGCAGGAAATGCGATGGACGGGGCAAGGAAAGACGACCATCGGTCCTTGTGACGTATACTACAGTGGCCAGACACGCGGCAAAGCGCGTGGTGGGAAAGAGGGGTCCCGTACGATATGTCGAAAAAAAAAATGTCGAATTTCAAAGACCGAATTTAAAAAAATTTTAAAATACCGAAGAGATTTTTGACCGAAAAAAAAATGTCGAAAAAATGCAAATGACCGAAAAAGGTCGAAATTTGGATGCTTAATGTAAAACTTCGGAAATTTGGGTTTAACAACGTGTTTTATGATAGTATACAATTATTTATCACTTCCTTGCCTCTTATCAAGAACTTTTCAACCATTTTCCAATACAAAGCCTATTCAACTTTTCCCCTTGTTAGAGGTAACAACAGAAATATTCTCAGACATTTTCGGGCTACAAACTGCACATGTAAAAATTACGATTGAGAATAACTTATGATTTGTGCTAATCATTTGGTAATGATCATTTCGAGAAAGTTACCGTTATCTCATTGAGCTAAACTATGCTGGAGACACCATGGCAAAAATAAATCGATGTGTCTTTGATGCGAAGTCTATGTACATTTGTTTCGCTATATATGTACATCGATGCTTCGACTTGGTTAGAAGTTTTCTAATATGTGTATATTTTTCTAATTACGAGCATATTTTTGAACAAGGAAAAGATGTTAGTCCAATTTACTTTTGTTTTTGGACAAGTGAGAAACCGAAAAAACGTTTAAACGTTCAAAACTTCACAATTTTTATAGAAACATCGATGTATCGATACATCAAATATTTACGTGACTATAAAAGTCGCCAAAAATCAAAATTTTTCTGACATATTTAAACCGGAGATTCGTTTCTGAGAGGTTGTTGTTAATTATATTGAGAAGAGCTTAAGAGTTTGTGTTTGTAACTTTACCGTCAGGTTTTATATTTGCTTGCAAGAGCTATTGCAAAACACTAGAAAAATAATACTCAACATTAATATATAAGATGTAGAAACAATGTAATGAATGATGTGTTAAATTCTCGCGAATTTTACACATCATTCATTACATTGTTTCTACATCTTATATATTTTTTTTTCGACATTTTTTCATTCGACATTTTTTTTCGAGACATTTTTAGTTTCGACTTCTTTTTTTTCGACATATCGTAGCAGACCCGGGAAAGAGACTTCGCCGCCAAGTATTAGCGTTCACTCCTGTGAACGAGCGTCTCGCTGCGATCCGCATCAAGGCGAGGTTTTTCAACATAACATTTATCTGCGCCTATGCGCCGACTGAGGAGACGGACGACGCAGAGAAGGACTCCTTCTACGATAAACTTGAACAGACTTATGATCGCTGCCCACAGCATGATATCAAAATCGTGCTCGGCGACTTTAATGCCAAGGTGGGCAAGGAAGGAGTCTTTGGTCCCACAGTTGGAAAATTCAGTCTCCACGATATAACATCCCCCAACGGCACTAGGTTGATTGACTTCGCCGCTGCTCGCAATATGGTCATCAGTAGTACCAGGTTCCAGCATAAGCGAATACACCAAGCCACATGGCTGTCCCCTGATCAAAGAACTAGAAACCAGATTGATCATGTCTTGATTGACGGCAGACATAGCTCCACCGTTCTGGACGTGCGTACACTGCGTGGTCCCAATATTGACTCTGACCATTATCTTGTCGCAGCCAAGATACGTACACGCCTCTGTGCAACGAAGAAAGTGCGCACAGTAACGGAAGGAAAGTTTGACGTCGAGAAGCTGCGCATGACACAGACAGCTGATAATTTCACAACTCGACTCTCACACCTGCTAGCAGAGAGCAATCCTCGACCTAACGATGTAACCGAGCAATGGAAGCATATCTCTCACTCATTGCGTACCGCCGCTGAGGCCACTATAGGGTTCCAGCGAGCCCGCAAGAACAACTGGTACGATGAGGAATGCAAAACTGCCTCGAAAAAAAAGGACGCTGCCTACAAGGAGACGTTGCGAACGGGCGCAACCCGCAGTGTATGGCAACAATATCGTGAGGCAAAGAAGGAAGAGAGACGCCTTTTCAGAAAAAAGAAAACTGAGGCCGAAAGGCGTGAGTGTGAGGAGCTTGAGATGCTGGCTGACAGGAATGATGCCCGAAAATTCTATGAAAAGATCCGGCGGATGACGGAAGGTTTTAAGACCGGGGCAAGCTCCTGTAAGGACAATAATGGCGACCTGGTAACCGACGCACAAGGTGTACTTAAATTATGGAGGGAGCACTTCTCCTCACTGCTAAATTGCGAGGGAGACGTCGAACCCGATACCCCAATCCCTGACGATGGAAAAGTCGACCCACCACCTGACTATGATGAAGTGAGGATAGCTATATCCCGGCTCAAAAACAACAAAGCGCCTGGAAAAGACGGACTACCCGCCGAGCTGTTCAAACGCGGAGGCGAAGAGCTGGTAAAAAGCATGCATCAGCTCTTATGCAGAATATGGTCAGACGAATGCATGCCTCCGGATTGGAATTTAAGTGTGCTTTGCCCAATCCACAAGAAAGGCGATCCCGCTAACCGCACCAACTACCGCGGAATTAGTCTTCTTAATATCGCATATAAGGTTCTTTCTAGCGTGTTGTGTGAAAGGCTGAAGCCCATCGTAGACAAACTGATTGGACCTTATCAGTGTGGCTTTAGACCTGGTAAGTCTACCATCGACCAGATTTTCACGATACGCCAAATCCTGGAGAAGACCCATCATAAGAGAATCGACACTCAACATCTCTTTGTCGATTTTAAAGCCGCTTTTGACAGCGTAAAAAGGAGTTGCCTGTATGCGGCCATGTCTGAATTTGACTTCCCTGCAAAGCTTATACGGCTTTGTCAAATGACGTTGAGCAATACCAACAGCTCCGTCAGAATCGGGAAGGACCTCTCTGAGCCATTTGAAACCAAACTAGGCTTCAGACAGGGCGACTCCCTTTCGTGCGATTTCTTCAATCTGATGCTGGAGAAGATAATTCGAGCAGCAGAGCTAAACCGCAATGGTACAATCTTTTACAAGAGCGTGCAATTGCTGGCGTATGCCGATGATATTGATATCATTGGCCTTAACAACCGCGCCGTAAGCGCTGCCTTCTCTGGACTGGATAAGGAAGCGAAAAAAGTGGGTCTTGCCGTGAACGAGGACAAGACGAAGTATTTGCTGTCATCAAAGAAAGAATCGGCGCACCTGCGCCTTGGCAGCCATGTCACTGTTGATAGTTACAAATTTGAAACTGTGAGGGACTTCGTCTATTTGGGAACCAGTATCAACACCGAAAATAATATCAGTCTAGAAATCTAGCGGAGAATCACTCTTGCCAACAAGTGCTACTTTGGACTGAGTAGGCAATTGAGAAGTAAAGTCCTCTCTCGAAGAACAAAGATCACGCTCTATAAGTCTCTCATCATACCTGTCCTGATGTATGGCTCAGATTCATGGACAATGTCAAGAGAAGATGAGATGGCCCTTGGAGTATTTGAGAGAAAAGTTCTCCGGAAGATTTATGGTCCTTCCCGTGATGCTAACGGCGAGTATAGAAGGAAATTTAACGATGAGCTGTACGAGCTCTACGCAGATCTGACCATAGTCCAGCGAATTAAAGCCCAAAGACTCCGCTGGCTGGGCCATGTTATGCGAATGGACAAAGAAGCTCCAGCACAGAAGGTTTTCCTATCGTCGCCTGAATTCGGCAGCAGAGGAAGGGGGAGGCCTCGACTGAGATGGAAACAACAGGTGGAGGATGACTTGAACTCCCTTGGGGTTTCCAATTGGCGTCCGTTATCGCTAAAAAGGAATGACTGGCGTGCTTTGATACGAAACGGCCAAAATCGCTTAGGCGGTTAAGCGCCAATAAATGATGATGATGAAAATCAAGGTTAAAACTCAAGGTTAAAACTCGTATTTTTGGACGAGTTTTAGCAGTTGTGAGGTAATGTAACGAATTATGTTGTTCTCGTAATATTGTATATTAATTAAAACAAGTAAGGAAAGCTGTCTTCGGCTGTGCCGAAGGCTATATACCTTTCATGAATAAGCGTCACGATTTTCACTGATTGATCCCCAGTACAGCCTGTGTCAATTTAACTATATTTACTATACACATTACACATCTTTGTTATAATTTAAAAAAACTTACAAAATAATAGGATCCGAGTTATCGGAACAATCGATTCTATGGAGGCTATATATTATACGTGTTCAATTGTACTGACTTACACTATACACATTACATATGTAGAAAGTACTAAAGGTGCAATATTTTACGTTCCTAACTTTTTAAATGCGGAAGTATTGGCCAAAAAACCTTATATCGGAACAACCGGTTGTTTGGGGCTATATGTTATATTTACCCGATCTTCTTGATTTTCCTCTACACACTACATAAATTGAAAGTACTCAAGTTGCAAAATTTTATGTTCCTAACTTTTTAATTGCAGAAGTTTTGGCCAAAAAACCTTATATCTGAACAATCGGTTGTATGGGGGCTATATGTTACATTTGCCCGATCTTTTTGATTTTCACTATATACATTACATAAATAGAAAGTACTCGAGTTGCAAAATTTTACGTTCCTAACTTTTTAATTGCAGAAGTTTTGGTCAAGAAACCTTATATCTGAACAATCGGTTGTATGGGGGCTATATGTTACATTTGCCCGATCTTGTTGATTTTCACTATATACACTACATAAATAGAAAGTACTCGAGTTGCAAAATTTTACGGTCCTAACTTTTTAATTGCAGAAGTTTTGGTCAAAAAACCTTATATCTGAACAATCGGTTGTATGGCGGCTATATGTTACATTTGCCCGATCTTGTTGATTTTCACTATATACACTACATAAATAGAAAGTACTCGAGTTGCAAAATTTAACGTTCCTAACTTTTTAATTGCAGAAGTTTTGGCCAAAAATTCTTATATCTGAACAATCGGTTGTATGGGAGCTATATGTTACATTTTCCCGATCTCGTTGATTTTCACTATATACACTACATAAATAGAAATTACTCGAGTTGCAAAATTTTACGTTCCTAACTTTTTAATTGCGGAAGTTTTGGCCAAAAAACCTTATATCTGAACAATCGGTTGTTTGGGGGCTATATGTTATACTGGTCCGATCTTGTCAGTTCCGACAAATGATTCCTATATTACAAAATGGTGGCCACATACAAAATTTCAGCCAGATATCTCAAAAATTGAGGGACTAGTTTGCGTTCAAACAGACAGACGGACAGACGGACATGGCTAAATCAACTCATCTCGTCATCCTGATCATTTCGGTATACTTATTGATGGGTCTATCTCTTCTTCTTCTCATATTTACAAACATCGGACCAAAGTTATAATACCATTTCATGTTCATGAAAGGTATAAAAACGAATTCTTAGGTCTGTGCTCATTAAGCGTACATCGAAAATATGTGAAAGAGAATATGCACCAAATTGAAGAGGAAGTTTTGGATCGATTTGAATAAGATACCCACAGAATATTCATCTCTACATATAATAAAATTGTAACAGGTCGATGTCTGTACATGGCAGATATCAACAAAAAATTGATTGGGGGAAGCATTATTAAGCGAGTAGAATCTAAATCAACCATTTTAAAAATTTGTGTGTGTCTGTCTGTCCGTATGTTTGTGGCCGTATCACTGTGAAAGTAATGAATGGAATTGAATGAAACTTTTTTCGTTGGGTTGCTCGACGCTAAACTTAAAATTTAAGACATTACTTTTTTCAATATCTCAACCGGTTTTGGAGTAATAGCCCAATATGTGGATCATGTGGGTCTGTATGTTTGTGGTCGTAACACTCTAAAAGTACTGAATCGTTGGATTGCTAGACGCTCAAGTTAAAGTTTAAGATATTATTTTTTGCGTTACCTCAACGGATTTTGAGGTTATCGCCCAATATGTGGACCAGGGATGACCAAAAATGTCTTAGTACAATATGGGTGTCAAACGAAAGGTGTCAATGAGTGCTATAATATGCGATGTGATTCATTGAAGGTATCGACGAATATTTCCACAAAAATGTTTAGTACATTATGGGTATCAAACAAAAGGTGTTTATGAATGCTGTCATAAACCATTTGATTAATTTCAATACCTAAGCTACCCCGGAGATATCTCATAAAATATGAACCTTCTTAATACCAAAACGCTTAATATGTCTATTAAGGGAAATTTACTATTTTCTTACCCTATAGGAAATAAAAAGTTTAAGATACTACTTTGCGATATCTCAACCGGTTTTGGAGTTATCGTCCAAAATTTGGACCAGGGGTGGCAAAAAATGTCTTAGTTCAATATGGGTGTCTAACGAAAGTTGTCAATGGGTGCTGTAATATGCGATGTTATTAAATCACATGGCTTTAGGGTCGTTTTTTATTAAACTTTAAGCTTTATCAGTCCGATGAAAACATGTTTTGTGACCGAAATTTGGGTTTATCGAGCAGACAAACATTAAAACAGAAATTATACGCATACGAAGTCGCGGGCACCAGCTAGTTTACTATATAATTTTTCATTTAATTTTCGAATGGTAATATGGAATTATTTTGTCACAGACGAAGAAACCTTATTATCGTTAAAGGTTACAACGAACTTATAAAGTGTTATATTTCTTTACAGTGAATTTATTTTTTACTTTTTAGTTCGGTTTATCAACAATAAATATACCTATAAGCTTATTCTTAGAAAATCTTTTTTCTTAAATTTATTTCAAATATAAAATGTTGTTTAAATTAGTTATGTAATCTTTACTTAGTTATTTGTAACATTCCTCATCCGATTCATTTCTTTTAATGCATCAACATTACACGCTTTCTTTTAAGTCAACTTTGAATGCATTGTTAGCGAAACCTGGTGAAAATTTCAAAACCCAGCTCAACGGCAAGTTAGTATAATATCAAAAGCAAAATTTCCGGGAATGAAAATTTTAAAATATTTCTACCCGTGCGCCACCTATCTGAATTATTATTTTTTGTTATATTACGTGGGGGCAGAAAACTAAACGATGATGAAGTTTTGAAGATCCTACTTCAACTGTATGTTCGTTGAAAAACGAATTATACGACACCGAAAACAGACCTTCGCATTTCTTAAATAGAGCGACTAAAGCGCCACCTAGCCGGTCCAATTTTTTTTAAACATTTGGAAATTAATTAAGTAACACACGTAAAATATCAGCCAAATCGGTCCATAATTAGGATTTTCAGTTTTTATTACTGCGATCTCAGCTCCACCTAGCGAACTTTTATTATTATTGAAAAATTTATTTTCATGGTAGCAATACCTAAATGTGCCGAATTTCACCCAAATCGGACCATAAATGCGATTTTTGAAAATATAGCGACCCACGCGCCACCTATCGAATCTATCTACTTCGACCGGCCGGTGCCGATGAGAATACCTTCTGGGCCGGAGCGTCACGTGCCCTAGCCAGCGAAGCCGCTGGGGTTGAATTCGCTGAACTATGTCGACGTCTGCGTAAAGCTCATACAGCTCATCATTATATCTTCTTTGGTACTCGCCGTCGCCAACTTTTAGGGGTCCATAAATCTTTCGAAAATTTTTTCTCTCGAGGCCGTGTGCCAAACGGTTGAAAGTCGTATATTTTGACAGAGCGATGGTAAATTCTGACAGTTATCGTGGTGGATATGAACGTTCAAATTTTGACAACCATAAATGTGAGCACAGAGATGCATTTCCTATTGACAATCAAATTATTTCACAAGAGTTTATGTGCACACGCGTTATTAAACACTAAAATAAAAGAGAATACCAAAATAAAGCAATATAAATGCCGAAAACCACGTAAATTGAAAATTTGTTCACAAAATATTTGCTTTTACACGGGTTTTTCCATTCGTCAAAATTTACCTTTTCGTTTGGCACAGCAAAATGGAAAATATTTGGACACCATAGGAAATTTGTTCACCTCATTTTACTCTGCCGAAAACAAATACCAATTGACGCACAGACTTACAGAAAATTTTGCACCATCTGTGTGTGAGTGTAAGCACATCCGAACCGGATGTTATAAACAGTTTTCGAACTCATTGCGGATAAGTGAAACTGTGCTGCTTATTGACGAAAAAGTGAAACTGTGCTATTCATCATCATCATTTATTGGCGCTTAACCGCCTAAGCGATTTTGGCCGTCGCCTATCAAAGCACGCCAGTCATTCCTTTTTAGCGATAGCTGACGCCAATTGGAAACCCCAAGGGAGTTCAAGTCATCCTCCACCTGTTGTTTCCATCTCAGTCGAGGCCTCCCCCTTCCTCTGCTGCCGAATTCGGGTGACGATTGGAAAACCTTCTGGGCTGGAGCTTCTTTGTTCATTCGCATGACGTGACCCAGCCAGCGGAGCCTTTGGGCTTTAATTCGCTGGACTATAGTCAGATCTGCGTAAAGCTCGTACAGCTCATCGTTAAATCTCCTTCGATACTCGCCGTCGGCATCACGGGAAGGACCATAAATCTTCCGGAGAACTTTTCTCTCAAATACTCCAAGGGCCATCTCATCTTCTCTTGACATTGTCCATGAATCTGAGCCATACATCAGGACAGGTATGATGAGAGACTTATAGAGCGTGATCTTTGTTCTTCGAGAGAGGACTTTACTTCTCAATTGCCTACTCAGTCCAAAGTAGCACTTGTTCGCAAGAGTGATTCTCCGTTGGATTTCTAGACTGATATTATTTTCGGTGTTAATGCTGGTTCCCAAATAGACGAAGTCCCTCACAGTTTCAAATTTGTAACTTTCAACAGTGACGTGGCTGCCAAGACGCAGGTGCGCCGATTCTTTCTTTGATGACAGCAAATACTTCGTCTTGTCCTCGTTGACCGCAAGACCCACTTTTTTCGCTTCCTTATCCAGTCCAGAGAAGGCAGCGCTTACGGCGCGGTTGTTAAGGCCAATGATATCAATATCATCGGCATACGCCAGCAATTGCACGCTCTTGTAATAGATTGTACCATTGCGGTTTAACTCTGCTGCTCGAATTATCTTCTCCAGCATCAGGTTTGCCACATGCAAGCTAATGCTGAAGGAGCATACACTCCGACAAGCCAATGAAAGATGGCTTTTATCGCCAGGGTGCCGAGTATCCAAACAATCCTGGCCAAAATGGGATATTAAAAGATCTAAATATATTTACACCCTAAGAAGAAGGGATATATCTATATTAATAGGGGTTTTAACCGGGCACTGCCTTATTGGAAGGCACGCAGCAAGGCTGGGTGTACCCTACCGACGATGCTGTAGGAGTTGCAAAGATGATGAGGAGGAGGAAACGGTGGAGCATCTCATCTGCAACTGCCCGGCTTTAAGCGGCTCGAGAAGGCGCTTTTTCGGAGTTCCCTTCCTGGATAGCCTACGCCAGGTAGCGGAGCTGGACATAAAGGACTTGATGGCTTTCATCAAGTCATCTAAATGGTTCGAGGAGGTGTAACGGTGTCGGTTTTAGGAGTGTCAGCCCCGGGATTCTGCTATGTGGAGAGTCCCAATAGCACTGGGATTTTTCATATGGCCGGGTCCCGGGACTGACTTTCCTAGTGTTGATGGTATCACAACGGGCCTTTTAATACTGGCCTAGGTGTGCCTTTGCGGCAGCCACTTCTACCTAATCTAAACCTAGGTTGAAGAAATCGCACGAAAGGGAGCCGCCCTGTCTGAAGCCTCGTTTGGTTTCAAATGGCTCAGAGAGGTCCTTCCCGACTCTGACGGAGCTGTTAGTATTGCTCAACGTCATTTGGCAAAGCCGTATAAGCTTTGCAGGGAAGTCAAATTCAGACATGGTGGCATACAGGCAACTCCTTTTTGCGCTGTCAAAATCGGCTTTGAAATCGACAAAGAGATGGTGTGTGTCGATTCTTTTATCATGGGTCTTCTCCAGGATTTGGCGTATCGTGAAAATCTGGTCGATGGTTGACTTACCAGGTCTAAAGCCACACTGATAAGGTCCAATCAGCTTGTCTACGATGGGCTTCAGTCTTTCATACAACACGCTAGAAAGAACCTTATATGCCATATTAAGAAGGCTGATTCCGCGGCTTCGGTTTTCGGCCGAATGTATTTCATATTTCATAAATTCCAGCTTCGGTCGGACACTAATTAGCACGAATGAAAGTGGACAATATACGTATGCACATAAGGGTGTCCGTTTTTTGCCAAGTTAGCTTTTTATACTTGATGAATATCATATGAGGACTGAACAAACAAAACGCCTTATTTCCATTTTCCACTTTTTCAGTTGTTTGTTCAGTCCTCATATCAAAACGTAAAAAAAGGCACATTTTGAACTCGACCCTCTCATATTTTGACAATATTTTACCTATACAAACACAACCTATTTTTTTGAAATTGCCATAGTAATCACACCCGAAAAGTAAGTTGGCAAACATTTTTCAAAAATAAAAGAATTTTTCCCCCTTTGTAATTTTTAGATATCGGGTTTGATATGAAATTCATCACGGAGTATATTAGTTTTTTTAAGATCGTTTAAAAAACAACTTACTTAGTAAATAAAGGGCATCCTAATGAGGTGCAATATTACTGTTTAACCATAATATTCAGAAATAGTGTGTAAATAAAAAATGTTTATATATACGTGGACCACCCCAATGTTCATACGTTGTTTATAGCTACAAACTAGTGATGCCAATTTATGGGATTTTCACAATCTCGGGTTTTTTTGGATATTGGGTTTTGATTTGAAAATTTGAGCATACACACAGAATAATTTAACTAACAAGAAAGATCCTGTTAAATTTGGATGAGATAATGGGGCTGATAGTGTTGTATTAACAGGAAGACACAGTGGTTTTTAAAGAAATTCATGTAAAATAATATGAGCGATAGCGTTGCAAAAAGAAAACAATAACCTGGGAAAATGTTAAAAAAGTTTTGGTTTTACATGAACATTTTTCTATGTGAAAGAAGAGCACTAAATTGTTTGCGAAATTTTTGTACTAGGACAATGGCGAAAGTTTGATTTATTCATATTCAGCAGTTTTCGAGTAATACGACCTCAAACATACAGACAGACAGCCAGGCAAAAAATCTAAAAATGGTTGATGAAAAATGAAAATGCTGAGACGCTATTGAAGTACTTACTGTAATAATATGTCAAATCTCTTTTTTTGCAATCCCGAAATTTTCGGGACTCAAAATGGGGAATTTGCATCCCTACTACAAACTTAAAAAATAGCAAAACAACTTTGATACAAATAATTCATTAAAAACAAGAATTCTAGTAAAAACAGTTAGTTTGCAAATGCAAAGCTTTGGTAAGTGTACATACGTATAACACTGTACGATTGATCTCAATTGTATCGTGGGTATATACAAAATATATGGCTGGTTTCAACTTATTATTTCTAGCCTCTTTGACATATGTAGGTATGCTTATATAAACTTTTATTAGCGATATTTACTGCTTTTTCGTGTATATATGTACATACGTACTAGGGCACCTTACTAAAAAATCTGTATTGTCGGTAACAGTAGCACTATTAGGTACTAGACGACAAATCATATGGGATATCAAAACAAACTTTTAGTAAAATATCATAGCTTACTACAAACTTAGTGATAGTGCATTTTTAGTTAAAATAAAGTATAGTGATAGTGATTTTGAATTTTCACTAACACTGAAAAATTAGTGATAGTTAAAATGAAAATTCACTATCACTAATTTTTAGTGCAGTGAAAATTCAAAAACACTATCACTAAAATTTTAGTGATAGTGATTTTGAATTTTAACTATCACTGAAAAAATAGTGGTAGTGCATTTTAGTGGTAGTGCGAAAATGCCCAACCCTGATTATGTATAATTATGCCTAAACAGCGTTTTCTGATACCTAATTGCAGAGAATTCAGCAGCTTTTTGACAGTAAATTGAGAGAGAGAGAGCTGCAATTCGCTGCAAATTATTGTTGGGGATATTTCGTCCGTGACATAGCAAAACAACAACAAAAAAATTAAAATTCAAATTGTTAGCCAATCAGAAACGTAACAGCTGTTTTGTCTGCAAATTTCTACTGAGTCCTGTTTGACGAAAGCTTAGCAAATTTGAGATTTTTACAAAACTCTCTTTTGCTGGATGTTGGTTGGACAGCTTTCAAAAAAAACGGTCCTATTGAGGTTAGGTTCAAGTGGCTGCCGCAGAGGCACACTTAGGCCAGTTTTGAAAGGCCCGTTGTGATACCACCAACACAAGGAAAGTCAGTCCCGGGACCCAGCCATATGGAAAATCCCTGAGTTGTTGGGATTTTCCACATAGCAGGATCCCGGGACTGACACTCCTAAACCGACACCGTTACTCCTCCTCGAACCACTTAGATGACTTTATGAAGCCGATCAAGTCCTTTATGTCCAGTTCCGCGATCTGTTTTAGGCTATCCAGGAACGGAACTCCCAAAAAGCTCGTTCTCGCGCCGCTTAAAGCCGGACAGTTGCAGATGAGGTGCTCCACTGTTTCCTCCTCCTCATCATCTTTGCAACTCCTGCAGCATCGTCGGTAGGGCACACCTAGCCTTTCTGCATGCCTACCAATGAGGCAGTGACCGGTTAATACCCCTATCAATATGCAGATTTCCCTCCTAGTTAGGGCATAAATGCGTCTAGACCTTTTAGGATCCCATTTTGGCCAGGTTTGTTTCGATATGCGACACCCTGGGGATTGCAGCCATCTTTCGTTGGCTTGACGGAGTGTGTGCTCCTTCAGCATTAGTTTGCATGTGGCAAACGGCATTCCTAAGCGCTCTTTATCCTGAAGAACCTGCTTGGTCGTGCCCTGCCTGGCAAGCTCGTCTGCCTTACAGTTTCCCTCAATGTCCCTATGTCCCGGGACCCATATGATGTTTACGCGGTTCTGTTGGGCCATCTCCTGAAGAGATCGACGACAGCTGAGCGTCAGTTCAGAGTTGAACGTGTATGAGCCAAGGGATTTGATGGCCGCTTGGCTATCGCTGAAAATAGCGATATCTTCTCCGATAACACGTTTGCTTAACCAGGCCGCGGCGTCCAGGATTGCCGAGACTTCCGCCTGGAAGACGCTACAATGATCAGGTAGTCTGAAGGAGAGCTCAAGGTCCAAATCCCTTGAATAAACTCCTCCTCCAACTCTGCCGTCCAACTTCGAGCCGTCGGTGTATATGGAAGTGCCACCATTTGTTTCGGGACACCAATCCGTCCTCTCCCAGTCTTCTCTGCTGGAAATGTTTATTTTGAAAAAGCTATCCCCGACTGTAGTAGTCGCACAACGATCTGTGCTTAGAGGGAGAAAGCTGTAAGATTCCAGAATACTGGAGTGTCCAATAGTACCCGCAGCCCAACTGGAGGTTTCTCTTAGGCGCAGAGCTGATGCCGCCGCTGACCAAAACCCTTCCAGATCAAGTGGCAAAATGCCCAGAATGACCTGGAGGGCTTCATTGGGCGTTGCCCTTAGCGCACCGCTTATACAGATCATATTGGATCTATGGACTTTCCGCAACAGATTCAGGTATGTTGCCTTGCTCAGCGCAGGCCACCATACGACGACTCCATAAAGCATGATTGGGCGAATGATGGCCGTGTAGATCCAACTGCATACTCTAGGGCTGAGCCCCCATTTTTTGCCAATGGCTCTGTTGCATGTGTAAAGAGCGATGCAAGCTTTCTTCTGGCGCTGAAGAACATTCTCCTTCCAATTCAATTTCCTGTCCAGAACTATGCCTAGAAACTTGGCCTTATCCGACAAGCCCAGGCGCGTGCCATCTAGTTCTGGTAGGCTTAGTGGCGGTATTTTGTACCGGTTGGTGAAGAGGACAAGTTCCACCTTCCCTGGGTTGATACTAAGTCCGCAGCGAGAGGACCACGTCGAAACTTCTCGCAGTGCTACTTGCATCAGGTCACACAGAGTTTGTGGGAACTTGCCTCTGAATGCAATAGCTAAATCGTCTGCGTATGCCACTATCTTCCAGCCCCCCCAGCTTGTGTCACGTAGCAACGAGTTGACTGTGAGGTTCTATAAAAGCGGGGAAAGAACACCACCCTGGGGTGTTCCCCTTGTCACATAACGTGATAACTCAACCGTACCAAGTGAAGAAGCTATTTTCCTTCCCCTTAAAAGTTGGTCAATTAAATCAGTTAGAGGTCTATCTACGCCCAGTTTAGTTAGAGCGGAGTTGATAGCCTCCGGGCTTATATTGTTGAAAGCCCCCTCAATGTCTAGGAGGGCCACGAGACAGTAGTCCTTTTCACACAGCGATGTCTCAATGACAGACACTAGGCTGTGCAGAGCGGTTTCAGTTGATTTACCCTTGGTGTATGCATGCTGATAGCTAGAGATAAGGTTGCTATCAATAGTCGTTAAGAGGTAGTCGCTTAGTATCCTCTCAAAGGTTTTTAGTACAAAGGACGAGAGACTGATCGGTCTGTAGTCTTTTGGCTCGTAGTGGGATGCCTTCCCAGCCTTAGGGATAAACACTACCGTGGCGCTTCTCCAGGAGCCCGGAATGTGGTTGAGAGCCAGGCAGGCTGTGAAGAGAAATACCAGCCATTTAGCTGATGTCTCCAACGTCTTTATAAGTTGCGCGGGGATAATCCCGTCCGGCCCGGCAGCCTTATACGGTTCAAAGCTCTTAACTGCCCACCTTACTCTTTCCTCAGTGATGGGTATATTTACTGCCAGGTTTGTTGCAGGTGCTAGTGGTGCATCATGTAGATTCCCCGGAAAATGTGTATTCAAGAGCAGCTCAAGGGTTTCCTCTTCCGTGCTGGTCCAGGATCCGTCAGGTTTTCGCAAATAGCTGATGGTTGTTTGACTTTTCGAGAGGACTCGTCTAAGTCTCGCTGTGTCGTCGACCTTTTCGACGCCAGTGCAGAAATTTCTCCACGAGGTTCTCTTCGCCTGTCTCAGAGCTTTTTTGTAGGCCCTTAGTTTAGCTTTATATTCGTGCCAATGAGGCTCAGAGCCGAAGCTCTTGGCCTTGTTAAATTGTTTCCGGCATGATATTCGGAGCGAGTCCAAATCGTAGGACCACCAATGTGGCCTGTGTTTACCGCGTGGTTTTGGCACTGGACAAGCCTGTCCTAGAGCATTTGAGAGCGCCGATGTAAATGTAGTAACAAGATCCTCCAGCTCCTCTACTGATGAGGGGGCTTGTGAGGGCAGTACTGGTAGGTCTCTGTCTAATATTTCATTGTGTAACTGCCAATCAGTGTTACGTGGTTTGCGCTTCATGATTGGTTGTTCTACAATAAAGTCTAAAACCATTTCTATGTAACGGTGGTCGGAGAAAGAATGTTCTTCCAGAACCCGCCATTTTCTGACCCACTCATAAGCGCCTTCACTACAGATAGTGAGGTCTATGACCTCCCTGCGGGTCTTAGTGATAAAAGTAGGCTCATTACCCACGTTGCAAATCACCAGGTTGGTTGTTAAGAGGTAATCAAACAGAGACTCGCCCCTGGCATTGATGTCGGAGCTCCCCCATTGGACATGGTGAGCATTAGCGTCCGCTCCAATAATAAGATTACCCGTGCAGAAATTTGACACCAGGTCTTTCACCTCCGTTTGTGGTGGGGGTTCTTCGGCGTCGTAGGGCATATAGACCGACGCCACCGTCAGGCGGGTGCTGTCGACCGTTAGACTGATAGCGGTAATATCACCATTGGTGTAGTTAGGTAGGAGAAAGGAGTTCAACTCAGACTTGACCAAAATACACGTTCTGACTTTGCTCTCCTCGCTGGCTCGAATGAGCTTGAAGCCCTTAGTCCCCAATCCGCAGATTCTCGAGCTATTGACCCAGGGTTCTTGGATGAGGACCTCATCCACGTCGCCTTTAGAAAGACGACTACTTAAAGCAGCCGAAGCTACTTTAGATTTGTGCAGATTAATCTGAAGCACCACCAACATGAGAGCGCACAGACTTCCCTGCCGTCCCCATATCGTCGAGGTTTGCCCCATCCCGGAGGTTGCCTATCAACGCTCCTATTGATACATATTCAAATAGCATTAAGGACTAAACTTAATATAGAACGATAAATGGAATTTTTGCAATTTAGCAATATTTTGGATTTTTTTTTCGTATAATGCATTGTTAGCGAAACCTGAACGATGGTGAAAATTTCAAAACCCAAGCTCAACGCCAAGTCAGTACAATATCAAAAGCAGAATTTCCGCGTCTGATGCTCTGATATCTCTACCCAAGCGCCACCTATCGAAATTAATTTTTTTTATAGTGCGTTGGGGTAGAAAACTAAACGACGATGCAAATTTCAAGATCCTACCTCAACGGGAAGTTCGTTGAAAAACGAATTAAACGACACCGAAAACAAAACTTCGCATTTCTTAAATAGAGCAACGCACGCGCCACCCAGCGGGTCAATTTTTTTTAACATTTGGAAATTAATTAAGTAACACACGTAAAATATCAGCCAAATCGGTCCATAATTACGATTCTCAGTTTTTATTACCGCGATCTAACCTAGCGGAATTTTTTTTACGGAAATATTTCTTTTCATGTAAGTAATACATGTTCCGAATTTCACCCAAATCGGACCATAAAAACGATTTTTTAAAATATAGCGGCCCACGCGCCACCTATCGGATTTCTTTTTTTTCATAATATTGCATTGTCATTGGAATTTCAGCTCAATCGGACACCGGGAAGTGTATCAAATTTAACTTGCAAGAATCCATTACAGACAACCGTCAAGTGAAACTAAATAAAAGGTTATCAAAAGACGTATGAGGCATTGCTGCTCACTAAAAACACTGGTTTACAGCCAAAATGCACCAGAGACGCCATAGTGAAATTCCTATGTAAAATCACCTCCTAATTCCGAAATTCAAGGTTATTTTTGCTTGAATGGTACCGTTTTTGAGATATTTACGATTTACCGTTATTTCAAAAAACAAAAAAGATGGCTCCACTTAATCGTGTATATCTCAAGAACAAACTGAGCTCTTCCAAAACGGTTTGAAAAATTTGAAAGCTAATAAAATTTACTATAATCAGTACATACAACACTTTTTGCTAGGTCCTGCAGATTCAAACATATTGAACAATCATTACGAATTTTTTAAATTTTTTTTGTAAAAATATAAAAAAATTTGTACTTTGCGAGGAAGCATCTCGAAAACTTTTTGTTTTTTAGCAGATATTCCCCCCCCCCCCCCCCCCCCCCCTCTAAGCTCTGTTTTATTACAAAAAAAAACAAGCTATCAGTGAATAAAATCGATGAACTAATACAAAAGTTATAAGCATTTAAGTAAATATATCCATTTAATGCTTAAGGTCCCTACTGGTACATACATATGTGTTAGTATTCGTATATCAGTTAGTTAGCAGGTAGATTTTCGAAAAGTTATTAGATACAAAAAGCTGTTAGTGTCGTTTTCTCAAACCTAGGTACATTTTAAACAAGAGCATATTTTTGAGGCAGGTAGTGTTTTCTTTGTAGAACTAGGGAACCTTTTTGTTTAGGTAGGCTTGAATTTTTACTGGATCTTAGTATAAATAAGAGTACATGCGCCTTGTTCCTTCATAATATCTGCAAGGATCGCCGGATACTGTTCAGTTTATAATTGCAGTTTATAACCCGTCATTTACTTAAAAATAAAAAATGAATAAAAGGGCGCGAGAGTTTGAGTGTACAAATGATCCAGTTATGTTCTGTTTCATCTGCGGTCAATTTATTGTTAAAAGTATGAGACGTGTGTTTTCAAATCCTTTGAAAGTTACATACTATAAGTGTTTTGGAATTGAGCCTAAAAACCATGGACACCGAACACTGTGTGCACCACATGCCGAGTCGAATTGATTTCTTCGGAACAAAAAGGTACGTTGTAAAAATTAGGAATTTGTTCCCTTTTAATGCATAGCTGACTAATTTCTGAAACTATCTATTTAGGCGACGTGTGAAATTTATTACACCAATGAAGTGGAGGAACCAACTTGCCATTCAACAGACTGCTATATTTGTACTACAAAAGTACTTGGGGTTGGAAAGTCCAGAAAAGTAACATATGCGAGCGTATCTACAGTGTCATTACCAGAACTAATTTCAACAGAAGCGACATTGCCAGAATCAAATTTAACTTTAGTTCCGGCTCCAGTTTCATTGTCAACAGTAGTATCTGATTACGCGGCATCATGTTGTACTGAATTTCAAACGGAAAACGAAAGAAATTCTTTGTCACAAGCACAACTCAATGATTGGATAAGGGATTTGGAATTGTCAAAGGAAAAGGCCGAACTACACGCCTCTCGAATGCAACAATTTAAATTTGTTTCATCCGATGTTAAGGTAACATATTATAGAACTCGTCACGAAGAATTTTCCAAGTACTATACGAAGGAGGACAGTGTTTGTTACTGCAAAGACATTGCTGGTCTATTCAAACAATTTGGTGAACCATATGATTCAAAAGAGTGGCGATTGTTCATAGACGGCAATAAATTAAGTTTAAAGGCCGTATTATTGCATATTGGCAACCAAAAGCCATCTATCCCGATCGCGCATGCAGTAAATACGAAGGAAACATATGAGATAATGCAAAAATTGCTCAAGTTAATCAAATACGAAGGACATGATTGGAAAATATGTGCCGATCTTAAAGTCGTTGGAATGCTATGTGGTCTACAAAGTGGATACACAAAATACTGTTGTTTTCTATGCAAATGGGATAGCCGAGCTCGTCAAGACCACTACATCATAAAGGATTGGCCAGAACGAATCGAGTTTCAAGTTGGGGTAGATAACATAAAATACTCTCCACTTATAAAGAAGGAAAAATAATTCTACCTCCGCTCCACATCAAGCTCGGCCTTATCAAAAACTTTGTGAAGGCTTTGGACAAAGAAGGCGAAGCTTTTCATCATTTGAAGACAATCTTCCCAGAGATTTCAGAAGCAAAAATAAAGGAAGGGATTTTTGTGGGACCGTAAATAAGGAAAATGATGACCAATAACCATTTCAAAGAACTATTGTCACCAGTGGAGGCAGCAGCGTGGGATTCTTTTGAAAAGGTCGTTTCTTCTTTTTTAGGCAAACACAAAAGTCCTAACTACGAGATGATAGTGAACGACTTAATCAAAAACTATGCGGAAATGGGTAAATAAAAAAACATTATAATAAATTATATATTACATAAATTTACATGAGAATATATAGCCATAAATCTGAATTCATCGTCCAGTTCCGAACAAACAAGAACGGGAAAAATATAAACAAAAAATTTGTTCTGAATTGAAAGATAAATCCAGCCTAAGAAAATTATATACTAATGTGTCACTTATGTATTTATCTAATTTACTTTTTTATTTCCTTTCAGGAGTAAATATGGCATCAAAAATTCATTTCTTACTTTCCCACTTAAATTTTTTCCCGCAAAATCTTGGCGACGAAAGTGACGAGCATGGCGAAAGGTTTCACCAGCAAATGAAAGTGATTAAAAGTCGGTATCAAGGATTCTGGGATGTCGCTATGATGGGCGACTACTGTTGGTTTCTCATAAGAGAAACCGATCCTAATCTAAATAAGCGTCAAAACAAGACACATAACTTTTTCAATTATAAAATAAGATCATAGAGTTAAGACAGAACCATATGTGCATATGCTATTATTTGTAGGGTATTTAAGTATTAAATGGATATATTTACTTGAATGCTTATAACTTTTGTATTAGTTCATCGATTTTGTTCACTGATAGTTGGTTTTTTTTGTAATAACAAGATGCTTCCTCGCAAAGTAAAAATTTTTTTTATATTTTTACAAAAAAAATTTAAAAAATCCGTAATGATTGTTCACTATGTTTGAATCTGCAGGACCTAGCAAAAAGAGTTGTATGTACTGATTATAGTAAATTTTATAAGCTTTCAAATTTTTCAAACCGTTTTCGAATAGCTCAATTTGTTCTTGAGATATACACGACTAAGTGGAGCCATATTTTTTGTTTTTTGAAATAACGGTAAATCGTAAATATCTCAAAAACGGTACCATTCAAGTAAATATAACTTTGATTTTCGGAATTAGGAGGTGATTTTACATAGGAATTTAACTATGGCGTCTCTGGTGCAGAAAAAAAGTTGGAATTTGTGATCCAGTGAAATTTAAACAAACGAACACATGGCACTTACGGCAAAATTGCTGTTGCTCTAAATTCGTAACGGTACTTTTTATGGTAATATGATAATAAACTATCGACTTGCGTAAAAAAGCGGAAATCGGAAATCATGGCTCATAGGTCTTTTTTGAGCACACGACTCGATATGTTTGTTATTATAATGTCATACATGTTTTTTTTTAATCTCATTTATCTACGAAAGTTTTATGTGTAAAGGCAGAATTAAACGCTAACGCTATACCCATAACGTTAATCAGCTGTTGCAACCAAACTTATGGAAATCAATGAAAACGATTAGTGATGGCTAACGCGTTAACCATACCATAGCCAAACAATTGTTTTTGGTTTCTTGTCGTATCCCTAACCTCTTAAAGTTTACTTACTTACTTAAGATAGCTTTTAACCGCCTAGGCGATTTTGGCCGTCCAACATGTTACGCCAGTCGGTTCTTTGTTGAGCCAACTGGCGCCAATTAGAGACACCGCGTGCTCGCAGGTCTGCCTCTACTTGGTCCTGCCATCGAAGTGGTGGTCTCCCTCTTCCTCTACTTCCACTGGCGGGTGCCGATAAAAATACCTTCCGGGCCGGAGCGTCCTCTTAAAGTTTGTGATGGTGAATTTTCACACATTTTTAAGCCTTTATTTCTCGTTTTAGGTGCCTTTTAGCTTGATGAGTGAGTATCTATGTAATTTGCTGCCAATTTTTTTCAATTTCTTTGCTTTAGTCAAATAATCATTTCTTTATGGTTACTGCAAGACTAATTGTTCACATTGGAGATGGTTACCGTTATCGTTATGGCCATGGCCGTTAGCGATAACGAAGATAAATTAAGCTTTAACATATTGCGCTTTGGTTTGGAGCTCCTCATATCAGTTTAGGTAGAATACATATTTATGTATGTAGGTACATACATATTTATTTACATCCACCCAACCATACATATTGTAAGTGTAGCCTATGTTTTAAACAGGTTTTTAATATTATGAGTATGAGAACCCATTTTCTGAGAACTAGACAAAAATAGAAACACTTCGTGGAATACTTTACCACACAGTAATTATTTTAAATACAGGAAACTATTTTAAGTTTATAAACAAACACTTTCTCAAATTAAATTCAAAGCATGGCGGGTGTATCGACAAATATGAGAGAAAACAATGGGTAAGTAAGATTTAATAAAGATTCTTTAGTCTTGTATTTGGACTCGTTTGGATGTTCGTTACTTGCTGAGGTCAGTGTAGTTAAGTATGGCCTTTTTTTACCAAAACTGGTGGCTTTTTTTTAATTTTGGTCGGTGGTGTATTTTCAAACATTTCCGCAATGCAATGTAAATAAAATCATCGGATTTCTCAACTCCTTTATTTATTTTCTAACTTACCGAAATATTATCTACATAAAAACTATCGGTGGCTGTCGTAAGGTTTTACCAAAATTGCATTTGTTGGTATTGTCATTAGCTATTGTTGATAAAAAAAGTTCACTATTTTGGGTGATCCGTTTAAAATCAATATTTATCTTATCAATATTTAGCTACCCCCGTATCCTCCATCCTTAAATTTCGGGGACGCCCCTGAAAATATACCGCCTATACCTCAGTTTTTTCAATTTCCTTTCCATCGGTGTATATTTCATTCAAATCGGTCAAATCTATATCTATTATATTAATAGCCTAACAAATTTTACATATAAATATTTGCCAAGCTTAAACCCATACTAAATATGCATAAATATATATGAAATACATATGGATTTGTTGGCATACCTCTAAGGCAGTGCACAATGATCTAATATATAACCAATCCTGCTTCATTTATCTATAATAAGCGAATGAAAATTTCTCATGCCACTTGAAATGGTTATCTGACAATCAATTTGTACATAAAGCAATAGGCCAGTGGGAAGCGTCGGGGGTAGTGGTCGAGCGCTTAATGGTTCCAGTACAGCTATCGGCCAAATTTTTTTTTTTTTTTTTTGTCATTGAAAATTGTTTTTATTTTTTCAATATATAAATATTTCTTACCTTGACTTTTTAAAAATTTTTATGTTTGTGATCTCTATTTTCGAGAAAAAAAATTGCTGTGAATATTTTTAGTTGACGGAAAGCCATATAAAATAATAATTTTAGGTCATAAATATGCATACATACCACCCATTATAGAAATGCGATAACCGCTTATTCAATTTGGGATTTTTTTTGGCTAATTTTTGATGATATAAGATCGAAATTGCGAAATTTTTTCAAACACAGTAGTCTATTTATCGAACTTCGGTAGATTACTTCTATAAACTTTAGTGATTTCTACCGTTTGAGACAAAGTTGCTGATAGACTCCCTATTTAAAATATAAAAATCGACAACATATTTAATACGTACTTAAATTTTGAACTCTATCAAGTGGTTAGCGGTCGTCTTAAATTTTACTGAAGGCAACAACTGATTTCTATTCATATGTACATATGTATTAACTTTTAAAAGGTCAGATTTGCAACCCGAGCCCCAAACAAGTCTAGACCAAATTGAATAGAAAAATCAATATATATTTTTTCTTTAAATCAAATAAAAAATCCATATAAAGTGTCTTAAATATTGGCAAGTTATGGTTAAAGAAAAAAAGCGAGAAAATCCTCAAACTTTTTTTGACCTAACCAGAATTTGTAATTTACCCCCTCTAAAAAGATTTAAAAACACGCCATGTATAATAAATTTCTATAAATAGAACTCATATTTCTGCAAAATGAACCTTTCAATCTTTCACTCAACAAGCTCCTCCTTTTATTAGAGAAACTATTTTCATTCTCTCGCTCATTGCCCACACAGCTTGAATTGGTGATTTGACAATGAATTCGTAGATAAAGCAGTAGAGCAGTGGTTAGCGCACCGGATAACGAGCGAACTGTTGTTGGTTCGAGAACAGCTCCGGGTTTTTTTCATTGAAAATAGTTTTTTTCTTTTTTAACACATCGTTAGGTATATTAAGGGTATTCGTGTAATTTCCTATTTGCATCGTATTTATGCTATACCTCTTAAATTTACGACATCGTAAATCATGTGTCAAAATTTCATACAAATGTTTAGCACATTCATCGTAAATTTAAGCATGAAATTTGGAACGTAAACGACGTGCTAAATATACGAAGTCAAAAAAGAATGATTGACGTCTCATTAATTAAATTGAAATTTCAAATAAAATAATTTAAAAATTTTGAAAATTTCACGAAAATTTTTTAAATTGTGTTGGAACTTGGAAGTGTGTGGTAGATCTAGCTTTCTTAGGTGAAAATGTTGACTACATGTCCCGCATAACACCCAGTGAGGGTTCTTAGGTTCTCCCTTCTTAAGTTAATAAGCTGGGCCGATGTTCTTGGTGTAGATTGTTGAAAGAATTTTACTTTAGAATTTTTCAAAATTTTAAATTTTTTTTTAATTTCTTCTGGCATTTGATTTGTTTATTATTTATTTATCAAACAGCTAATATGCGAGTATGTACTTACCCAGCCACACATTTTGAAAATTTTTAACAAAGATTCAAGTATCACTCTCCAGATAATTAAAAACTATAATTTAGGATCATTTTATGGCAGTATTGTTTTAATCCATTTTAAATTAATTTTTTCATATTTTTTTATATGTATATTATAAATATTGTTTTAATCTTTAGAAATCATTTTCTGATCCATTTGTTTTTGTATTTTTTTTAAAGCTGCACAAGAGAAGAGCAGGATAGTGAGAGCATATTGAGGGCAAAAGGAAAAACGTTCGACGTTTTCAATATATTTTTTATATTTATTAGGGTCCCTCTCTCTCAATTTTTTTCATAAAAAAAGACTATTAGACTATTGTCAAAAGTTTTTTCATGCAACATGTGTTTTTTTTTTTTGGCTGAAGAAACTTTTGACAATAGTCTAACATTTCTTTATTTTTTATTAAAAAAATTAGATAAACCCTATTACCTATTTATCTGAATTTTCTGATATGAAAAAATATTTGTCTACAAGAAAAAAAAATAACGACTAAACAAGAATTTTAAAAGGTAGAAGTTCAATATTTAGTCACTCAAAGATTTCCGATATGATCATAAAATATGATTAAAAACTCATGTCCAACTTTATTTGAATCTCAGAAATTAATAATCTAAATGATTCAAAAATGATTTCGAAGATTAATTTTGATCATCAAAAAGAAACATATTTGATTATTCCTGTGTTCATTTGTATGATAATCTAATCACAAAAAAGGAATGAAATTGTACTAAAATTCAAATAAAGGAATATTCGAAATTCAATCTTAAAAATGTTATTTGGGTTAAATCTAAAACACAAATGATTAGCAAGGGCGTTCGTATAAGAACTGTAGTAAACTCGTAAATATACGAGATTCGTAAACTTAAGACATAACACGAATACCCTTAGTATTTCTAATTTTGATTTTTTTTAAGCTCATTAAATTTTCAAATGTCAAAATGTCTTTTTAAATATTTCTAAGTTATGGTTAAAGAAAAAAGCTAGAAAATCCTCAAACTTTTTTTGCAAAAGGCTACATTTTGCCCGGTTTCACCACTTTTGAGTAATTTTTTTTTTTAATCAATATACGTACAATTTTTTTCAAAAATCAAATCAAAAATCGATATGAAATGTCTTTTTAAATATTTTTTAAGTAATATATATTTTTTAAGTTTTTGCAAAAGGCTAGATTTTGGCCGATTTTACCACTTTGAATACATTTTTTTTTTTAAATCAAATCAATAATCAATTAAAAATGTCTTCTAAATATTGCTAAGTTATGGATAAAGAAAAAAGCTAGAAAAACCTTTAACTGTTTTTGCAAAAGCCTAGATTTGCCCTAACCAGCATTTGTAATTTACCAACACTAAAAAGATGAAAAGAAGCCATGTATAATAAATTTCTATAAATAGAACTCATATTTCTACAAAATGAATTTCATTCTTTCACTCAATAAGCTCCTCCTATTATTGGAGAAATTATTTTCACTCCCTCGCTCATTGAGTACTTGGATCCATTATTTATATTAATAGTCTAACTTTTTTGTTGATGATTCTCATAAAGCCTACCCTGCAAAAATCGTTGGATTATGTGTTCCAATTTTTTGATATTGGAGTACTCCAATAGTAATCCTTTGTATACCTCATCGGACCACCTTCAGCTTTTTTAAAGCCGATCATTGCTTATCGACGAAAATCCCGACACTATCGCTCTGATAGTAAATACTCCAAGGAGTAATAACATTGGAGTAGTTTGCAAGGTGTTCTGACTGTAGGTACTCCATGGAGTAGCAGAAACAAAGCAAAGGTTTGAGTAGGTGGTCCAGTCCTAGGACATCGCAATGTTAATTAGAGCACAATTTTTATATGAAAAAGTATTACATTTGGAGTACTCTGATGCTCCAATTGGAGTACTTTTTGGATAGGAAATAGAGTACTCTCGATTTTTGCAGGGTAATTGCAGAATTTGATAACTGCTTTGTGCATAAGGCAATGGCGCGGCGGTGAGCGTATGTAATACGGTGTGCACAGGTGCAAGACCCGGTTACGGAATATTCCTTTTTTTTCTTAAATTATGTTTTTTTTTTTTATTAAAAAACCTTTAATATTAACTATTACAATTTACTTAATTTTCAGCCTAATATTTTTTTTGTTCTTCACCTGCTTAAAACGATTGCATAAATTAGTGGCTATTTGTTAAGCACAATCTCATCATCCGATTATTCAAGTGCAACATAAAATCTCGAAATCCAAATAATTGCATGGCATTTGCCATAGAAAATTTTGGAAAGGGCTGCTTTAATTTAATATTTTTATTATATAATAAGAGCCACTATTTTTTAAATTCTTTGATGGCCTCATTTTGCCTATAGATGAGTTTTTAATGTATACATTTAAGTTGGTCGAGGTTCGGCCACGGGCTTAAAGGCAGCTAATGACAAAAAGTTGATCAGATGTTTGAATAAGTTCAGCTATTTTAAATTGGTCGAATTTCGACCACGGGATATACTAGTATATATAAATACGCCACATGAAAAACTTTAGGAACCTGCTGTGAGCGAACCGTTTAACCGATTTGAATGACCCCCAGGCCACTCTAAATATTTTATTGGTCGAATTTTTGATCACAAGCGATACTAGTAGATAGTGTAAATTTAAGCATGCACGCAGAAGAATTTTCATGTTGAATCAACACTTTTTTAACACTTTTTCCCAGGTTGTTTTAACATGAAGCTGATTTTTCACTGTTCCTACATGTTAGATCAACATAAAGGAACAGTGTGAAAATAACATGATCACAAACGTTTGAGTCAACATGACTTCCTGTTGATATAAGATTATTTGTCTCGTTAAATTAACACTATTTTATGTTAGTTTAACACGATCTCTCATGTTGAAATAACACAATACGTCCTGTTGCATTTACACGAACAAGTTGTTATTGTTAAATTAGCACGATCTATCTTGTTAAATTAACACGATCTATCTTGTTAAATTAACACGATCTGTCATGTTAATTTAACATGGTTTTTATTGTTAAATTAAACACCACGGTTTTGGTTTTTTAAACAAATTTTATTTTTTTAATTCATGAAACCCTGAACATTTTGAGTGGAACTCGATGTACATATATGCAATTAAACATGAATACCCCTAATAAAAATACATAAAAAGAGAAACTTCCTTCGTTTTGGCGACAGTGTGAGACCCGCTCCCTGAATTTTATACTTAGGCCAATTTATGTCCTTGGGAAAATATCAGCCAGTCAGCATCTTTTAAAAGAAACAAGCTCTCGCTATCTAGGCCACAATCTAAAAAGTAAACCAAAATGGTTTCATTAAAAACTCCCTAAATTGTCCAAGCAATTGGCAAAAAACACGTCCGGAAAATGTCCGAATAGGTGTCAAGCGACGGGTTTTGACCACGGTACCCATAATACGAATGCGCTTCCATAGTATTTATGTGCCAAACAGTCAGCCAGTCCAACACCGGCTACTCCACACAGTGTTTTTTGATTAGCGTTATTGGTATGGCGTTATCGACAAGGAAGATTATTATTTACTTACAAACAGGCAGACAAACATAAAATGGTGGTAAACTCTGTTTTGCACGTAAATACCATGTTTTGCACATGAATATTATGTACTTACCCAAAATCCTTTGTAAAACTCCTCAACCGAATTGCATTCTAACGCAAATAATACCGCGGAGAACTTCCACTTCATTAGTCACAGGTTCATTTGGCGATTATACCAAATGTTCGACCATTATTTCCTCTGGAGTCTAAATAAATAAGACATCGGACTCTTGGTCGAAATGAGGCATAACACAATTTATTTCATCACACATTTGGCTAAAAGTTTCACACTTTAAGATGGATAATATAATTAAAACTTTACAAAATTTTTCCCACGTACACAGCAATGCGCTTGCATATCAAATTCGAAATAACACAAGAGGCAGCAGGGTTGCCAGTATTTTTTTTAAATATGTCGCCAGATTCTCTATTAAAAATCGCTAAATTTTACGGTTTAAGGCCGTGTACCGAACTGTTGAAAATCGTAAGTTTTGACAGAACGATGATAAATTCTGACAGTTATCCAGGTGAATATGAATATTTCACATAAATTTATATTAACAGGCGTTCTTAAATACTAAAATATAATAAAATGTGAATAATACGCAATATTCATAAATGCAAGAAAGCCACAAGCAATAATATTTCTTCATTTTCGATAAGGGACTTTTGACGGGAAAAGTACCAGATTCCATTTTACTTTACCAATACTGGCAACCATTGTATACCTTATATAGTAGCGCAACTCACAGCTGATCGCAAAAAACACACTAATACACACGCACAGTATAAGCACAGAAAAATATTTTCTGAAACGTTTGGTAAATAATTATGGTCAAACTTTTGAATAATGTACCACGATTTGAACAATATTTATTTTAGGGATTGGTAGAGGGGGTCATATCTATAAAAACTGTGAAGGTAGAAACCAGGGTTCGGGAATCTTCACCCTCCTTCACTCACATTCACGAACATGACCATTAAAAAAAAATTTGCACTCGCGTTCGTGAATAAGAACGTATAAAAAATCCACACCGTTCACGTTCATTAATGCATTCGTGCATCATTCATAAATGCCTTCTCGAATCTATATATGCACGTACTTCTTGCCTTTCATCTTCATATACGCAAAGAGGGTTCCGGGTTCATTCATAAATGCCTTCTCGAATCTACATATGCATGTACTTCTTGCCTTTCATCTTCATATACGCAAAGAGCGGTTCCTCTTATTATTTCTACCCTCTTTGATATACGTATGCATATGTGCCGTGAATAATTCACGAAGGCATTTAAGAACGTGCATTGAATGCATATTTTGTATGGCATATTCACAGAAGGTTGTTGTAGAAAATTTGAAAAATGCTTTTGCAAAAAAAACTTTTGACGGGACTTCTAGGTTTTATTCAGGGATATGAAGGACCTTCTTAGGGGCCATTTCTATAATTTTTCGGGACCATTTTGGAATTGTTTTCGGGACCATTTCGGGATGTTCAAAATTGTTTACGCGGCACATTCATACCTACCTACATACAACACATGCTATTGTTCTACTAACTACCCAACAAACATCGAGCACCAAAAACTCAAACGTTTGAGAAAACATCTATTTTCAACTTTTTCTCAAATGTTGTTTACGGGACATTCCATCGTGACTCCTGGGACATTTGACTCGAGAGCTTAGCCAACTTTGACTTAACAAACTGACATTGGGATTTCAATTGCTATGAAATATGTATATTTATCGACATGGATAAATATCCAATACAATAAATGCATTAAAAGAATTGACGAAATAACAACAAATAGCTTTATAAC
Source organism: Campiglossa producta (assembly GCA_964058755.1). Lineage (NCBI taxonomy): Eukaryota > Metazoa > Arthropoda > Insecta > Diptera > Tephritidae > Campiglossa > Campiglossa producta. The sequence goes on from CAXKVI010000001.1 coordinate 96,863,996, forward strand.
TACTCAGTAAGTGAGTGTGACTCCTGGGAAACCGAAAAATCCCTTTGTTGCACCTTTGTGAGCACGAAAACGAACTTTTTACAAAGGTTGAAGAGTGTGACTCCTGGGATATTTTCCTGTTTTTTCGTGATACAATTTTTAAGTTTTTTCAGTATTATCGATGTAGTTCCCTAAAAATTTAGCTATGCAACTAGTTACCCCTAACCCATGATAATAAAAAGAGCTTTATTGTAAAGTTCTGTCAGAGCAGTGGGAGTTTATGGCATTTTAAAAATTTGGTACTACTGGAATGTCCCTTATATAACAGGATTATTTGTTGAACTATATTAATTAAAAAAATATTAAGTAAAATTTAACTGCATAAATGGAAACTCACTTCTTATTAAAATGGGTATTTGTTTTCAGGATTGGCATCTCTGAATAAATATTTCAATGAGAGCATGTGGATTCCATTTCGATCCACTCCGCTCAGTTTGAGAAACGTTTGAAAACTCTGCCGTTCTCAATTTGAAATCAGGGAAAATCCCATATTAAAACTGAGCCTTGTAGGTTGAGAACGCTATCAACGGTTATTTCGCCTCAAATTGAAAACGAACGTTTGAGATTTGAGAAGATGGTTGGTTCACAAATGCATCTCAAATTGAGATTAGCTAAAAATGTTTGTTGAGTAGCGACAATGCCTTGTGGTTTACCCACACACAAAACAAATACAGAAATGCGAGCGCTGTTAAGGCCATCCGACACAGTAAATTTAGAATGTTCATGCCTCAGCTGCGTTTTACTAATACATATAGCATTCGGCTGCCCTCGTGTCACATATACGTGCCTTCGACAGTCGTCGTGTCTCTGCCAGCGCTGATTGGCCAAAATCTAAAATTCAATTTGACGCTCGCTCAATTTTACTGTGTCGGGCCATGAATGACTGATTGACCAGCGGGTGGTAGGTAATGTTGTTATCCGCTAGGCTATTGCGCTAGCGCAGTAACTTCCACTTGCGTTGATGAAATTGTTATCATAAATCAGCTATTATTATTTCATTGTATAAAATAAATTGTATTATAATAAACAATATTTTTATAAGCAAATAAAATATGTTTAACTAAATATTAAGCAAAATAAAATATTAACATATTTTCTTGCCTAAAATAATTCTCGATCTTTTTTTCAAACTAACTCAAAGGTTCAAAACGCATGAAATCTTTTCATCAACCTTCATTGTTTGGTCGTTAATGGATTATAATTTTCTGTATTGTTTTTCCTTTGTAAGGAATTGTCTTCTATTAACGAGTCTTAAAAGATGTTTTTTACGACCTACATTGTATTTCGCGTGTGCAGTGTTTAGGTCAGGTTCAAGTGGCTGCCGCAGAGGCACACTTAGGCCAGTTTTGAAAGGCCCGTTGTGATACCACCAGTCAGTCCCGGGACCCAGCCAAATGGAAAATCCCTGAGTTGTTGGGATTTTCCACATAGCAGAATCCCGGGACTGACACTCCTAAACCAACACCGTTGCTCCTCCTCGAACCACTTAGATGACTTTATGAAGGCCATCAAGTCCTTTATGTCCAGTTCCGCGATCTGGCTTAGGCTATCCAGGAACGGAGCTCCCAAAAAGCGTGTTCTCGTGCCGCTTAAAGCCGGACAGTTGCAGATGAGGTGTTCCACTGTTTCCTCCTCCTCATCATCTTTGCAACTCCTGCAGCATCGTCGGTAGGGCACACTTAGCCTTTCTTCATGCCTACCAATGAGGCAGTGACCGGTTAATACCCCTATCAATATGCAGATTTCCCTCCTAGTTAGGGCATAAATGCGTCTAGACCTTTTAAGACCCCATTTTGGCCAGGTTTGTTTCGATATCCGACACCCTGGGGATTGCAGCCATCCTTCGTTGGCTTTACGGAGTGTGTGCTCCTTCAGCATTAGTTTGCATGTGGCAAACGGCATACCTAAGCGCTCTTTATCCTGAAGAACCTGCTTGGTCGTGCCCTGCCTGGCAAGCTCGTCTGCCTTACAGTTTCCCTCAATGTCCCTATGTCCCGGGACCCATATGAGGTTTACGCGGTTCTGTTGGGCCATCTCCTGAAGAGATCGACGACAGCTGAGCGTCAGTTCAGAGTTGAACGTGTATGAGCCAAGGGATTTGATGGCCGCTTGGCTATCGCTGAAAATAGCGATATCTTCTCCGATAACACGTTTGCTTAACCAGGCCGCGGCGTCTAGGATTGCCGAGACTTCCGCCTGGAAGACGCTACAATGATCAGGTAGTCTGAAGGAGAGCTCAAGGTCCAAATCCCTTGAATAAACCCCTCCTCCAACTCTGCCGTCCAACTTCGAGCCGTCGGTGTATATGGAAGTGCCACTATTTGTTTCGGGACACCAATCCGTCCTCTCCCAGTCTTCTCTGCTGGGAATGTTTATTTTGAAACAGCTATCACCGACTGTAGTGGTCGCACAACGATCTGTGCTTAGATGGAGAAAGCTGTAAGATTCCAGAATACTGGAGTGTCCAATAGTACCCGCCCCCCAACTGGAGGTTTCTCTTAGGCGCAGAGCTGATGCCGCTGCTGACCGAAACCCTTCCAGATCAAGTGGCAAAATGCCCAGAATGACCTGGAGGGCTTCGTTGGGCGTTGTCCTTAGCGCACCGCTTATACAGATCATATTGGATCTATGGACTTTCCGCAAGAGATTCAGGTATGTTGCCTTGCTCAGCGCAGGCCCCCATACGACGACTCCATATAGCATGATTGGACGTGTAGATCCAACTGCATACTCTAGGGCTGAGCCCCCATTTTTTGCCAATGGCTCTTTTGCATGTGTAAAGAGCGATGCAAGCTTTCTTCTGGCGCTGAAGAACATTCTCCTTCCAATTCAGTTTCCTGTCCAGAACTATGCCTAGAAACTTGGCCTTATCCGACAAGCCCAGGCGCGTGCCATCTAGTTCTGGTAGGCTTAGTGGCGGTATTTTGTACCGGTTGGTGAAGAGGACAAGTTCCACTTTCCCCGGGTTGATACTAAGTCCGCAGCGAGAGGACCACGTCTAAACTTCTCGCAGTGCTACTTGCATCAGGTCACACAGAGTTTGTGGGAACTTGCCTCTGAATGCAATAGCTAAATCGTCTGCGTATGCCACTATCTTCCCGCCCCCCCAGCTTGTGTCACGTAGCAACGAGGTGACTGTGAGGTTCCATAAAAGCGGGGAAAGAACACCACCCTGGGGTGTTCCCCATGTGACATAGCGTGATAACTCAACCGTACCAAGTGAAGAAGCTATTTTCCTTCCCATTAAAAGTTGGTCAATTAAACCAGTTAGAGGTCTCTCTACGCCCAGATTAGTTAGAGCGGAGTTGATAGCCTCCGCGCTTATATTGTTGAAAGCCCCCTCAATGTCTAGGAAGGCTACGAGACAGTAGTCCTTTTCACACAGCGATTTCTCAATGACAGATACTAGGCTGTGCAGAGCGGTTTCTGTTGATTTACCCTTGGTGTATGCATGCTGATAGCTAGAGCTTAGGTTGCTATCAATAGTCGTTGAGAGGTAGTCGCTTAGTATCCTCTCAAAGGTTTTGAGTACAAAGGACGAGAGACTGATCGGTCTGTAGTCTTTTGGCTCGTAGTGGGATGCCTTCCCAGCCTTAGGGATAAACACTACCGTGGCGCTTCTCCAGGAGCCCGGAATGTGGTTGAGAGCCAGGCAGGCTGTGAAGAGAAATACCAGCCATTTAGCTGATGTCTCCAACGTGTTTATAAGTTGCGCGGGGATAATCCCGTCCGGCCCGGCAGCCTTATACGGTTCAAAGCTCTTAACTGCCCACCTGCCTTACCCTTTCCTCAGTGATGGGTATTTTTACTGCCAGGTTTGTTGCAGGTACTAGTGGTGCGTCATGCAGATTCCCCGGAAAATGTGTATTCAAGAGCAGCTCAAGGGTTTCCTCTTCCGTGCTGGTCCAGGATCCGTCAGTTTTTCGCAAATAGCTGATGGCTGTTTGACTTTTCGAGAGGACTCGTCTAAGTCTCGCTGTGTCGTCGACCTTTTCGACGCCAGTGCAGAAATTTCTCCACGAAGTTCTCTTCGCCTGTCTCAGAGCTTTTTTGTAGGCCCTAAGTTTAGCTTTATATTCGTGCCAATGAGGCCCAGAGCCGAGGCTCTTGGCCTTGTTAAATTGTTTCCGGCATGATTTGCGGAACGAGTCCAAATCGTAGGACCACCAATGTGGCCTGTGTTCACCCCGTGGTTTTGGCACTGGACAAGCCTGTCCTAGAGCATTTGCGAGCGCCGATGTAAATGTAGTAACAAGATCCTCCAGCTCCTCTACTGATGAGGGGGCTTGTGAGGGCAGTACTGGGAGGTCTCTGTCTAATATTTCATTGTGTAACTGCCAATTTGTGTTACGTGGATTGCGCTTCATGATTGCTTGTTCTACAATAAAGTCTAAAACCATTTCTATGTAACGGTGGTCGGAGAATGAATGTTCTTCCAGAACCCGCCATTTTCTGACCCACCCATAAGCGCCTTCACTACAGATAGTGAGGTCTATGACCTCCCTACGGGTCTTAGTGATAAAAGTAGGCTCATTACCCACGTTGCAAATTACCAGGTTGGTTGTTAAGAGGTAATCAAACAGAGACTCGCCCCTGGCATTGATATCGGAACTCCCCCATTGGACATGGTGAGCATTAGCGTCCGCTCCAATAATAAGATTACCCGTGCAGAAATTTGACACCAGGTCTTTCACCTCCGTTTGTGGTGGGGGTTCTTCGGCGTCGTAGGGCATATAGACCGACGCCACCGTCAATCGGGTGCTGTCGACCATTAGACTGATAGCGGTAATATCACCATTGGAGTAGTTAGGTAGGAGAAAGGAGTTCAACTCAGACTTGACCAAAATACACGTTCGGACTTTGCTCTCCTCGCTGGCTCGAATGAGCTTGAAGCCCTTAGTCCCCAATCCGCAGATTCTCGAGCTATTGACCCAGGGTTCTTGGATGAGGACCACATCCACGTCGCATTTAGATAGACGACTACTTAAAGCAGCCGAAGCCACTATAGATTTGTGCAGATTAATCTGAAGCACCACCGAACATGAGAGCGCACAGACTTCCCTGCCGTCCCCATGTCATCGAGGTTTGCCCCATCCCGGAGGTTGCCTATCAACGACGAGTTGTTCCGATTAACTGCCCGGTATGGCGTTGCAGGAGTCCTGCTGCCTGTAGCGTTAGATGTTAATCGCTCAGCGTTGGCTGCTACCACCGTGACGTCGAGGACTTCCTCGTCCTGTAGGCTGTCCTCCATCTCCGAGTTGTTCACAGCAATATCGGCAAGGGACGTGACGGATAACATGCTTTCCGCATCGGAATCCTCCGCTTCCTCTTCTGGTAATTCGTTTTCCGGTTCCCCCGGAGCAGCCGAGAAGGCAGCGCGCTGAGCATCACCACGATATACGTGGATAACGATCTGGCCTACGCTGTAGTGTACTAGGCCATTGCACCTTTTGAGGGGCTCGATTGACTCTTTATTCATGGTGAACACCACCTGCCTGTCGGGCCCCACCGCATCCCCGACCAGATTGACACTCCAGTCATGCGTTGGGAGGGACGGATTCATTAGCCGTAGCATCCCGAGAATTCTGTCGGGTTCGTCAGGGATGGCCGGAATCCACGCCCTTGCCCTTGGACGAGCTGGAATGTCCTTCCAGTCGACGACCTCTACCTTGCGCCCTTGTAGACTTCACCCAGTTTAGCAGCTGCTGCCTTATACAGTGCTACGGTTTTTGCATCCTCGCATGCGAGTAATTTGATCTGACCCTGGTGCCAGCCCGCATCCGTTACTCGCGCCGAACTACCCGGAGTGCAGTGTTTAACTAGCCTCAAAAAATAAGCAGCTCTTTTAGCTTAGTTTAAATTGGGTACATTGTTTTTCTTCCGTGAATTAGTAGTTTGCAACAGCCTGTATTATGTTTTAGATGGGGTTTTTCCACGATAATCGAGTCTTTAAAATATGTGTCCCATTTATCTTACACATTGTTGTTTTTTTACTACAATCCTGAAGGCCATTAGCTGTGGGAAAAACTTTAAACTGAATGGCTGCATTGCTGATGACGCCGGCATCCTCAAACCATCGGCACAAAAAATGCATTCCTACTTGCGTTTATTTAGTTTACTGTAGACATTCAAAATGGAAAATGGAAGTGACATTCAAAGTGGAATAAATCCTCTTTTTAAAGGATTTTTAACACATTGACTGCCAAGGCACTTTCAGCAAATAGTTCGCTGGGGGCCACAGCATTTTTTTTTTTTAAATCTCATCAGAGACGTCAAAATTGGAACTTAGGATAGTGCTGGTAATATTTTATGCTTAGAAACAAGCAGTTTTTAACTAATTAATATGTCACACGAAGGAAAGGTCGTCCCACCACCTGACTATGATGAAGTGAGGATAGCTATATCCCGGCTCAAAAACAACAAAGCGCCTGGAAAAGACGGACTACCCGCCGAGCTGTTCAAACACGGAGGCGAAGAGCTGGTAAAAAGCATGCATCAGCTCTTATGCAGAATATGGTCAGACGAATGCATGCCTCCGGATTGGAATTTAAGTGTGCTTTGCCCAATCCACAAGAAAGGCGATCCCGCTAACCGCACCAACTACCGCGGAATTAGTCTTCTTAATATCGCATATAAGGTTCTTTCTAGCGTGTTGTGTGAAAGGCTGAAGCTTATCGTAGACAAACTGATTGGACCTTATCAGTGTGGCTTTAGACCTGGTAAGTCTACCATCGACCAGATTTTCACGATACGCCAAATCCTGGAGAAGACCCATGATAAGAGAATCGACACTCACCATCTCTTTGTCGATTTTAAAGCCGCTTTTGACAGCGTAAAAAGGAGTTGCCTGTATGCCGCCATGTCTGAATTTGACTTCCCTGCAAAGCTTATACGGCTTTGCCAAATGACGTTGAGCAATACCAACAGCTCCGTCAGAATCGGGAAGGACCTCTCTGAGCCATTTGAAACCAAACGAGGCTTCAGACAGGGCGACTCCCTTTCGTGCGATTTCTTCAATCTGATGCTGGAGAAGATAATTCGAGCAGCAGAGCTAAACCGCAATGGTACAATCTTTTACAAGAGCGTGCAATTGCTGGCGTATGCCGATGATATTGATATCATTGGCCTTAACAACCGCGCCGTAAGCGCTGCCTTCTCTGGACTGGATAAGGAAGTGAAAAAAGTGGGTCTTGCCGTGAACGAGGACAAGACGAAGTATTTGCTGTCATCAAAGAAAGAATCGGCGCACCTGCGCCTTGGCAGCCATGTCATTGTTGATAGTTACAAATTTGAAACTGTGAGGGACTTCGTCTATTTGGGAACCAGTATCAACACCGAAAATAATATCAGTCTAGAAATCCAGCGGAGAATCACACTTGCCAACAAGTGCTACTTTGGACTGAGTAGGCAATTGAGAAGTAAAGTCCTCTCTCGAAGAACAAAGATCACGCTCTATAAGTCTCTCATCATACCTGTCCTGATGTATGGCTCAGATTCATGGACAATGTCAAGAGAAGATGAGATGGCCCTTGGAGTATTTGAGAGAAAAGTTCTCCGGAAGATTTATGGTCCTTCCCGTGATGCCAACGGCGAGTATCGAAGGAAATTTAACGATGAGCTGTACGAGCTCTACGCAGATCTGACCATAGTCCAGCGAATTACAGCCCAAAGACTCCGCTGGCTGGGCCATGTTATGCGAATGGACAAAGAAGCTCCAGCACAGAAGGTTTTCCTATCGTCGCCTGAATTCGGCAGCAGAGGAAGGGGGAGGCCTCGCTGAGATGGAAACAACAGGTGGAGGATGACTTGAACTCCCTTGGGGTTTCCAATTGGCGTCGGTTATCGCTAAAAAGGAATGACTGGCGTGCTTTGATACGAAGCGGCCAAAATCGCTTTGGCGGTTAAGCGCCAATAAATGATGATGATGAATATGTCACACACATATGTTCGACGTGGCGCCTACCGACTTTTTTTTTAATTCAGGGCCATGGCGGACATATATGCACGACAAAAACATTGGCAAGTCTGAGCATGTAATAAGAAAAATAATGTTTTGGGAATCACCACAAACAAGTTTAATGTATTCATTTGAATAAATACTTTATTAAAATAATATGTTTGTTACTGAAATAAATGAATTAAATTTTCTTTTTCAAAACCGATTTTTTCCAATTGTTTTTCGAGCTGGGCTGAGGCCATTTTAACAGAAATATCGTGGGAGGCCATAAATTTGATTGCTGCAATAAAATCACATATATCGTCAATCGTCGCTGCCCTGCAGCGAAAGCAACTAGTTGAAAACTACTTTACAACTAGTTGGTGCACCGGGCCCAACTAGTCAGTGTTCTGTCTTTTTTCCATATAAGCAACTGGTATTTTTTACGTGGTGATGTCCTACGAGATGTCAATTGTCAGATTTTAACCAGAATATACCAGTTATCTACTAATCAGGAAATACCAGTTTCATACTAGTTTTAAAATACCAGTTCCATACTAGTTCAACCTGGACTAGTATAATTTCTATAAAATGAACTAGTCCACATACTAGTCCAAAGAGCATTCAACCTGGACTAGTATGATAAGAAACGAATGAATTTTGTATTTTTCAACTGGTATAATTTCATCCAGAAAAATCTAGTTGTATACTAGTAAGGAATCTATATTTCCTGACTAGTATGGTATCAGCCAGAAAATTCTAGTTGTATACTGGTATGAAATGGATATTTCCTGACTAATATGAGTTCTGCCAGAAAGTTATACTTGTATACTAGTATGAAATGGATATTTCCTGGTTAGTATGAATTCAGACAGAAAATTCTAGTTGTATACTGGTATGAAATGGATATTTCTTGACTGGTACGAATTCAGCCAGAAAATTCTAGTTGTGTACTGGTATGAAATGGATATTTCCTGACTAGTATGAATTCTACCAGAAAATTGTAGTTGTATACTAGTATGAAATGGATATTTCATCACTAGTATGAGTTTTGCCAGAAAATTATAGTTGTATACTAGTATTTTTCTGACTAGTTTGAGGCTTCGCTGCAGGGTGTGTGATATGGCGTTAATAGTATACAATTCCTTACAAAGGAAAAATAATACAGAAAATTATAACCCGTTAACGGCCAAACAATGAAGGTTGATTCTTTTCATGCGTTTTGCACCTTTGAGTTAGTTTGAAAAAAAGATCGAGAATTATTTTAGGCAAGAAAATATGTTAATATTTTATTTTGCCTAATATTTAGTTAAACATATTTTAAACTCTTTGTTGCTTTTGACTTGTAGTCTATTGCTGTAAATACCGACGGTATTGTGAAGCAATTTTCGGGATTGTATGAAAATGTGTTTTTTGAGAAAAATTTACCCACGCGCTGCAGGAACCAGACAAGCCGACATTTGCTTCGATGACACTGGAATTACATCTCTTCATGGACTTTTCTTCCCGGCATTGTGAGAGTCGAACTCACAACACTGTAGTGACTTGTATGCTAGAAGGTCTAACACCTTAGGCCACTACCCAGCTTGAAGGTAAACCCTTCTCAGTGTCCATTTATGCATATATTTATACTTCCATATAGAACATTTTCTGACATTTCAATGCTAACTTATATGAAAGATTTGCGAATTTTAGGACATGGTGTTAAACCTATGAAAGAATTTTATATGCTTAATGCACGAATATTTTTTCATTTATAACATTTAAACTCTTTGTTGCTTTTGACTTGTAGTCTATTGCTGTAAATACCGACGGTATTGTGAAGCAATTTTCGGTATTGTATGAAAAAATGTTTTTTGAGAAAAATTTTCCCACGCGCTGCAGGAACCAGACAAGCCGACATATGTTTCGATGATACTGGAATTACATCTCTTCATGGACTTTTCTTCCCGGCATTGTGAGAGTCGAACTCACAACACTGTAGTGACTTGTATGCTAGAAGGTCTAACACCTTAGGCCACTACCCAGCTTGAAGATAAACCCTTCTCAGTGTCCATTTATGCATATATTTATACTTCCATATAGAACATTTTCTGTAATTTCAATGCTAACTTATATGCAAGATTTGCGAATTTTAGGACATGGTGTGAAACCTATGAAAGAATTTTCTATGCTTAATGCACGAATATTTTTTCATTTATAACATTTAAACTCTTTGTTGCTTTTGACTTGTAGTCATAAGTAAATACCGACGGTATTGTGAAGCAATTTTCGGGATTGTATGAAAATGTGTTTTTTTTTTTAGAAAAATTTACCCACGCGCTGCAGGAACCAGACAAGCCGACATATGTTTCGATGATACTGGAATTACATCTCTTCATGGACTTTTCTTCCCGGCATTGTCTGAGTCGAACTCACAACACTGTAGTGACTTGTATGCTAGAAGGTCTAACACCTTAGGCCACTACCCAGCTTGAAGGTAAACCCTTCTCAGTGTCCATTTATGCATATGAGCCGGTTATTTTGAAAGTGGTTTAAGTCCACTTTTTAAAAAAATTGAGTTAACGATGACAATAGTCACAGCCGTACATAATCTTTTCTTTTATAAACAATTTAAGTCTAGTATTATCAAAATCACTATGATTTGGGGCACTTGAAAATTGGCTAGTTAGCGAAAAAATTTATTTTGAAAGTGGTTTAAGTCCACTGAAAACCTCACGGAAGAGCATAATATTCATTTAAGATGTGCTGAATTGGCCAGAAAATCATTAAAAGAAGATCAAGATTTGGCCCGAAATAATCCAAATGTAAATTTCGCGTTTTCTTTCGATTTGGAAAAGGCGTTACCTTTCAATTCCTTTGGGTAATTTGACTAATGTTATTGTGAAACTAAAGTATTTTGTTTGCTTGTCAAACCCATGTAATAATTTTATTTTACTTATATAAAGGTAGTGGACTAATTTTAAGTGAAATAATTGACTTAAAATCATTTGAGCAAAGAACACGAAGTGGACTTATATTCCTTTTCATAAACAAATAAGTGATTTTATTAATTTTGAAAATGGTTTAAGTCCATTTGAGGTTCTGAAACACAGCTTATTCTTCTAGTAAAGTTTATAAAACGTATTACATTATATTTTCTAACATGTTTATGGCCGCAAAGCCATAAAAACAACTTGATACCAGCTAACAATATTTTTGAAACAATGCAAATGCAAACCCCTAAATATCTCAGTACAACAGAAAGTGGACTTAAACCACTTTCAAAATAACCGGCTCATATAATTATACTTCCATATAGAACATTTTCTGTAATTTCAATGCTAACTTATATGAAAGTCAAAAAAAACATTTTCATACAATCCCGAAAATTGCTTCACAAAACCGTCGGTATTTACAGCAATAGATTACAAGTCAAAAGCAACAAAGAGTTTAAATGTTATAAATGAAAAAATATTCGTGCATTAAGCATAGAAAATTCTTTCATAGGTTTCACACCATGTCCTAAAATTCGCAAATCTTTCATATAAGTTAGCATTGAAATTACAGAAAATGTTCTATATGGAAGTATAAATATATGCATAAACGGACACTGAGAAGGGTTTACCTTCAAGCTGGGTAGTGGCCTAAGGAGTTAGACCTTCTAGCATACAAGTCACTACAGTGTTGTGAGTTCGACTCTCACAATTCCGGGAAGAAAAGTCCATGAAGAGATGTAATTCCAGTATCATCGAAACATATGTCGGCTTGTCTGGTTCCTGCAGCGCGTGGGTAAATTTTTCTCAAAAAACACATTTTCATACAATCCCGAAAATTGCTTCACAATACCGTCGGTATTTACAGCAATAGACTACAAGTCAAAAGCAACAAAGAGTTTAAATGTTATAAATGAAAAAATATTCGTGCATTAAGCATAGAAAATTCTTTCATAGGTTTAACAAAATGTCCCAAAATTCGCAAATCTTTCTTATAAGTTAGCATTGAAATTACAGAAAATGTTCTATATGGAAGTATAAATATATGCATAAATGGACACTGAGAAGGGTTTACCTTCTAGCTGGGTTGTGGCCTAAGGTGTTAGACCTTCTAGCATACAAGTCACTACAGTGTTGTGAGTTCGACTCTCACAATGCCGGGAAGAAAAGTCCATGAAGAGATGTAATTCCAGTATCATCGAAACATATGTCGGCTTGTCGAAAAAATATTCGTGCATTAAGCATAGAAAATTCTTTTATAGGTTTCACACCATGTCCTAAAATTCGCAAATCTTTCATATAAGTTAGCATTGAAATTACAGAAAATGTTCTATATGGAAGTAGAATATATGCATAAATGGACACTGAGAAATGTTTACCTTCAAGCTGGGTAGTGGCCTATGGTGTTAGACCTTCTAGCATACAAGTCACTACAGTGTTGTGAGTTCGACTCTCATAATGCCGGGAAGAAAAGTCCATGAAGAGATGTAATTCCAGTATCATCGAAACATATGTCAGCTTGTCTGGTTCCCGCAGCGCGTGGGTAAATTTTTCTCAAAAAACACATTTTCATACAATCCCGAAAATTGCTTCACAATACCGTCGGTATTTACTTATGACTACAAGTCAAAAGCAACAAAGAGTTTAAATGTTATAAATGAAAAAATATTCGTGCATTAAGCATAGAAAATTCTTTCATAGGTTTCACACCATGTCCTAAAATTCGCAAATCTTTCATATAAGTTAGCATTGAAATTACAGAAAATGTTCTATATGGAAGTATAAATATATGCATAAATGGACACTGAGAAGGGTTTACCTTCAAGCTGGGTAGTGGCCTAAGGTGTTAGACCTTCTAGCATACAAGTCACTACAGTGTTGTGAGTTCGACTCTCACAATGCCGGGAAGAAAAGTCCATGAAGAGATGTAATTCCAGTATCATCGAAACATATGTCGGCTTGTCTGGTTCCTGCAGCGCGTGGGTAAATTTTTCTAAAAAAAAAACACATTTTCATACAATCCCGAAAATTGCTTCACAATACCGTCGGTATTTACTTATGACTACAAGTCAAAAGCAACAAAGAGTTTAAATGTTATAAATGAAAAAATATTCGTGCATTAAGCATAGAAAATTCTTTCATAGGTTTCACACCATGTCCTAAAATTGGCAAATCTTTCATATAAGTTAGCATTGAAATTACAGAAAATGTTCTATATGGAAGTATAAATATATGCATAAATGGACACTGAGAAGGGTTTACCTTCAAGCTGGGTTGTGGCCTAAGGTGTTAGACCTTCTAGCATACAAGTCACTACAGTGTTGTGAGTTCGACTCTCACAATGCCGGGAAGAAAAGTCCATGAAGAGATGTAATTCCAGTATCATCGAAACATATGTCGGCTTGTCTGGTTCCTGCAGCGCGTGGGTAAATTTTTCTCAAAAAACACATTTTCGTACAATCCCGAAAATTGCTTCACAATACCGTCGGTATTTACAGCAATAGACTACAAGTCAAAAGCAACAAAGAGTTTAAATGTTATAAATGAAAAAAATATTCGTGCATTAAGCATAGAAAATTCTTTCATAGGTTTAACACCATGTCCTAAAATTCGCAAATCTTTCTTATAAGTTAGCATTGAAATTACAGAAAATGTTCTATATGGAAGTATAAATATATGCATAAATGGACACTGAGAAGGGTTTACCTTCAAGCTGGGTTGTGGCCTAAGGTGTTAGACCTTCTAGCATACAAGTCACTACAGTGTTGTGAGTTCGACTCTCACAATGCCGGGAAGAAAAGTCCATGAAGAGATGTAATTCCAGTATCATCGAAACATATGTCGGCTTGTCTGTATTTACAGCAATAGACTACAAGTCAAAAGCAACAAAGAGTTTAAATGTTATAAATGAAAAAATATTGGTGCATTAAGCATAGAAAATTCTTTTATAGGTTTCACACCATGTCCTAAAATTCGCAAATCTTTCATATAAGTTAGCATTGAAATTACAGAAAATGTTCTATATGGAAGTAGAATATATGCATAAATGGACCATGAGAAGGGTTTACCTTCAAGCTGGGTAGTGGCCTATGGTGTTAGACCTTCTAGCATACAAGTCACTACAGTGTTGTGAGTTCGACTCTCATAATGCCGGGAAGAAAAGTCCATGAAGAGATGTAATTCCAGTATCATCGAAACATATGTCAGCTTGTCTGGTTCCCGCAGCGCGTGGGTAAATTTTTCTCAAAAAACACATTTTCATACAATCCCGAAAATTGCTTCACAATACCGTCGGTATTTACTTATGACTACAAGTCAAAAGCAACAAAGAGTTTAAATGTTATAAATGAAAAAATATTCGTGCATTAAGCATAGAAAATGCTTTCATAGGTTTCACACCATGTCCTAAAATTCGAAAATCTTTCATATAAGTTAGCATTGAAATTACAGAAAATGTTCTATATGGAAGTATAAATATATGCATAAATGGACACTGAGAAGGGTTTACCTTCAAGCTGGGTAGTGGCCTAAAGTGTTAGACCTTCTAGCATACAAGTCACTACAGTGTTGTGAGTTCGACTCTCACAATGCCAGGAAGAAAAGTCCATGAAGAGATGTAATTCCAGTATCGTGCATTAAGAATAGAAAATTCTTTCATAGGTTTAACACCATGTCCTAAAATTCGCAAATCTTTCATATAAGTTAGCAGTGAAATTTCAGAAAATGTTCTATATGGAAGTATAAATATATACATAAATGGACACTGAGAAGGGTTTACCTTCAAGCTGGGTAGTGGCCTAAGGTGTTAGACCTTCTAGCATACAAGTCACTACAGTGACTGTCGGCTTGTCTGGTTCCTGCAGCGCGTGGGTAAATTTTTCTCAAAAAACACATTTTCATACAATCCCGAAAATTGCTTCACAATACCGTCGGTATTTACTTATGACTACAAGTCAAAAGCAACAAAGATTTTAAATGTTATAAATGAAAAAATATTCGTGCATTAAGCATAGAAAATTCTTTCATAGGTTTCACGCCATATCCTAAAATTCGCAAATCTTTCATATAAGTTAGCATTGAAATTTCAGAAAATGTTCTATATGGAAGTATAAATATATGTATGCATAAATGGACACTGAGAAGGGTTTACCTTCAAGCTGGGTAGTGGCCTAAGGTGTTAGACCTTCTAGCATACAAGTCACTACAGTGTTGTGAGTTCGACTCTCACAAAGCCGGGAAGAAAAGTCCATGAAGAGATGTAATTCCAGTATCATCGAAACACATTTTCATACAATACCGAAAATTGCTTCACAATACCGTCGGTATTTACAGCAATAGACTACAAGTCAAAAGCAACAAAGAGTTTAAATGTTATAAATGAAAAAATATTCGTGCATTAAGCATAGAAAATTCTTTCATAGGTTTAACACCATGTCCTAAAATTCGCAAATCTTTCATATAAGTTAGCATTGAAATTTCAGAAAATGTTCTAGGGTAGTGGCCTAAGGTGTTAGATCTTCTAGCATACAAGTCACTACAGTGTTGTGAGTTCGACTCTCACAATGCCGGGAAGAAAAGTCCATGAAGAGATGTAATTCCAGTATCATCGAAACATATGTCGGCTTGTCTGGTTCCTGCAGCGCGTGGGTAAATTTTTCTCAAAAAACACATTTTCATACAATCCCGAAAATTGTTTCACAATACCGTCGGTATTTACAGCGATAGACTACAAGTCAAAAGCAACAAAGAGTTTAAATGTTATACATGAAAAAATATTCGTGCATTAAGCATAGAAAATTCTTTCATAGGTTTCACACCATGTCCTAAAATTCGCAAATCTTTCTTATAAGTTAGCATTGAAATTACAGAAAATGTTCTATATGGAAGTATAAATATATGCATAAATGGACACTGAGAAGGGTTTACCTTCAAGCTGGGTAGTGGCCTAAGGTGTTAGACCTTCTAGCATACAAGCCACTACAGTGTTGTGAGTTCGAAGAAAAGTCCATGAAAAGTTGTAATTCCATTATCATCGAAACATATGTCGGCTTGTCTGGTTCCTGCAGCGCGTGGGAAAATTTTTCTCAAAAAACACATTTTCATACAATACCGAAAATTGCTTCACAATACCGTCGGTATTTACAGCAATAGACTACAAGTCAAAAGCAACAAAGAGTTTAAATGTTATAAATGAAAAAATATTCGTGAATTAAGCATAGAAAATCCCTTCATAGGTTTAACACCATGTCCTAAAATTCGCAAATCTTTCATATAAGTTAGCATTGAAATTTCAGAAAATGTTCTATATGGAAGTATAAATATATGCATAAATGGACACTGAGAAGGGTTTACCTTCAAGCTGGGTAGTGGCCTAAGGTGTTAGACCCTCTAGCATACAAGTCACTACAGTGTTGTGAGTTCGACTCTCACAATGCCGGGAAGAAAAGTCCATGAAGAGATGTAATTCCAGTATCATCGAAACATATGTCGGCTTGTCTAGTTCCTGCCGCGCGTGGGTAAATTTTTCTCAAAAAACACATTTTTAAACATATTTTATTTGCCTATAAAAAAATTGTGTATTATAATACAATTTATTTTATACAATGAAATAATAATAGCTGTTTATGATAACAATTTCATCAGCGCAAGTGGAAGTTACTGCGCCAGCGCAATAGCCTAGCGGATAACAACATTACCTACCAGCTTGCTGGTTAATCAGTCGTTCATGACCCGACACAGTAAAATTGAGCGAGCGTCAAATTGAATTTTAGATTTTGGCCAATCAGCGCCGGCAGAGATATGACGATTGCCGAAGGCACGTATATGTGACACGAGGGCAGCCGAGTGCTACATGTATTAGTAAAACGCAGCTGAGGCATGAACATTCTAAATTTACTGTGTCGGATGGCCTTAACAGCGCTCGCATTTCTGTATTTGTTTTGTGTGTTGAATGTAGGTAGGTATTAATGTGTGTGTCCGAAAAATCTCGCGTAAACAATTTTTGAACATGTGCATATGTAAGCATGCAGATGATGATAATTTAAGGTAGTGTGCTTGCACAAAACTGCATTTTCTTGAAATGGTTAAGAACTCTATGATCATAAAATGGCCCAAAAATCCTCCCGAAATGGTTAGGAAAAGTCCCAAAAACAATCCTGCAATGATCCGAAATCAATCCCAAAATTAGCACGAAATGATTGAAAATCCCGAAAACAATCCAGAAAAGGTCCCGAATATAATGCCGAAAAGTCCTGAAAATAATCCCGAAATGGTCCCGAAAACAATTCCAAAATAGTCCCGAAAAATTATAGAAATGGCCCCTATGAAGGTCCTTCATATCCCTGAATAAAACCTAGAAGTCCCGTCAAAAGTTTTTTTTTGGTTCACATTCCTGTCGGTATACTCGCAATAGCATTTTTCAAATTTTCTACTACAACCTTCTGCGAATATGCCATACAAAATATGCATTCAATGCACGTTCTTAAATGCCTTCGTGAATTATTCACGGCACATATGCATACGTATATGAAGATGAACGACAAGAAGTACGTGCATATATAAGATTCGAGAAGGCATTTATGAATGATGCACGAATGCATTCATGAACGTTGACGGTGTGGATTTTTTATACGTTCTTATTCACGCACGCGAATGCAATTTTTTTTAATGTTCATGTTCGTGAATGCGAATGCAAAAGAACGTACTTGAATCTTCATAAATGAATAATTCCGAACCCTGGTAGAAACTTTCGGACATTTATATTATAATTTTTATATTTAAATATACCTCATTTAGCAAAAAAGTTGATCTGCTACTAGTAGTTTATCATTAATCGAAAATAAATTGATTGATTAATTGATATCAAGTTTTCAAAAAGTGATTATTTAGCAAAAAAGTTGATCTGCTACTAGTAGTTTATCATAAATCGAAAATTCATTGATTGATTTTAGATTAGATTAGATTAGATTTATTTCATTTCCTTTCATGATTAACATATGTATGTATATTACAATGGTAACTTAAATTAAGGCCATTAAGAATAAAAAAAATGAAAGAAAAGGTGAGGCATTCTGTAAAAATTATTGATATTTTAGTATCGAATGCCATTTTCAAAAAATAAATTTCATGAACATTTAAAAATGTGTGTGGGGTGAATTTCACTATTAATATATTAAATTATACAAATTCTATGTACATGATTGAGAAAAAGAATAACAATAACAACAGATTTTCTTCAAATTGACTAAGTCATACGATTCAGCAAAATTTTGATGTCATCGTGTGATTGCTCCAAAAGAAATGATTTAACCTTTATTAAAAATTCCCGCAAATTTCTAATGATTTATTGATATTAAGTTTTCAAAAAGTGAGAATTGACGTTGAAAGTTTCATCTCAAATGCGTTTCAGGTTGATATCAAACAAAAAGGTTTATTGGGCTTCATACTATTCCTTCATTCCATTTCATTTGGAGTCACTCAGCCAGTGCCTTCCACTCAAATTCGTAAGAAGAAGAAAATAAGTTGACAAACTATTGTAGGGTTAAACATTGCTGGCAACATGGACGATTTACCTTCTGTTCTTTTGAGAACAAAATTCTTTTCACAAGCTTTGATGGGGAACAGATGGCGGTCGAAAACAACACTTGTTTATGTTAAATCAAACCGAATTTATGGTAAGGGATACACACTAATGTAATTCAAATGCAGAAATATTTCATGTTATTTTAACCCACGCTTCATGTTAAAATGTTCGTGTTGATTTTCCAAAATTGTTTTTGCTTTACGTACATGAGTTGTTCATGTAGATTCAACATGCTTCATACAAAGAGAATATATCAACAAGAGCCGTCACTCGTTATAAATGCAAGGAAAAAGATGGATGCCGTTTTCTTTCAGGGTTTCGGTAATTTTGTTTTCCTCAGTTTTGTAAATTCGACAGCTGGTAAATTTTTGTTTCGACTCTTGTGTTATTTCAGTTCTCGTCTATTTTCTTTAACATATTTTGTTCTGATTAGACAATAACATATTTATATCGAAATTACCGAAACCCTGAAAGAAAACGGCATCCATCTTGTTCGTTGCTTTCATAACGAGTGGTGACTCTTGTTGATATATTCTCTTTGCTTCATATTAACTATAAATGTTCCCTCCCAATCCAGGGTGTTATGCGATACCGTGCCCATGGGACGTTTGCAGCCGGGAGGCAAATCGTGGCTGTAGTCGAACGGAGCCTCACTGATACCGGGCCGCCTCAGGGAGTAACTATGGTCTTACCGCGGTATGGGGCTCTGCCGCGGCGGACGACACACTTCCCCTTACACTACCCTTGACCCTAAGCTGGCCTTGTCCGGCGAGGGGTCGTACGAACAAGATGAAGAACACACAAAATACAAAGCAATTAACGACTTCGTTTACTCCGCAGCAGAGAAGGACTATGCTGGAGCAAGCGAAAACACAATGCCGGAGGACAAACTCCGCCTCAAAGTTAACTGGGAGGCCGACAGCGATGGAAACTACGGGTCAGTCATCCCCCAAACTGCTATCAAGTAAGAGTGACTTGATGGGAGCAAGCAACAGTGCGGCTGCCTACGCAGTCAAGCAGAAAACGGCGGAAGCTAAACTTCCATCAGGCGCTGGTACGAAACCCAATCTCTTCACATCTGGGGCAATCGTCTCACGACCTGGTTTCAGAGTTTCGAAAGAGAAGGAAGACGCCGCAAAGGGAGAGACCGCGATGGCAACTACGAGTCTGAATCCCCCCCAAGAGGCATCTCCCCGACGCTCTGCGTACTGGGATAAAAGAAAGGCCGCAAGGATCCTTAAAAAATATGAGGGAGCATCGCAGGAGAAGCTGTCGCCGGAAGAAAGGAAGATGGTGGAGGAAGCGAAAGCTCTGATACCAAATTTCCAGAGGCCCTATGTGCCTAAGAGGGTGAACGGTAATCCCTTCAAACGCCAGAGATCGAACGGAGAGGTAGACCCACATCCGAAGCGGCATCAGGTCAACCCCGTAGTGGGAAAACTCAGCTTTGCTGAAGTAACCAAGGACAGAATCCTTATAGGTTTCATTGACCGAGGTAACGACCGTTGGTCCATCCCCAAAGACCAGTGGCTGTATGTCCGGAATGAAATGGGCAGGGCCCTCCTCCACTTAATGCGTGAGTCTCCGGGTAGTCCGCCGCGAGGTACTGACGCGGGCTGGCACCAAGGTCAGATCAAAATATTCGCGTGCGAGGATGCAAGAACTGTCGCACTGTATAAGGCAGCAGTTGCAAGACTGGGTGAAGTCTACCCAGGAGCAAGACTAGATGTCGTCGACTGGAAGGACATTCCTGCTCGGCCAAGGGCAAGGGCATGGATTCCTGCCGTCCCTGCAGAACCCGAGAATATTCTTGAGATGCTGCAGGTCTGGAATCCGTCTCTCCCGACGCAGGATTGGGGCGTCAATCTGGTCGATGATGTGGTTGGGCCCAATAGACAGGTGGTTATCACTCTGAATAAGGAGGCGCTCGAGCCCCTTAAACGGTGCAACGGACGAGTGCATTACGGCTTGGGTCAGATCGTGATCCACGTATACCGTGGCGATGCACAGCGCGCTGCTATTCCGGACGCTCCGGAGGACTCGGAGATCGAGGCATCGGAAGGGGAAGCAGAGGATTCCGACGCGGAAAGTATGTTATCCGCCACGTCAAATTGCGATGGTGCTGCGAACAACTCGGCGATAGAAGAAAGCCTGCTTGACGAAGAAGGCCTCGACGTCACGATCGTGGCTAAACCTGAGCACACTAACGTTGATGCTGCTTCAGACAGCAGGGTTCCCGCCACGCCAAATCGTGCAGGTGCTCTGAACAACTCCTCGTTGAGAGACAGCCCCCGGAACAGGCCAGACCTCGACGACACGCTGGCGGCAGGGATGTCTGAGCTCTCTCATGTTGGTGGTGCTTCAGGTAAAGCTGCACAAATCTAAAGCAGCCTCGGCTGTTTTAAGCAGTCGTCTTTCTAAAGGCGACGTAGACGTGGTCCTTATCCAAGAGCCCTGGGTCAATAGCTCTAGGATCTGTGGATTGGGGACTAAGGGGTACAAGCTCATCCAAGCCAATGATGAGGGCAAGGTCAGAACCTGTATTTTGGTAAAGTCTGAGCTAAACACCTTTCTATTACCCAACTACTCAAATGGTGACGTTACAGCTGCCAGCTTAACAGTCGACAGCACCAGCCTAACGATGGCGTCGGTCTATATGCCCTATGACGCCGAAGAACCTCCTCCACAAAAGGAGGTGAAAGATCTGGTGGATAATTTCTGTACGGGCCATCTTATTATTGGAGCTGACGCTAATGCTCATCACGTCCAGTGGGGAAGCTCCGATATTAACGCTAGGGGCGAGTCTCTGTTTGACTACCTACTAACAACTAACCTGGTGGTTTGTAACGTGGGTAACGAGCCTACTTTTATAACTAAAGCTCGTAGGGAGGTTATAGACCTCACTGTTTGTAGCGAAGGCGCTTATGAGTGGGTCAGAAAATGGCGTGTTCTTGATGAGCATTCATTTTCTGACCATCGGTATATAGAAATTGTGTTAGACTTTATTGTTGAGCAGCCAGTTATGAAACGAAATCCACGCAACACTAACTGGCAGCTACATAACCAAATATTAGCTAGGGACCTACCAGTATTACCTCCAAAAGCCCCCTCATCAGTGGGAGAACTGGATGATCTGGTAACGACCTTTACAATGGCGCTCTCAAATGCCCTAGAGCAGGCTTGTCCAGTACCAAAACCACGCCGCAAACATAGACCCCACTGGTGGTCTTACGACCTGGATTCGTTCCGTATATCATGCAGGAAGCAATTTAACAAGGCCAAGAGCATCGGTACGGAGCCTGAATGGCTCGAATATAAAGCTAAACTGAGGGCCTATAAAAAGGCTCTAAGGCAAGCGAAGAGAACTTCGTGGAGAAATTTCTGCACCGGGGTCGAAAAAGTCGATGATACAGCGAGACTTAGACGAGTGCTATCAAAAACTCAAACAGCCATTAGCTATTTACGGAAGCCTGACGGATCTTGGACCAGCACGGAAGGGGAAACCCTGGAGCTGCTCCTGAACACACACTTTCCGGGGAACTTGTATGATGCACCTGTAGCATCTGCAACAAACCTGGCGGTAAACATACCCATTACGGAGGAAAGGGTAAGGTTGGCAATCAAAAGCTTTGAGCCGTTCAAGGCAGCTGGGCCAGACGGGATTTTCCCCGCACAACTTATAAACACGCTGGAAATATCAGCTAAATGGCTTGTAGTTCTCTATTCAGCCTGCCTGGCTCTTAATTACATTCCGTGCTCCTGGAGAAGCGCCACGGTAGTCTTTATTCCAAAGGCTGGGAAGGCCTCACACTATGAGCCTAAAGACTACAGACCGATCAGTCTCTCGTCTTTTGCACTTAAAACCTTAGAGAGGATAATTAGCGATTATCTCTCCTCTACTATTGATAGCAACCTTATTTCTAGCTATCAACATGCATACACCAAAGGTAAATCAACGGAAACTGCGCTCCACAGCCTAGTCTCTATTGTTGAAAAATCATTGCACGAAAAGGAGTACTGTCTCGTGGCCTTTCTGGACATCGAAGGGGCTTTCAACAATATAAGGCCGGAGGCTATTAACACTGCTTTAACAAACCTGGGCATAAATAGGTCTCTTATTGGACTAATTGATCAACTACTAAAGGGAAGGAAAATAGTTTCTTCACTGGGAACAGTTGATCTTTCACGCTATGTCACAAGAGGAGCGCCTCAGGGTGGTGTTCTCTCCCCGCTCCTATGGAACCTCACCGTAAACTCGCTGCTACGAGACACAAGGTGGGGGGGGCGGGAAGATAGTGGCATATGCAGACGATTTAGCTATTGCATATAGGGGCAAACTCCCACAAACCCTGTGTGACTTGATGCAAGTAGCACTGCGAGAAGTTTCTTCATGGTCCTCTCGCTGCGGACTTAGCATCAACCCGGGAAAGGTGGAGCTTGTCCTTTATACCAGGCGGTACAAGATACCACCGCTGAACGTACCAGAACTAGTTGGCGTGCGCCTGAACTTAGCTGACAAAACCAAATTCCTAGGCACAGTTCTAGATAGAAAGCTTAACTGGAAGGAGAATGTCATCCAGCGCCAGAGGAAAGCGTGCATTGCACTTTACACGTGTAAAAGAGCCATTGGCAAAAAATGGGGGCTCAGCCCCAAAATTTGCAGATGGATCTACACTGCGATAATCCAGCCAATTATGCTGTATGGAGTCGTGGTATGGTGGCCTGCGCTAGGAAAGGCAACAAACCTAAATCTGTTAGGAAAAGTCCACAGATCGAGCATGATCTGAATAAGCGGGGCGTTAAGAACAACGCCCAATGAAGCTCTCCAGGCCATTCTTGGCTTTTTGCCACTCGATCTGGAAGGGTACCGGGCAACAGCAGCATCGGCTGTGCGTCTAAGGGAAACGTCCGTCTGGGGCGCAAGCACTATTGGACACTCCTGTATTCTAAGATTTTACAGCTTTCTCCCTCTGAGCACAGATCGGTGTGCGACCACAACAGTCGGAGATTGTTGTTTTAGAATAAACATTCCCAGCAGGGAAGACTGGGAGAACATAGATCGGTGTCCCGCTACTAATGGCGGCACTTTTATATACACCGACGGCTCGAAGTTAGACGGCAGAGTCGGAGGAGGGGTTTACTCTAGGGATTTGGACCTAGAACTCTCCTTTAGACTACCTGATCACTGCAGCGTCTTCCAGGCTGAAGTTTCTGCAATCATGGACGCCGTGACTTGGATAGGTGAACGCACCATCGGACAGGATATCTGTATTTTCAGCGACAGCCAAGCGGCCATCAAATCCCTTGGCTCTTACTCGTTCAACTCTGAACTGACGCTCAGCTGTCGTCGATCTCTTCAAGAGATGGCCCAACAGAACCGCGTGAACCTCACATGGGTCCCGGGACACAGGGACATTGAGGGAAACTGTAGGGCAGACGAACTTGCCAGGCAGGGCACGACCAAGCAGATTCTTCAAGATAAAGAGCGCATAGGTATGCCGTTTGCCACGTGCAAGCTAATGCTGAAGGAGCATACACTCCGCGAAGCCAACGAAAGATGGCTACAAGCCCCAGGGTGCCGGATATCCAAGCAAACCTGGCCAAAATGCGATCTTAAAAGATCTAGACACATATACGCCCTAAAAAGGAAGGAAATCTCCATATTAATAGGTGTTTTAACCGGGCACTGCCTTATTGGTAGGCACGCAGCAAGGCTAGGCGTTCCCTACCGACGATGCTGCAGGAGTTGCAAAGATGATGAGGAAGAGGAAACGGTGGAGCACCTCATCTGCAACTGCCCGGCCTTCAGCGGAGCGAGAAGGCGCTCTCTGGGAGTTCCCTTCCTGGTTAGCTTAAGCCAGGTCGCGGAGCTAGACATAAAGGACTTGATGGCCTTCATCAAGTTATCAAAATGGTTCGAGGAGGGGTAGCGGTGTCGGTTAGGAGTGTCAGTCCCGGGTTTCGGCTATATGGAGAGTCCCGACAGCACTGGGATTTTCCATATGGCCGGGCCCCGGGACTGACTTTCCTAGTGTTTGTTGGTATCACAACGGGCCTTTTATTACTGGCCTAGGTGTGCCTTTGCGGCAGCCACTTCTACCTACCTACCTACCTAACTAAAAATGTATGAAATTTGTCTGTGTGTGTTAAAAGGAGGACCAAAACATAAACTACAAATAATACAGTACAACAACAAATGTGTAAAAGCCATAGTCTAAGAGCCAGTAAATTTCTGACGACACATATTTTAGGAAAGCTCAAAATTTGTTCACCAAGTCATAGTAGGAGAGCCCCCATAAGGAAAAAATTTTGATTAAGAACAAGCTAAATTTTTCTGAGCGGCTTCCTTTCGCCGAAACGCCCACCCTTTGTTCCTTCGAAAAATTTGCTAAGTGCGCCCCCTGGAAGGTTGGGGGCGTCAAACTTGTCAATTTGGTGAATGTAAGATTTTTATTAATACACCGAACGAAAGAAGTACGTGAAAACGCCGTAAAAATTACGTTTTTCCTCTACAAAAGTCGTCCAACGTTACAAAACTTTATTTTTGATAATATGTCAACGTTAATTTTACATTATGATTACCAACGTAATATCAACATTTTTATAATGTAGAAAAGACATTAAAAACGTATAAATAATAATACAATAATGTACTATTGAGATGAAAAAATATCAAATTAACATTTTTTAACGTAAGTTTAATATGTAAAACAATGGAAATTTACAGGTTTCAATGTTAATATGATATGAAAAAATATCAAATTAATTTTAATTTTTTAATTTTTTAAAGTAAGTTTAGTATGTAAAACAATGTAAATTTACATGTATCAATGTTAATATGATATGAAAAAATATCAAATTAACATTTTTTAACGTAAGTTTAATATGTAAAACGATGTAAATTTACATTAATGTAAAACTTACAAGGCAACATGTTAAATGAAACACAGTGAAAAATTTCGTTGCAATTAATTAAATATTTATTATTTTTTATATTTATTGCATATACTGCATATAATAATACCTTATTTCTAATCATTATGCTACTCGGGCAAAAAATATAAATGAACAGATGGACCTGTAAAAAACTTAAATTTTCATGACTTCTAATAATTCACACTTAGTGCCTACATTATAGGACTGATAATATTCTGGGCAATTCACGTCAGCCGGCTTTAATTTATCCATGTAAAAGATTATTTTTCTCGATAGAATTTTTTTTTTACAAAAACGAAATACATTTAGGAAAATCATTTTTTACATGGATAAATTAATAAGTCGACTGACGTGAATTGCCCAATTGTTTTATACATTTATTTCATATCAATGTCATATACGTTGATAAGCTGTTTCTCTATTGTTTTGACTACAAAGTAGCCTCTTTTGTAGTACCTGCCTTTATAAGTTACATGATTTGTAACCAAACTATTTTCTATTGTAATAATCAGAATTTTTAATATTAAATAAACTATCATCTTTACATTCGATAAGTTTTGGCAGACCGTTTTGGTGTTGCCTAAGGATAGAACTAAATTTTAAGGACGCCTTTATGCTCAAAGTGTATGATATATTTTTACGCGATGCTATATTTCTGGCATATGTTTTCGCTTCCCTATGATTAGATTCATATCTATAGCTCCACAAATACTTAAGAGGGCCTGAAGCTTTAATCATACTAATATAATGAGTCATGAAATGAAACTTTGGCTTAAGTGTTTTTTAAATAGTTTGATATAAGCCTCGTTATGATTTACAATCAAAATTTTCAGGTCATTGAGTAATTGATCATCAAAGCTTCTAAGTAACAAAATATCAACTATTGAATCTAAGTTTGCATGACTGCCTAGAGGCTGGGGCGCAAGCACTACTGGACACGCCAGTATTTTGGGATTCTATAGCTTTCTTCCGCTGAGCACAGATCGTTGTGCGACCACAACAGTCAAAGTTCGAGAACTTTTATTTTCCTATTAATTTGCTTTCTCATGTTTGTCCCACTTCTACTAATTTTAAATGATAGATCTTTTCACATGTGTCGTAGGACACTACCCTTAAGTTGTTTCAGTAATTTTTAGACCTCGTCCCAAGGCAAAAACTTCAGCCAGACACCTCAAAACTCGGGAAATTTCACTAATTTTTACTGCGCTTTCACATGTTTAAGCGGATTTGACCAACTTTGGCCTCTTTTAAATAACAGATCTTCACACATATGTTTTAAAATACTACCCTTAAGTAGAATCAAGCATTTCCAGAGATCATTCCATGGCAAAAACTTCAGCCAGACACCTCAAAGCTCGGGAACTTTTATTTTCCAATTAATTTGCTTCCTCTTGTTTGTCCCACTTTTACAACTTCTAAAGGACGGATCTTTTGAGATGTTTCGTAGGACACTACCCTTAAGTAGTTACAGTCATTTCTAGACTTCGCCCCATGGCAAAAACTTCAGCCAGACACCTCAAAGCTCGGGATATTCACTAATTTTTACAGAGATTTCACTTGTTTCAGCAGGTTTCTCCAACTTTGCCCACGTTTAAACGGCGGATCTTTACACATGTGTCATATAACACTACCCTTAAACAGTATCAGGCATTTTCGGACTTCATTCCATGAAAAACACTTAAGCGAGACAACCCAAGGAACGGGGACTTTTCACCATTTTTAATGTGCTTTCACATGGTCAAATGGGCTTACCCAACTTTGCCTGATTTTAAATGGCGGATCGTTACACATATATCGTATAACACTACTATTAACTAATATCAGGCATTTTTAGACTTCGCCCCATGACAAAAACTTCAGCCAGACACCTCAAAGCTGAGGAAATTTCATAATTCTTACTGCACTTTCACATGTTTAAGCGAGTTTGTCCACCTTTGGCTGTTTTTGAAAGGCAGATCTTTACACATGTGTCGTGGAACACTATCTCCAAGACCACCCTTAAGTGGTATCAGTTACTTTTAGATTTCGCCTCATGTCAAAAACTTCAGCCAGACACCTCAAAACTAAGAAATTTTTATAATTCTTACTGCGTTTTGACATGTTTGAGATGGTTGGTCCAACTCTGGCTGCTTTTAAAGGGCAGATATTTTCAATGTGTAATAGAGGACCACCCTTACGTGGTACCAGGTACTTTTAGACTTCGCCTTATGACAAACACTTTAACCAGATACCTTAAATCTGGGTAGTTTTCATAATTCTTACTGTGCTTTCGATTGTTTAAGCAGGTTTGTCCATCTTTGACTATTTTTAAAAGGCGAATATTTACACATGTGTCGTAGAACGCAACTCTTAAGTGGTATCAGGCATTTTTGGAGATCTTCACATGACAAAAACTACATCCAAACACCTCAAAGCTCGAGTTTTTTTTCGCAATTGATCTCTCCATAGGACATGATCAAGCAAATTAGAACAGTTCAGCCCATTCAAAGTATTCAGATGTGGCATTTGTTGCATTTCAGACAGTGTCACTCTTATGTCGCTACCCTGCAGCGAAAGCAACTAGTCGAAAACTACTTTACAACTAGTTGGTGCACCGGGCTTATATGGAACAAAGACAGAACACTGACTAGTTGGTGCACCGGGCCCAACTAGTCAGTGTTCTGTCTTTTTTCCATATAAGCAACTGATATTTTTTACGCGTTGATGTTCTACGAGATGTCAATTGTCAGATTTCGACCAGAATATACCAGTTATCTACTAGTAAGGAAATACCAGTTTTATACTAGTTGTAAGATACCCGTTCCATACTAGTTCATCCTGGACTAGTATAATTTCCAAAAAATGAACTAGTCCAAAAAGGACTAGAATGAAATATACTAGTCCGATACTATCAAAAAGGGTTTTAACCTGGACCAGTATGATTTCAACCAGAATTTTTCATTTGACTTTATTTTCATGTTTATTCTTAAGAAAGCAGCGGCTATTTGTATTTACCCTATCACGAAAAAGCATCTATGAATTATAAGAGAAAACGAAACGAATGAATTTTGAATTTTTTAACTGGTATAGTTTCGTCCAGAAAAATCTAGTTGTATACTAGTATGGAATGGATATTTCCTGAATAGTATGGGTTCAGCCAGAAACTTATAGTTGTATACTAGTATGAAATGGATATTTCCTGACTAGTATGAATTCATACAAAAAATTCTAGTTGTATACTGGTATGAAATGGATATTTCTTGACTAGTATGAGTTCTACCAGAAAGTTATAGTTGTATACTAGTATGAAATGGATATTTCCTGACTAGTACGAATTCAGCCAGAAAATTCTAGTTGTATGCTGGTATGAAATGGATATTCCCTGACTAGTATAAGTTCTACCAGAAAGTTATAGTTGTCTACTATTATGAATATGAATATTTGACATGGGGCGAAGTATAAAAATTGCCGATCCTTCTTTAAGGGGGTCTTCTATGACACATGTGAAAAGATCTGCTCTTTAAAAGCAGCCGAAGTTAGACCAACTCGCTTAAACCTTTGAAATCGCAGTAAGAATTGTGAAAATTCCTCAGTTTTGAGGTGTCTAGCTGTAGTTTTTGACATGAGCCGAAGTATAAAAATACCCGATACTTCTTTAAGGTGGTTGTTGTTGTTGTTGTAGCGAGGTGTAGCCCTGCCTAAATGTCAGACAGGGATAGCTCGAGTGTATTACTCTTGGCCGGGTTGATATAAGAAAACGACCCGGGTCGTTTCGGCACGATGGGTACAGCACAAGTACTGGTACCGTTCTCGTAGAACCGGCAATACAAGAAACTAGCCGTGTAGGCTATGTCGGTCATTTAGCGTTACCCAGGGTGCACCAACTGGGAGGCGACCTACTTTTACACCGCCTTTAAGGTGGTCTTCTATGACACATGTGTGAAGATATGCCCTTTACGAACAGCAAAAGTTGGACCAACTCGCTTAAACCTGTAGTTTTTGACATGGGGCGAAGTAAAAAAATACCCGATACTTCTTTAAGGTGGTCTTCTATGACACATTTGTGTAGATATGCCCTTTACGAACAGCAAAAGTTGGACCAACTCCCTTAAACCTTTGAATCGCAGTAAGAATTATGAAAATTCCTCAGTTTTCTGGTGTCTGACTGTAGTTTTTGACATGGGGCGAAGTATAAAGATACCCGATGCTTCTTTAAGGGGGTCTTCTATGACACATGTGAAAAGACCTGCTCTTTAAAAGCAGCCGAAGTTGGACCAACCCGATTAAACATGTGAAAGCGCAGTAAGAACTATGAAAATTCCTCAGCCTTGAAGTGTCTGGCCTGATACTATTTGGAGATAGTGTTCCACGACACCTGTGTAAAGATCTGCCTTTCAAAAACAGCCAAAGTTGGACAAACTCGCTTAAACATGTGAAAGTGCAGTAAGAATTATAAAAATTCCTCAGTTTTGAGGTGTCTGGTTGAAGTTTTTTGACATGGGGCGAAGTCAAAAAGTACCTCATACCACTTAGGGGTAGTCTTCTATGACACATGTGAAATTATCTGCCCTTTAAAAGCAGCCAAAGTTAGACCAACGCGGTTAAACATGTGAATTCGCAGCAAGAATTATGAAATTTCCTCAGCTTTGAGGTGTCTGGCTGAAGTTTTTGTCATGGGGCGAAGTCTAAAAATGCCTGATATTAGTTAATAGTAGCGTTATACGATACATGTGTAACGATCCGCCATTTAAAACCAGCCAAAGTTGGGTAAGCCCATTTGACCATGTGAAAGCACATTAAAAATGGTGAAAAGTCCCCGTGCCTTGGGTTGTCTGGCTTAAGTTTTTTTCATGGAATGAAGTCCGGAAATGTCTGATACTGTTTAAGGGTAGTGTTATACGACACATGTGTAAAGATCCACGGTTTAAACGTGGAAAAAGTTGGAGAAACCTGCTGATACTGTTTAAGGGTAGTGTTATACGACACATGTGTAAAGATCCACCGTTTAAACGTGGAAAAAGTTGGAGAAACCTGCTGAAACAAGTGAAATCTCTCTAAAAATTAGTGAATATCCCGAGCTTTGGGGTGTCTGGCTGAAGTTTTTGCCATGGGACGAAGTCTAGAAATGACTGAAACTACTTAAGGGTAGTGTCGTACGAAACACCTGAAAAGATCCGTCGTTTAGAAGTTGTAAAAGTGGGACAAACAAGAGGAAGCAAATTAATTGGAAAATAAAAGTTCCCGAACTTTGAGGTGTCTGGCTGAAGTTTTTGCCATGGGATAATGTCTGGAAATGCTTGATTCTACTTAAGGATAGCATTCTACGACACATGTGTGAAGATATGATATTTAAAAGTAGTCAAAGTTTGTCAAATCCTCTTAAACATGTGAAAGCCCAGTAAAAATTAATGAAATTTCCCGAGTTTTGAGGTGTCTGGCTGAAGTTTTTGCCATGGGATGAGGTCTAAAAATTACTGAAACTACTTAAGAGTAGTGTTCTACGACACATGTGAAAAGATCTATCATTTAAAATTAGTAAAAGTGGGACAAACAAGAGAAAGCAAATTAATAGGAAAATAAAAGTTTTCGAACTTTCAGGTGTCTGGCTAAAGTTTTTTCCATGGGATGATGTCTGGAAATACTTGATTCTACTTAAGGGTAGTATTCTACGACACATGTGTTAAGATATGTTATTTAAAAGAGGCCAAAGTTGGTCAAATCCGCTTAAACATGTGAAAGCGCAGTAAAAATTAGTGAAATTTCCCGAGTTTTGAGGTGTCTGGCTGAAGTTTTTGCCATGGGACGATGTCTAAAAATTCCTGGTACTACTTGAGGGTAGTGTTGTAGAAAAAATGGGAAAACATTGGGTATTTAAAAGCAGCCAAAGTGGCCCAAATGCGTGAAATTGGTAAAACAGAAAAAATTTCTATAGGAAAATCAGCGAACTGGGGGTGTCTGGCTGGAGCCTTGTCACTGGTACGGGTCTAACAACACTTGATACTGACGCGGAGTGGTAATCTACGTCAAATATGTGAAAATCATCCATTATAAAATAAGTGAAGTTAGGGTCATTTTATGGCGACTTTGACCCCCGATTCCTAGGCCCTTGTCATAGGTACAGCTTTAAAATTTTCACATTCTTTCTAGATTCGGGGAGGACTGTCGATCGGTATTAGTTTCATCCATTATAAAATAAGTGACGCTTTTAGGCTCTGGGATCTCGCTCTAATAGTTTTCTTCGCATTCACACTAACTCCCCTGCAGTCAAATTCCGAACTACTCAGCAAACATACTAGTTCATTGACTAACCATTTTGTGGCATATGCCTACCAGTTCGTTGTTGATTAGTTTTAAAAGCAGTCAATGCCAAACTACTCAGCGAAAATTCTAGTTCATTGACTATACATTTTGTGGCGTATGCATACTAGTTCATTGCTGATTAGCGTTAAACCAGTCAATCCCAAACTACTCAGCAAACAATATAGTTCATTGACTATACATTTTGTGGTGTATTTATACTAGTTCATTGCTGATTAGCTTCAAACCAGTCAAGGCCAAACTACTCAGCAAACAATATAGTTCATTGACTATACATTTTGTGGTGTATTCATACTAGTTAATTTCTGATCACCTTTAAACCAGTCAATGTCGAACTACTCAGCAAACAATATAGTTCATTGACTATGCATTTTGTGGCATATGGATACCAGTTCATTGTTGATTAGCTTTAAACCATTCAATGCCAAACTACTTAGCGAAAATTCTAGTTCATTGACTATGCATTTTGTGGTGTATTCATACTAGTTCATTTCTGATTTCCCCCTGCAGTCAACTTAACTAGTTTTATACTAATCAAATACCAGTCAGCTAGGCGGCTTCAACTAGTTCGAGTTCTGTAATTTTTCCATATTAGCAACTGGTATTTTTAACACGGCGATGTCCTACGAGATGGCAATTGTCCTTCTCTGCATCAGCACCATACCAATTGGCTGACTAGTCAGCCTCTGCATCAGGAATATACCAGTTGATATACTTGTTATTATACACATCAGTATCATACCATTTAAGATACTAGTTCGTATATACGTCAGGATCGTACCAGTTGAAAGAAGAGTTCATATATACATCAGAATCATACCAGTTGGCAGACTAGTTAATATATACATCAGAATCATACCAGTTGAAAGACTAGTTCATATATGCATCATAATCATACCAGTTGACAGTGAAAAGTATTGAAAAATATTTTTATTATTTTGACCAAGCACCGCGAAGTGCCGAATGTCAATGATTGATTTTATTGAACTTCAGAAGCTTATTTATACCCTAAAACTCTTATGTACTACTTATTTACTACGTTACATATTTACTTATAATCCTTAAAGCTAAATGAGACTCCAGCCATGCACATATTTACATGCATTCATATGTGCATGGCTTGGTGTCCAATTCAGTGCGATCATACACACATGCACACATACCAAGCGTGTAGCCGCTTGGCAGTGCAATTGCACATATCTACATATATAGATCTTTGCGTGGGACAATAGGTGAAATTAGAAACCTAATAAACTGTTTATGTTTCACAGCGAACATTTAGAGTACTTGCTCTGATACTCTGATATACAACACCTCCCATCCTAAAAAAAATCGTGAATACATATGAACGATTTTAGAGCTGTGATTTACTTACGTGGGTTTTTTTTTTCTCTTTTGTACATTTCTACAAATAATTTTTGAACATAATTTTATTTGACACTTTTGAGATTTTTTTTTTATTGTTTGATTACAAAAATTTTATGTTCTGTCTGGTTTACAGTGTTTAAGTTTTTTTTTTTTTTTTTTTTTCAAGTGGGTAGTACAATAATTCATATATGTTTACTTGTAAAATTATTCATGCAAAAAAATTTTGTTTTTCTTTTGAGCACTTCGGATAAGTGTCGACTTTTTGTTTATGATAAACACTTGGACCTATTTTGTATACAACTATTTCTTATGGTTTAAAGTAGAAAATTTATGAATAAGTAAAATTTATGGGTAAAGAAAAAAAATTTTTGAAGTGAATTTATTCAAATAGCTTAAGCCTATTTTTATGAATTATGATTTTCTTATTTCTATCGCTTAATTGATTATTTAAATTTATATTTTCTATTTTATGATATCGATATTTACTACTCTATAGGGCCCTTTATATTTATTATCTAACTTATGACCTGATTCATTCTTAACTAATACTAAATCTCCTAAATTTATTTCCTTAATTTGAAGATTTTTATCATAATAAATTTTTTGTCTTTCTTTTGCTTCTTTTACCAATTTATGAGCTCTTTCTTGAACTATTTGTAATCTAAATTTAATTTCTTTGTCGTAAGCCTCATAATTGTATAATGGGCTTACGGTATGGTCTTGCAAAAAATCGTAAGTCAGAGGTATTTTTCCAAACACTAGTTCAAATGGACAATAACCATGAACTGTAGATGGTGTTGTATTGTAACAATACGCAAAATATTTCAAATATTCATCCCAATCATTTTTGTCAATGGATATGTAAGAACGGATGTATTCGTTGAAAGTTCTGTGGCTACGCTCAACAGTGCCCAAAGTTTGATGGTGATATGGGGTAGAAGTCTTGTGTTCAATTTTTAAAAGTTTACACAATTCCTCAAATACATTGTTTTTGTATTCAGTTCCCATATCCGTGATGATTGTTTTCATACAACCATAAATCAAAATAAAATTTTCAAAAATTGCTTTGGCCACTGTTTTTGCGTGTTTGCTCGCAATTGGAATTGCGATCAGATACTTTGTCAAATTACATACTATGGTAACCGCATATTCATTTCCATATTCCGACACGGGCAATGGTCCAATTGTATCAATTTGCACCGTATCGAAAGCTTTTGTTGGTGTTTCAGTTATTATCATCGGTTCTTTTAAATTTTTATTTATTTTGTTTTTACCGCATTCAATGCATTTTTTAATATGATTTCGTATATCATTTTTCATATTTTTCCAGTAATATTTTTGTCTGATTTTATTATTTGTTCGATTGATTCCCGGGTGGCCACCATTAACAGGATCATCGTGATATTTTTGCAATATCTTTTTGATTATTTCTTTATCTGTCACATGCACAACTTCCGGAGTTAAGGCAATAGTTAAGTTTTTGAGAACTTTGGTACCAATATTTTTAAATGTGTCTACACGTGTATAATTATTTTTAAACAATTTGTCTCCTAAGGACAACTGTAATTTATTTATTTTCAAATTGTCGGCCTCTTTCATTAGCCTGGCAAAGAATTGACCTAAATCAATCTTCGCCTCAACAATTGAATCATTAATATCTATTTTGCTACAAATTTTCTTTCCTCTTTTGAACTGCAGTTTCGGGGGATCGAAAACGAGCTGAGCTAGCTTTTTTACTTCACATTTATTAAGCGCTTCATAAATTTTTGGGTTCTCATTGTGACATTTTTCATTAATATTTTCATTATTGGAATTTTTATTATTGGAATTTTTATTGGTTCGCGATCGAGTCGTAACCTTCATTATTTGACATGCTTTTACTGACATGTCTTTTAAGTCATTTATATTTATGCGTGATAGCGCATCTGCAACATAGTTTTCTTTTCCAGCTATGTACTCCACCTCAAAGTCATATTCCTCCAACTCCAGCCGAACTCTAGTTAATTTCGATGAGGGGTTTTTCATCGAAAATAAGTATGTTAAGGGGCGATGGTCTGTTTTAATTAAAAATTTTCTGCCGTAAACGTATGGTCTAAAATAAGCTATAGCCCAATGGATTGCTGCCAACTCTTTTTCAATTGTGGCTTTATTGCTTTCACCTATTGTGAATGCTCTTTACGCATAGGCAATTGGTAGTTGTTTGCCTTCATATTCTTGACTAAGAACTGCGCCGCAGGCAAATCCACTGGCATCTGTTGTTATACAAAATTCTTTATCGAAATCTGGGTATTGCAAAATATTTGGGTGTATTAATGCCTCCTTCAAGTAGACAAAAGCTTTTTGACATTCCTCTGTCCAATCAAAAGAAACATTCTTTTTACATAATCTTGTTAAAATTCTAGAATGAGCTGCAAAATTTGGAACAAATCTTCGGTAATAATTACAAAAAGCTACAAATCGTTTAACTTCCTCAGCATTTTTTGGAATTGGATAGTTTGAAATAACTTCAAATTTGCTAGGATCAGGTAAAATCCCTTTATTTGTGCATTTATGTCCAAGATAAGTGACTTCTTGGTTAAAAAATAAACATTTATCCGGATGTAATTTTAAATTATATTTTCTGCAAGTAGAAAATACATCTCTTAAATTTGTAATCATATGTTTTTCGGAGCATCCCAATACTACTAAGTCGTCCATATATAGAAAAGCTTGGGATGGTTTAAGAGTCATCATTCTTGAAATGAGTTAGGGGCTACTTTCAAACCATACGGCAATCTTTTGAAACGATATGTACCATCGTCCGCCGTAAACGATGTGATGTCCCTAGAGTCTTTATGTAACTCAATTTGATGAAAGCCCGACATCAAGTCCAGACATGAAAAATATTTAGCTCTACCCAATTGATCTAGTATATCATCAATTCTTGGTAATGGGAATTTATCTGCAGTTAATCTTTTATTTATTTGTCGGTAATCGACTACCAATCTCCATCTTTTATCGTTTTTTCCTGGCAACGGCTTTTTCGTTACCAGGAGAATGGGGCTATTATATTCTGACATAGACGGCTCTATAATGTCATCTTCAATTAATTTATTAATTTGTTTGTTAATCTCACCTTTTTGGGCTTGGGGTAATCTATAATTTTTAATATATACAGGAGTACTATCTTTCATATGTAATTTTTGTTTGTAAAAGTTATTAGTAGTAATTGGTTCTGTTTCTAATGAAAATATATCGATGAATTCTGAGCATAGTGTGTTAAGTGATTGACTAGCGAAAGGTGGGAAATTTTTATTTAATCTTTCTAATTTTTCCTTTTTATTTTCTATTGATTCAGATTTAGTTTTTATTATTGTGTAATCATTTAAATCTTCTGTGTTAATTTTGAAATTTTGAATGGTTGCATTTTTATCTGTTGTATTAATTATTCTAATAAAGGTTTGATTTGAATTTACTAATGTGTTGGCTATAAAAATGCCATCAGATAATTTTTGGTGAGGTATTAATAAATCAGAATTACCATTTTCAATATGGACTTGTCGGATTACTTCCGATCTTGCAGGTATTGTTATGCAATTAATGGTTGGTCTATTTGTCATTTGTATTATTATGTTTTCTGGGTAATCATATGGACGCAGTATTAGGTTGTCTCCATTTTTACTGTAATCTAAAATGCAATTATATTTTTTAATAAAATCAAGTCCCAAAATTCCATCACAAGGAATTGGGAAATTATCCTCAACTATGTGAAATTTGTGTTTAATTAATAGATAATCATCCCTTAAATCTGCTTTAACCGTTCCAATAGTGCTTGTTAAATCTTGACCAATGCCTTTTAAATCAGTTTTTTGTGAGTAATTAATTGTGACATTACTGTCAATTTGACCCTTTTTTATAATTGATATATCCGCTCCTGTATCGATCAGGAGGGTTGAAATTGAATTATTTAAAGTTGTTTTGGAGGATATATAGTTATTGAGGTGTAAATTGAAAACATATAACTTTTTACTTATTGAGGTGGAGTTTGCTGGTTTTCCTGTTGGTTAAAATTTCTGATGTTTCTGGTATTGTTACGGTTAGATCCCTGTGATCCAAAGTTGCGACCCGATCTTTGGCTATTTGATCGATTATTATTATTGTTATTAAAATTGTTAAAGCGTGTTGGGTATGTACGCCTTTGGTTACCTCTATAGTTGCTAGATTGATAACCTCTGCGGAAATTACCGCGAAAATAGTTTTGTTGGCGTATATGCAACAATGAATTAGGGTTACCCGTGATTTCTGTGCAACTATTTGTGAATTTAGATACAGCTTCGTTCATCGAGGTGAACGTTCCAGCTTGCATGATTGTTTTTACTTTGTCATTGGAGCAGTTTTTACACATAGCTTTGACAGCTGTTTGTGTAGCATACTTAGTTGCGAGGTCTGTTGTTAGACCGTCAGATATGTATGCTCCTTCCAATGATTTTGTGAGTTTTTCGATCTCAGCAGTGTACTGATTTGCAGTTTTACTGCGCTGCTGGATGTTCAAGAGTTTTGCAGTTAAAACTTCTACCGACTCACCCTTTATCGCACTTTTTAGTTTTCGCTTTATTTCCTCTATGGACGCTTCAGAACCAATAAAGTTTCTGGCTGTGCCTTTTAACTTTGTCTTTATCATGGATACTGCGACAGCCTCATGTGTCTCTTTGATTTGCTCGAGGATATCAAGGGCGTCCAGAAAACTGGATAAGTTTTCGGGTTTGCCATCGAACTCAGGCAAGATCGATGACGCAGTTTTAATGAACGCTACCATTGTTTGCGCCATGTTTATGTCTGTTTGGGAGTTTTGTTCAACTTGTGTTACGATATTTGTTTGTGTAGATGTTTCTTCTCGCTCAACAATCTCAGTTTGAGCGGATTTATTGGCATCTGTATGTACCTTTTGTTCTTCCTCACTATCTGACTCACTTTCGGACAACCAAGTGTCGAAATCGATCTCTATATGTCGTTCGTAGGAGGTTGGTATTTCAACATTAATGTTATACCTGGATAACGAGGATACCAATTTGTATCTAACGCTCGAAAATATTTGGTAGGACTCTGTTTGATGCGCTTTTGTTAGAATTTGATAGACTCTGCGTAAGAGTTTTCCTAAATTATTTAGTGATGACAGTAGAACATTTAGATGCTTCTTTACAGTCTCTGTTTTTATATCTGTGTTTTTACATATGCATTTATATGACTTTTCTGCATTTACCTTATTTTCAATGAGTTCCCTTGAGATTTCCTCCCATTTCTCCATTGAGAGAAAAACGAGACTTTATACTTACACTTTATCCAGACCGTCAGTGCGGCTCTGGTATTTCTTTTTCAGAATTTTGTTGTGGGTTGAGTAAAATCTCAAGAATAAGTTCACTACATTGATGACAGCAATGATCAAAAGGTAAATTTTTATGGCATCCAAAGCTTCAGTGTGGTCTATTATCTGAACTGTGTTTACCACGTTAGCATTTGGATCAGTGACTTTCGATTCCTTGCTTCCCATTTTAAAAGAAATATGCAAAAATTCAATATTTAATGTTTAGATTTTTCTTATTTATTCTCCATAAGGCTTGAATCCACAACTTCTCATTAATCTTATTAATTCTTCTTCCTTGGTGGAAGGATTTGTTATATCTTCAAGAGTTGGTTCCCTTGGCATGCCAATGTCTTTCCAAAATTTGGTCAACCAAATTAATTCCTTTTCATAATCTGGCTCTTTATACATTTCATCAACTTCTTTTTGAAGTTCCTCAATTGTGGCCAGTGGGCCTTTAATATAACGTTTAGACATTAGCAAAAAAAAAAAATTTTCAAAAGACAAAAAAAAAATTTATTACTTTCTTTCTTCATTAATTCTGTTTCTCAACTTTCTAATTTCTTTTCTTAATTGTATTTTTTCTGCCCGATTTGAACTCAGATTAAATTTTTCGTATAGTTGAGCTAATGCTCTTCTATTATTGAATTTTTTACCTCCTCTTTTTCTCTTTAGCTTGATTGGCTCTGGAATTTTTGGTTCCTCAATTTTTCGAACCTTATTTCTTTTATTATATTCTTCAATTGTCAGCGGCTTAGGGCCTTGTCTTACTTGTTCTTGTTCTTGTCTATTTTTTTTTTCTAATGCTTCCAAAGCCAACCTAACCGCGTTAGAAAAGACTTGATCAAACTGGGTTTGTGTGACTATGTCCTCTTCTTGGGACATATCAATTTAATTGCTGAGTTTATACAGCAAAAAATTTAATTTTTGCTTGTCGGGCAGGCAGCCGTTAGGCCGTCCAGAATGTTTATCTACAAAAAATTTGTATGATGACCCACTTCTCTCTGCACGCTGAGATTCAATTTCTTCTTTTCTTCATCATATTTGGCTTTTACTATCACGGGCTGCTTTGGCAGATGTCCATATCCCAACAGCTTGTGGTAAATGATTTGCACCAAATCGATGACGGGCGCCCTTTTTTGTTTTTCTCTTTCTGTAATTCGGTAAATTTATCAGCACCAACCAGTGACCATAATTTGTCCAAGTTATTTTGTTGGGCCGAAAAAAAAAAATTTTTTATTTTTTAAATTTACAATTTTTACTTTACAACTTTTGCCGGTTTTCCCCGCAGTGAATTTTAGGCAATTGCTAGAATGAGCAATTGGCCTGCAGTATCACTGGCAGGATCGCCATGAAAAGTATTGAAAAATATTTTTATTATTTTGACCAAGCACCGCGAAGTGCCGAATGTCAATGATTGATTTTATTGAACTTCAGAAGCTTATTTATACCCTAAAACTCTTATGTACTACTTATTTACTACGTTACATATTTACTTATAATCCTTAAAGCTAAATGAGACTCCAGCCATGCACATATTTACATGCATTCATATGTGCATGGCTCGGTGTCCAATTCAGTGCATACTCAGTGCGATCATACACACATGCACACATACCAAGCGTGTAGCCGCTTGGCAGTGCAATTGCACATATCTACATATATAGATCTTTGCGTGGGACAATAGGTGAAATTAGAAACCTAATAAACTGTTTATGTTTCACAGCGAACATTTAGAGTACACAGAGCCAACAATGCCTAATAAAACAGAACAAAAGTCATAAGATATCTCTATAGATTTTCTTCAAGAAGATGTGCTTCTTATTATTATAGAGACCGTCTTTTTAATTTTATTAAGAAGATTTTCTTTTTAATATTTTAAATGAAAAATAAAATGATATCGCCCTCACCGAGAATCGAACTTACAATTTTCGGAATGATAAACCCAGCTGTTAACCATCAGGCCATCGCTCACTTTTGATTTCTAGCATCTAATTACTGATATGTGTAGAGTTGTTAATGTTTCAAAGGAAAATCTTATAAATATATTTAAGAAGATTTCTTTTTAACATTTATAATTAGGAAAAAAAGAGAGAGAATCGAACTTACAATTTTTCGATTGCTAAACCCAGCTGCTAACCATCCGGTCATCGTATACTAATAATTGCCAGCGTCTAACTACACCTT
Organism: Campiglossa producta; assembly: GCA_964058755.1. Lineage (NCBI taxonomy): Eukaryota > Metazoa > Arthropoda > Insecta > Diptera > Tephritidae > Campiglossa > Campiglossa producta. Next base: position 96,904,654 of record CAXKVI010000001.1, read on the forward strand.
TGTACTAAATGTATAGTTTTTTAATAAGAATTTCTTCTTAAAACCAAAAAGATTTCCCTACAGTTTTTTCTTCGTTTGTACCGTTGCGACTACCCCTTTGCCCAAAAGCTGACCATGAAGACAATCTTATTAATTTTATTAGGCATTTTTGGCTCTGTGTACTTGCTCTGATACTCTGATATACAACAACAGACTAGATCATATATGCATCAGAATCATACCAGTTGGCAGACTAGTTCATATATGCATCAGAATCATACCTGTTGACAGACTACTTCTTATATGCATCAGAATCATACCAGTTGACAGACTAGTTCATTAATGCATCAGAATCATACCAATTAACAGACTAGTTAAAAAAATCATCGGAATCATACCAGTTGTCATACTAGTTCATATATGCGTCAGAATCATACCAGTTGATATAGTAGTTCATTTATGCATCAGAATCATATCAGTTGACATACTAGTTCAAATTTGCATCAGAAATATACCATTTGACATACTAGTTCATATATGCATCAGAATCTTACCAGTTGACATACTAGTTCATATATACATCAGAATCATACCGGTTGACATACTGCTCAGTCTATGCGGCAGGACATACTAATCATTATGCCCATTCAGATCGTACCACTTGTCATACTAGTCCACGAATTTGACACTCATTCCAGTTGGTTTACTAGTCGGTCTATGCACCAGTATCATAGTCAGCCTCTACATCAGCAATATACCAGTTTATGCTTTAGAAAGCAGCGACTATTTGTATTTACCCAAACACGAAAAAGCGTCTGTGAATTACAAGGTAAAAAAGAAGCAGTTACAAGAGAAAAAGAAAAGCAATTGTCCTCTTCTGCATCAGCACCATACCAATTGGTATACTAGTCAGCCTCTGCATCAGCATTATACCAGTTGATATACTAGTTCATACACAGCCAAAAATGAGCTAAAGGCTCTGAGTTCGATTCTCGGTAAAGTTAACACAAGTTTTTTTTTCTATATTTTTAAATTATGTTGTTTATTGTATTTTTAATTTAATTATTGAATTCTACTTGCAATGGCTCCTTCCGCGTTCGTCAAGTTTGATTATATAGGTGAAGGCCCAATTGCATTCAACTTTGTAGGATCCACTTTCATACAAAGTTTTTTAAACGTAAAGCGAAGCGAAATTTTTGCAAATGCTCAAAAACGAGGCGCGCATTTGTCAAAGTTTTACGTAATTGGGGCTTTGGGGTTGTATTTTTAGGTAAGGTAAATTAAGGTTAAGTTAGTCGTCCACTGCGGAGTTCCGGACCCACATATGATATATAGATAAAATTAAGTCTTATTTTTACATCAAAAAGAGTCAAAGTAAGACTGCTTTCATGCTGGGCCATACACTCGAGTTAAAGGAGCATTGGTAGAGTTAATTTATATTGTTGTTGTCAATATACTCAAGTTTATGCCGCAACGTAAAAAAAAATGGCGGTTATATACCAACAGGTTGTCATAACCTCTAACGAGACTTTTGCCGAACTTCTCTTCCAACTTATAGTGTGCTGCTTTGATTTTTTCCCTATGAGTTGGCGAGACCTAGTTTTTTTTTTAATTTAAAAATCTGTGACTGTTCAAACAGTTGAATGCAGTTAGGTTAGGTTAGGTTAGTGGCTGTCGCAGAGGCACACTTAGGCCAGTTTTGAAAAGCCCGTTGTGATACCACCAGCACTAGGAAAGTCAGTCCCGGGACCCGGCCATTTGGAAAATCCCAGCGGTCTGGTTTAGACTATCCAGGAAGGGAACTCCCAAAAAGCGCGTTCCCGCGCCGCTTAAGGCCGGGCAGTTGCAGATGAGGTGCTTCACCGTTTCCTCTTCCTCATCATCTTTGCAGCTCCTACAGCATCGTCGATAGGGCACCCCTTCTGCGTGCCCACCAATAAGGCAGTGCCCAGTTAGAACACCTATTAATATTAAGATTTCTCTCCTTCTTAGGGCGTGAATGCCTCTAGATCTTTTATGATCCCATTTCGGCCAGGTTTGTTTGGATGTCCGGGAACTTGGGGTTGTTGCCACCTTTCGTTGGCTTGGAGTACACACTCCGTCAAGCCAACGAAAAGTACCAACAATTCCCAGGCTGCCGGACATCCAAACAAACCTGGCCAAAATGGGATCATAAAAGATCTAGAGGGATCATAAAAGATCTGAATGCAGTTACAGAATTTCCATTTGATTTTCAGAAAAATACAATTGACATTCAGAAAATTACAATTGATATTCAGAAAACTTTCTGAATATAAACTGAAAAAGGTGTAGTATGATTTCAACCCGTGTTTCATACATACTTGCATACTAGTACGAACCAGGATTTTTCTGACTAGTATTCTTTCGCCCAGCAAATTATAGTTGTATACTAGTATGTTTTCTGATTAGATTGGTATTGATTGGTTTAAGGGTAATCAGCAAAGAACTAGTATAAAAACATCCATAAAATGTATAGTAAACGAGCTAGGTGTCTGCTGAGTAGTTTGGAATTGATTAGTTTGAAGGTAGTCAGAAATTAACTAGTATGAATACACCACAAAATTTTTAGGCGTAGAACTATAATGTTGCTGAGTAGTTTGGCATTGACTGGTTTAAAGCTAATCAGAAATGAACTAGTATGAATACACCACAAAATGTACAGTCAATGAACTACAATATTTGCCGAGTAGTTTGGCAATGTCTGGCTTAAAGGAAATCAGAAATGAACTAGTATGAATACACCACAAAATGCATAGTCAATGAACTAGAATTTTCGCTAAGTAGTTTGGCATTGAATGGTTTAAAGCTAATCAACAATGAACTGGTATCCATATGCCACAAAATGCATAGTCAATGAACTATATTGTTTGCTGAGTAGTTCGACATTGACTGGTTTAAAGGTGATCAGAAATGAACTAGTATGAATACACCACAAAATGTAAAGTCAATGAACTATATTCTTTGCTGAGTAGTTGGACATTGACTGGTTTAAAGGTGATCAGAAATGAACTAGTATGAATACACCACAAAATGTATCGTCATTGAACTATATTGTTTGCTGAGTAGTTCGACATTGACTGGTTTAAAGGTGATCAGAAGTGAACTAGTATGAATACACCACAAAATGTATAGTCATTGAACTATATTGTTTGCTGAGTAGTTTGGCCTTGACTGGTTTGAAGCTAATCAGCAATGAACTAGTATAAATACACCACAAAATGTATAGTCAATGAACTATATTGTTTGCTGAGTAGTTTGGCATTGACTGGTTTAACGCTAATCAGCAATGAACTAGTATGCATACGCCACAAAATGTATAGTCAATGAACTAGAATTTTCGCTGAGTAGTTTGGCATTGACTGCTTTTAAAACTAATCAACAACGAACTGGTAGGCATATGCCACAAAATGGTTAGTCAATGAACTAGTATGTTTTCTGAGTAGTTCGGAATTTGACTGCAGGGCCTTTAAGCCAGACATTGCCAAACTACTCGGCAAACAATGTAGTTCATTGACTGTACATTTTGTGGTGTATTCATACTAGTTCATTTCTGATTAGCTTTAAACCAGTCAATGCCAAACTACTCAGCAACATTATAGTTCTACGCCTAAAAATTTTGTGGAGTATTCATACTAGTTAATTTCTGACTACCTTCAAACTAATCAATTCCAAACTACTCAGCAGACACCTAGCTCGTTTACTATACATTTTATAGCTGTTTTTATACTAGTTCTTTGCTGATTACCCTTAAACCAATCAATGCCAATCTAATCAGAAAACATACTAGTATACAACTATAATTTGCTGGGCGAAATAATACTAGTCAGAAAAATCCTGGTTCGTACTAGTATGCAAGTATGTATGAAACTCGGGTTGAAATCATACTACACCTTTTTCAGTTTATATTCAGAAAGTTTTCTGAATATCAATTGTAATTTTCTGAATGTCAATTGTATTTTTCTGAAAATCAAATGGAAATTCTGTAACTGCATTCAGATCTTTTATGATCCCTCTAGATCTTTTATGATCCCATTTTGGCCAGGTTTGTTTGGATGTCCGGCACCCTGGGGATTGTTGCTACTTTTCGTTGGCTTGACGGAGTGTGTACTCCAAGCCAACGAAAGGTGGCAACAATCCCCAAGTTGCCGGACATCCAAACAAACCTGGCCGAAATGGGATCATAAAAGATCTAGAGGCATTCACTCCCTAAGAAGGAGAGAAATCTTAATATTAATAGGTGTTCTAACTGGGCACTGCCTTATTGGTAGGCACGCAGAAGGGGTGCCCTATCGACGATGCTGTAGGAGCTGCAAAGATGATGAGGAAGAGGAAACGGTGAAGCACCTAATCTGCAACTGCCCGGCCTTAAGCGGCGCGGGAACGCGCTTTTTGGGAGTTCTCTTCCTGGATAGTCTAAACCAGACCGCTGGGATTTTCCAAATGCCCGGTCCCGGGACTGGATTTCCTAGTGGTATCACAACGGGCTTTTCAAAACTGGCCTAAGTGTGCCTCTGCGACAGCCACTAACCTAACCTAACCTAACTGCATTCAACTGTTTGAACAGTCACAGATTTTTAAATTTAAAAAAAGAACTAGGTCCCGCCAACTCATAGGGAAAAAATCAAAGCAGCACACTATAAGTTGGAAGAGAAGTTCGGCAAAAGTCTCGTTAGAGGTTATGACAACCTGTTGGTATATAACCGCCATTTTTTTTTACGTTGCGGCATAAACTTGAGTATATTGACAACAACAATATAAATTAACTCTACCAATGCTCCTTTAACTCGAGTGTATGGCCCATCATGAAAGCAGACTTACTTTGACTCTTTCTGATGTAAAAATAAGACTTAATTTTATCTATATATCGTATGTGGGTCCGGAACTCCGCAGTGGACGACTAACTTAACCTTAATTTACCTTACCTAAAAATACAACCCCAAAGCCCCAATTACATAAAACTTTGACAAATGCGCGCCTCGTTTTTGAGCATTTGCAAAAATTTCGCTTCGCTTTACGTTTAAAAAACTTTGTATGAAAGTGGATCCTACAAAGTTGAATGCAATTGGGCCTTCACCTATATAATCAAACTTGACGAACGCGGAATTTGAAAGGAAACATTGCAAGAAGAATTCAATAATTAAATTAAAAATACAATAAACAACATAATTTAAAAAATATATAGGGTACTCACAGTTCCCTTTTAAATTTAGAAGGTTTTAAAATTGCCACATTAACTGTGAGCACCCCTGCTCCGCTTCTTACATTGGCCTTTGCAAATACGGGCACTTTTTAGCTGAAATTATAATAACATTTAAATTAATTAAATAAATTAGAAAATATAAACAAAACTTACTTTTTTCCTTTTTTTGTTTTTCTGAATATATATTTGAAAAGAAAGCAAAATGACAACTTTCAATTTTGCCACAAATTTAAACATAGGAATAAGCCCGGCAATATTGCCACAAAGTGGTATCTTCGATTTGCAGGCAAAACAAAAACAATAAATTTGAAACCTGGTAAATTGTCAAAATATTGCCAGCTGGCAATATTAACATGGCTGGTAATATGGGACTGTGAGTACCCTAATAGAAGAAAAAACTTGTGTTAACTTTACCGAGAATCGAACTCAGAGCCTTTAGCTCATTTTTGGCTGTGTATGAACTAGTATATCAACTGGTATAATGCTGATGCAGAGGCTGACTAGTATACCAATTGGTATGGTGCTGATGCAGAAGAGGACAATTGCTTTTCTTTTTCTCTTGTAACTGCTTCTTTTTTACCTTGTAATTCACAGATGCTTTTTCGTGTTTGGGTAAATACAAATAGTCGCTGCTTTCTAAAGAATAAACTGCTATATTGCTGATGTAGACGCTGACTATGATACTGGTGCATAGACCGACTAGTATACCAACTGGAATGAATGTCAAATTCGTGGAGTAGTATGACAAGTGGTACGATCTGAATGGGCATAATGATTAGTATGTCCTGCCGCATAGACTGAGCAGTATGTCAACCGGTATGATTCTGATGTATATATAACTAGTATTTCAACTGGTAAGATTCTGATGCATATATGAACTAGTATGTCAAATGGTATATTTCTGATGCAAATTTGAACTAGTATGTCAACTGATATGATTATGATGCATAAATGAACTGATATGTCAACTGGTATGATTCTGATGCATAAATGAACTACTATATCAACTGGTATGATTCTGAGACATATATATGAACTAGTATGACAACTGGTATGATTCCGATGATTTTTTTAACTAGTCTGTTAATTGGTATGATTCCGATGCATTAATGAACTAGTCTGTCAACTGGTATGATTCTGATGCATATAAGAAGTAGTCTGTCAACAGGTATGATTCTGATGCATATATGAACTAGTCTGCCAACTGGTATGATTCTGATGCATATATGATCTAGTCTGTCAACTGGTATGATTCCGATGCATATATGAACTAGTCTTTCAACTGGTATGATTCTGATGCATTAATGAACTAGTCTGTCAACTGGTATGATTCTGATGCATATAAGAAGTAGTCTGTCAACAGGTATGATTCTGATGCATATATGAACTAGTCTGCCAACTGGTATGATTCTGATGCATATATGATCTAGTCTGTCAACTGGTATGATTCTGATGCATATATGAACTAGTCTTTCAACTGGTATGATTCTGATGTATATATGAACTAGTCTGCCAACTGGTATGATTCTGATGTATATATGAACTATTCTTTCAACTGGTACGATCCTGACGTATATACGAACTAGTATCTTAAATGGTATGATACTGATGTGTATAATAACAAGTATATCAACTGGTATATTCCTGATGCAGAGGCTGACTAGTCAGCCAATTGGTATGGTGCTGATGCAGAGAAGGACAATTGCCATCTCGTAGGACATCGCCGTGTTAAAAATACCAGTTGCTAATATGGAAAAATTACAGAACTCGAACTAGTTGAAGCCGCCTAGCTGACTGGTATTTGATTAGTATAAAACTAGTTAAGTTGACTGCAGGGCTCCCTCCCTTTTTCTCTTCATTCCCCTGTTTCCTTCTACCACGCCCCACTTCCGAGCATGAATACTTCCAACGTAAAAAATCCCATTTGTATGTGAGGTGCCAACACCTTTTCCCCTATGCCTCTTAATTCATCGATGGCTTAACTCTTCGTCTGACAAATGTTTTGATATTCACATTCGGTACACATGAGTCTGGCTGGACCCACATACAAATTGTATGCATTTACCAAGAAATATGCGACTTACATGCAAGATTTTATTAATTTAAACCCTTTAAACCCGAAAATAAAAAAGTAAGGAAGTCTAAGTTCGGCTGGAACCAATCTTTTAATACCCAGCTGTAATGGCTATGGGCTAGACCAGTAAAAGTATTGATATTTAACTACTAAATTTTGTTATTTAATTGTATGTTATTTGAATAATTATTAAATTTCTGATTTTTATTTTGAAAATAAATAAAGAAAAATTAAATTATATATTCCATTCTCTAAATACATTGGGAGATATTGATAAATAATGACCACAACACTTTATTGTTCTTGCGGAATACAACAGAGCAAACGTAGTCGATTTTTGAATGTTGTTGACAAACCGGCTCTGCGCATTTCGAGCAAAAGAAACGGGTCTTCCTCCGTATCTTGTCATCTGATTCTGCACACAGTCGACAATATTTCTTGTAGGATTTACTAGAGGTTTCTAAAAAAGGAAGAAAAAATTGGAAAACAAACAAGTTTCAGTAAAAATTATAAACATTTTTACAAAGTTAGAAATACTCACGTTTATTGGTTTTCCTAAGAAGGCCTCTATAGCTGTCCGCGTGCTGAATTGCTTAGAGATATGAAGGTTGTTCATTCTTTCTTCAATGTTTGGTAGAACCAATGAGCTAGCTAATGTCCATAGGAAGTTACGTCTAGCGTCATTTTTTTGGGTATTTTCAACTTCTTTGAAAATGCAGTAAGATGCCAGTCCCATAACATCCAGCATATTACAAAATAAGGCAAATGTCCAGCGTTTTGTTGAACGTTTCATAGTAAAATGCGTTACCATCTGGTCCATACAATCGACGCCAACTTTATTTTTATTATAAAACAATATTGCTTCAGGTTTTTTTGCCTCGCCAAAACACTCTTTTGTGTAGTGTACGGTGGAAATCAAATTGACTACCTTGTTCTTTTTCGGCACATAACTGCAAATTGATACCAAATTATCGTGGAATCCGAAACAAGATGAAAGAATGGGACGAGCAGGACTTTTTTTGAATTCGCTGGGAATACATCTCTTATTGGCTCGAATAGTTCCAACGAAAGCCATACCAATTTTGGCCAGACGCTTTGCACCTTCCAAGGTTGTAAAAAAATTATCTGCAACAACTGTGCGCCCGGAGTTAGTTTACTTTTTAGTAAGCTGTAACAGTACATTTTCACCTTGATTTACTTCTCTTTCCTCGCCTTCATTTCGTCCTGTATACAATTTTCCTTGTAACGGGTATTTAGTTTTGGAATCACATGCCCACCACACTTTGATGCCATATTTCGCTGGCTTTGAAGGTATGTATTGGGTGAACTTGGTTTTTCCTCGATATGGAAATAACTGCTCATCAACTACAATTGTCTCATGAGGTTCGTAGTTATTTGCCAGATTTTGGTTCAGAAAATTCCAAATATCACGAATTGGCGCCGCTTTGTCTAACTTTTGACGATGTTCACTAGTACGACTGTCGTCAAATCGAATATAGCGAGCCAGGGCAACGAAGCGATGGTAAGACATGGCAGCTCTAAAGATTGGTAGGTTATCCGTACGCCACAAAACATCTGCTTTTTGCATATTATTGTGTGTAACACCAGCTGCAAAAAGAATGCCCAAGAAGGCATCCAATTCAGCTTCAGTCACATCTTTCCAAGTTTTTTTTGCAGGGTCAGGGTCAGGGTTGGCCGTATTCCATGTCTCAGTTGTTTCTTTGGCGTAACGATTCGTTTCTTTTATAATAATAAAATAAATGTTTTGAGTAAAAAATTTATTGAATAGCTCGATCGCAATGGAATTATTTTCTTTTGGTCCTCCACGAAATCGCATGATGTTGTGTACTCGAATACGACCTGTGCTTGGTGCATTTTTGCTCCATCTTGTGCCATCTTTACCATACAAAAAGTCATTGGGATTAGGTCCTTCCATTGCTTCTTCGAACTCATCATCACCATCATCATCATCATCGTCGTCATCATCATCAAAGGATAATTCGTTTGGTTGGATTATTGGGTCGTTCTCGATGTCTGAAGCTTCATTGTCAGGAATGCAATCCAAATCCTCGATGCCATCGTAAGCCTCATCTAGGTTTATCGGTTGAAGGTTATCTCCAAGTTCTTCAGCAGCTCTTTCACGTTCCAAATCGTTAGCTAAAGCAGCTGCTATTCGTTCATAAAATTCACTGTCAAAGTTTCTTCTATGAGGTCGAGTGTTATAAATCAAATCAATTTCGTCACTCATATTTTTTTTTATCAATATAGCTGGGTAGTGGCCTAAGGTGCTAGACCTTCTAGCATACAAGTCACTACAGTGTTGTGAGTTCGACTCTCACAATGTCGGGAAGAAAAGTCCTTGAAGAGATGTAACTCCAGTATCATCGAAACATATGTCGGCTTGTCTGGTTCCTGCAGCGCGTAGGTAAATTTTTCTCAAAAAACACATTTTCATACAATCCCGAAAATTGCTTGTAAATACCGTCGGTATTTACAGCAATAGACTACAAGTCAAAAAAGCAACAAAGAGTTAAATGTTATAAATGGAAAAATATTCGTGCTTAATTAAGTATGAAAATTCTTTCATAGGTTTCACACCAAGTCCTAAAAATTCGCAAATCTTTCATATAAGTTAGCATTGAAATTAAAGAAATGTTCTATATGGAAGTATAAATATATGCATAAATGGACACTCAGAAGGGTTTACCTTCAAGCTGGGTAGTGGCCTAAGGTGCTAGACCTTCTAGCATACAAGTCACTACAGTGTTGTGAGTTCGACTCTCACAATGCCGGGAAGAAAAGTCCTTGAAGAGATGTAACTCCAGTATCATTGAAACATATGTCGGCTTGTCTGGTTCCTGCAGCGCGTAGGTAAATTTTTCTCAAAAACACATTTTCATACAATCCCGAAAATTGCTTGTAAATACCGTCGGTATTTACAGCAATAGACTACAAGTCAAAAAAGCAACAAAGAGTTAAATGTTATAAAAGAAAAAATATTCGTGCTTAATTAAGTATGAAAATTCTTTCATAGGTTTCACACCAAGTCCTAAAAATTCGCAAATCTTTCATATAAGTTAGCATTGAAATTAAAGAAATGTTCTATATGGAAGTATAAATATATGCATAAATGGACACTGAGAAGGGTTTACCTTCAAGCTGGGTAGTGGCCTAAGGTGCTAGACCTTCTAGCATACAAGTCACTACAGTGTTGTGAGTTCGACTCTCACAATGCCGGGAAGAAAAGTCCTTGAAGAGATATAACTCCAGTATCATTGAAACATATGTCGGCTTGTCTGGTTCCTGCAGCGCGTAGGTAAATTTTTCTCAAAAATCACATTTTCATACAATCCCGAAAATTGCTTGTAAATACCGTCGGTATTTACAGCAATAGACTACAAGTCAAAAAAGCAACAAAGAGTTAAATGTTATAAATGGAAAAATATTCGTGCTTAATTAAGTATGAAAATTCTTTCATAGGTTTCACACCAAGTCCTAAAAATTCGCAAATCTTTCATATAAGTTAGCATTGAAATTAAAGAAATGTTCTGTATGGAAGTATAAATATATGCATAAATGGACACTGAGAAGGGTTTACCTTCAAGCTGGGAGTGTAATGGGGTGTGGTTGCTGAGTGACCGCGCTCAACCCCGACTCTTGCGTCCTCGTTCGTGCACTCTGGGCAACGTTGAGCTTCCTAGGCTCGCGGCAGAAAGAGAGGGAGCCCCCGTGGGGCCACCCTGACATACTTGGTTTAAGGGCTCACCGGGGTCTTTTTCGCAGCGTCTGTACACCATGAGGTGCGGCTGTAAGCGAGCGTCTGTCTTGAAGCAAGCGGCTCGCTATATAAATGTGCAAAACTTTTCCCTCCCAATCCAGGGTGTTATGCGATACCGTGTCCTTTGGACGTTTGCAGCCGGGAGGCAAATCTTGGCTGTAGTCGAACGGAGCCTCACTGATACCGGGCCGCCTCAGGGAGTAACTATGGTCTTACCGCGGTATGGGGCTCTGCCGCGGCGGACGACACACTTCCCCTTACACTACCCTTGACCCTAAGCTGGCCTTGTCCGGCGAGGGGTCGTACGAACAAGATGAAGAACACACAAAATATAAAGCAATTAACGACTTCGTTTACTCCGCAGCAGAGAAGAACTATGCTGGAGCAGGCGAAAACACAACGCCGGAGGACAAACTCCGCCTCAAAGTTAACTGGGAGGCCGACAGCGATGGAAACTACGGGTCAGTCATCCCCCAAACTGCTATCAAGTAAGAGTGACTTGAAGTGAGCAAGCAGCAGTGCGGCTGCCTACGCAGTCAAGCAGAAAACGGCGGAAGCTAAACTTCCATCAAGCGCTGGTACGAAACCCAATCTCTTCACATCTGGGGCAATGGTCTCACGACCTGGTTTCAGAGTTTCGAAAGAGAAGGACGACGCCGCAAAGGGAGAGACCGCGATGGCAACTACGAGTCTTAATCCCCCCCAAGAGGCATCTCCCCGACGCTTTGCGTACTGGGATAAAAGAAAGGCCGCAAGGATCCTTAAAAAATATGAGGGAGCATCGCAGGAGAAGCTGTCGCCGGAAGAAAGGAAGATGGTGGAGGAAGCGAAAGCTCTGATACCAAATTTCCAGAGGCCCTATGTGCCTAAGAGGGTGAACGGTAATCCCTTCAAACGCCAGAGGTCGGACGGAGAGGTAAACCCCCATCCGAAGCGGCATCAGTTCAACCCCGTAGTGGGAAAACTCAGCTTTGCTGAAGTAACCAAGGACAGAATCCTTAAAGGTTTCATTGACCGAGGTAACGACCGTTGGTCCATCCCCAAAGACCGGTGGCTGTATGTCCGGAATGAAATGGGCAGGGCCCTCCTCGACTTAATGCGTGAGTCTCCGGGTAGTCCGCCGCGAGGTACTGACGCGGGCTGGCACCAAGGTCAGATCAAAATATTCGCGTGCGAGGATGCAAGAACTGTCGCACTGTATAAGGCAGCAGTTGCAAGACTGGGTGAAGTCTACCCAGGGGCAAGACTAGATGTCGTCGACTGGAAGGACATTCCTGCTCGGCCAAGGGCAAGGGCATGGATTCCTGCCGTCCCTGCAGAACCCGAGAATATTCTTGAGATGCCGCAGGTCTGGAATCCGTCTCTCCCGACGCAGGATTAGGGCGTCAATCTGGTCGATGATGTGGTTGGGCCCAATAGACAGGTGGTTATCACTCTGAATAAGGAGGCGCTCGAGCCCCTTAAACGGTGCAACGGACGAGTGCATTACGGCTTGGGTCAGATCGTGATCCACGTATACGCGGAGATCGAGGCATCGGAAGGGGAAGCAGAGGAGTCCGACGCGGAAAGTATGTTATCCGCCACGTCAAATTGCGATGGTGCTGCGAACAACTCGGCGATAGAAGAAAGCCTGCTTGACGAAGAAGGCCTCGACGTCACGATCGTGGCTAAACCTGAGCACACTAACGTTGATGCTGCTTCAGACAGCAGGGTTCCCGCCACGCCAAATCGTGCAGGTGCTCTGAACAACTCCTCGTTGAGAGACAGCCCCCGGAACAGGCCAGACCTCGACGACACGCTGGCGGCAGGGAAGTCTGAGCTCTCTCATGTTGGTGGTGCTTCAGATAAATCTGCACAAATATAAAGCAGCCTCGGCTGTTTTAAGCAGTCGTCTTTCTAAAGGCGACGTAGACGTGGTCCTTATCCAATAGCTCTAGGATCTGTGGATTGGGGACTAAGGGGTACAAGCTCATCCAAGCCAATGATGAGGGCAAGGTCAGAACCTGTATTTTGGTAAAGTCTGAGCTAAACACCTTTCTATTACCCAACTACTCAAATGGTGACGTTACAGCTGCCAGCTTAACAGTCGGCAGCACCAGCCTAACGATGGCGTCGGTCTATATGCCCTATGACGCCGAAGAACCTCCTCCACAAAAGGAGGTGAAAGATCGGGTGGATAATTTCTGTACGGGCCATCTTATTATTGGAGCTGACGCTAATGCTCATCACGTCCAGTGGGGAAGCTCCGATATTAACGCTAGGGGCGAGTCTCTGTTTGACTACCTACTAACAACTAACCTGGTGGTTTGTAACGTGGGTAACGAGCCTACTTTTATAACTAAAGCTCGTAGGGAGGTTATAGACCTCACTGTTTGTAGCGAAGGCGCTTATGAGTGGGTCAGAAAATGGCGTGTTCTTGATGAGCATTCATTTTCTGACCATCGGTACATAGAAATTGTGTTAGACTTTATTGTTGAGCAGCCAGTTATGAAACGAAATCCACGCAACACTAACTGGCAGCTACATAACCAAATATTAGCTAGGGACCTACCAGTATTATCTCCACAAGCCCCCTCATCAGTGGGAGAACTGGATGATCTAGTAACGACCTTTACAACGGCGCTCTCAAATGCCCTAGAGCAGGCTTGCCCAGTACCAAAACCACGCGGCAAACATAGACCCCACTGGTGGTCTTACGACCTGGATTCGTTCCGTATATCATGCAGGAAGCAATTTAACAAGGCCAAGAGCATCGGTACGGAGCCTGAATGGCTCCAATATAAAGCTAAACTGAGGGCCTTTAAAAAGGCTCTAAGGCAAGCGAAGAGAACTTCGTGGAGAAATTTCTGCACCGGGGTCGAAAAAGTCGATGATACAGCGAGACTTAGACGAGTGCTATCAAAAACTCAAACAGCCATTAGCTATTTACGGAAGCCTGACGGATCTTGGACCAGCACGGAAGGGGAAACCCTGGAGCTGCTCCTGAACACACACTTGCCGGGGAACTTGTATGATGCACCTGTTGCATCTGGAACAAACCTGGCGGTAAACATACCCATTACGGAGGAAAGGGTAAGGTGGGCAATCAAAAGCTTAGAGCCGTTCAAGGCAGCTGGGCCAGACGGGATTTTCCCCGCACAACTCATAAACACGTTGGAAATATCAGCTAAATGGCTGGTAGTTCTCTATTCAGCCTGCCTGGCTCTTAATTACATTCCGTGCTCCTGGAGAAGCGCCACGGTAGTCTTTATTCCAAAGGCTGGGAAGGCCTCACACAATGAGCCTAAAGACTACAGACCGATCAGTCTCTCGTCTTTTGCACTTAAAACCTTCGAGAGGATAATTAGCGATTATCTCTCCTCTACTATTGATAGCAACCTTATTTCTAGCTATCAACATGCATACACCAAAGGTAAATCAACGGAAACTGCGCCCCACAGCCTAGTCTCTATTGTTGAAAAATCATTGCATGAAAAGGAGTACTGTCTCGTGGCCTTTCTGGACATCGAAGGGGCTTTCAACAATATAAGGCCGGAGGCTATTAACACTGCTTTAACAAACCTGGGCATAAATAGGTCTCTTATTGGACTAATTGATCAACTACTAAAGGGAAGGAAAATAGTTTCTTCACTGGGAACAGTTGATCTTTCACGCTATGTCACAAGAGGAACGCCTAAGGGTGGTGTTCTCTCCCCGCTCCTATGGAACCTCACCGTAAACTCGCTGCTACGAGACACAAGGTGGGGGGGCGGGAAGATAGTGGCATATGCAGACGATTTAGCTATTGCATATAGGGGCAAATTCCCACAAACCCTGTGTGACTTGATGCAAGTAGCACTGCGAGAAGTTTCTTCATGGTCCTCTCGCTGCGGACTTATCATCAACCCGGGAAAGGTGGAGCTTGTCCTTTATACCAGCGGTACAAGATACCACCGTTGAACCTACCAGAACTAGATGGCGTGCGCCTGAACTTAGCTGACAAAGCCAAATTCCTAGGCACAGTTCTAGATAGAAAGCTTAACTGGAAGGAGAATGTCAACCAGCGCCAGAGGAAAGCGTGCATTGTACTTTACACGTGTAAAAGAGCCATTGGCAAAAAATGGGGGCTCAGCCCCAAAATTTGCAGATGGATCTACACTGCGATAATCCAGCCAATTATGCTGTATGGAGTCGTGGTATGGTGGCCTGCGCTAAGAAAGGCAACAAACCTAAATCTGTTAGGGAAAGTCCACAGATCGAGCATGATCTGTATAAGCGGGGCGTTAAGAACAACGCCCAATGAAGCTCTCCAGGCCATTCTTGGCTTTTTGCCACTCGATCTGGAAGGGTACCGGGCAGCAGCAGCATCGGCTGTGCGTCTAAGGGAAACGTCCGTCTGGGGCGCAAGCACTATTGGACACTCCTGTATTCTAAGATCTTACAGCTTTCTCCCTCTGAGCACAGATCGGTGTGCGACCACAACAGTCGGAGATTGTTGTTTTAGAATAAACATTCCCAGCAGGGAAGACTGGTAGAACATAGATCGGTGTCCCGCTACTAATGGCGGCACTTTTATATACACCGACGGCTCGAAGTTAGACGGCAGAGTCGGAGGAGAGGTTTACTCAAGGGATTTGGACCTAGAACTCTCCTTTAGACTACCTGATCACTGCAGCGTCTTCCAGGCTGAAGTTTCAGCAATCATGGACCCGTGACTTGGATAGGTGAACGCACCATCGGACAGGATATCTGTATTTTCAGCGACAGCCAAGCGGCCATCAAATCCCTTGGCTCTTACTCGTTCAACTCTGAACTGACGCTCAGCTGTCGTCGATCTCTTCAAGAGATGGCCCAACAGAACCGCGTGAACCTCACATGGGTCCCGGGACACAGGGACATTGAGGGAAACTGTAGGGCAGACGAACTTGCCAGGCAGGGCACGACCAAGCAGATTCTTCAAGATAAAGAGCGCATAGGTATGCCGTTTGCCACGTGCAAGCTAATGCTGAAGGAGCATACACTCCGCGAAGCCAACGAAAGATGGCTACAAGCCCCAGGGTGCCGGATATCCAAGCAAACCTAGCCAAAATGCGATCTCAAAAGATCTAGACACATATACGCCCTAAAAAGGAAGGAAATCTCCATATTAATAGGTGTTTTAACCGGGCACTGCCTTATTGGTAGGCACGCAGCAAGGCTAGGCGTTCCCTACGGACGATGCTGCAGGAGTTGCAAAGATGATGAGGAAGAGGAAACGGTGGAGCACCTCATCTGCAACTTCCCGGCCTTAAGCGGAGCGAGAAGGCGCTCTCTGGGAGTTCCCTTCCTGGTTAGCTTAAGCCAGGTCGCGGAGCTAGACATAAAGGACTTGATGGCCTTCATCAAGTTATCAAAATGGTTCGAGGAGGGGTAGCGGTGTCGGTTAGGAGTGTCAGTCCCGGGTTTCGGCTATATGGAGAGTCCCGACAGCACTGGGATTTTCCATATGGCCGGGCCCCGGGACTGACTTTCCTAGTGTTTGGTGGTATCACAACGGGCTTTTTATTACTGGCCTAGGTGTGCCTTTGCGGCAGCCACTTCTACCTACCTACCTGGGTAGTGGCCTAAGGTGCTAGACCTTCTAGCATACAAGTCACTACAGTGTTGTGAGTTGGACTCTTACAATGCCGGGAAGAAAAGTCCTTGAAGAGATGTAACTCCAGTATCATCGAAACATATGTCGGCTTGTCTGGTTTCTGCAGCGCGTAGGTAAATTTTTCTCAAAAAACACATTTTCATATAGCACACTAAAAATAACGCGAAGTAAAGAAATTATACTTTAGCACTCACTTCCTGAACATTCAACATCTATTTATCCAATGTCATCAAAGCGAAATTCAAAAATATGAACTAAAAAGAAAATCAATTCTTGCCATGACATTGAAAAATTAATAAAAGAAATTAATTGCAAAAGCAAAGGTTGCTTTGACATTCAAAAATTTAAAAAAAAAAAATGCATTGTGCACGGTTTCATTCAAAAATTACATAGAAATGTGTGTGGGTCCAGCCAGACCTATGTGTTACGAATATGAGGTATCATTCAAAATATCTATATAACTATATATATATATCAGATATCAATATGATTTTTTTACAGATCGACGTATGATTAAATTTTAGGAGGGTACTGAAAATTTCAAACCTCTGGCTTAACCCAAAGTGGTATTTTTTGGAGATTAAAAATGGAAAAGGTCTGGCTGGACTCATGTTATGGTAATGATCGGTCAATCCGTTTAGAACGCAACTTAAGTTATGCATACATACACAAATACAATATTTGAATATTAAATATACATATTATATATGTAGTAGAGGCAGACGTCCTCTCTAAATGTGAGCTCACTGTCCCCCTTTTACAACTATCCTTCCTATTTTTCTTCGCATTCACACTATCTCCCTCCCTTTTTCTCTATTCCCCTCTTTCCTTCTACCACGCCTTTCTTCCTATATATCCCATCCGTATTGGCCCCTGTTAATTTAGGCATAATTCTACCCACGTACCGAATTTGAAGGAAAACGCACTATGTATAAGATATTCTCGAATTGATCGGACCACTTCCCGGAAGTAAGAAATTGTGAATCAAAACCATTCTTGAATACACCTTATTCATATTTCGTTATTTCTGAATTTAAGAAGTTAACTTCCTTCACGTGTACTGGCTACACACGGTTTTGTTTTTAAGTGGGCGTGGTACATTTATGGACCAATCCAGTCAAATATACACCTACATGTTTTTTACGTTATTTGCAATAAATGCTAAAATAATACAATGCGAAATATTATTTTAATAAAGTGGAACCCCCAAAACTTTTATACAGATAGTCTGTTTGAAATGGTGTAAAAAAGCTGACGCTAACTTTAATACCTATTTTATTTCGGCTATGACTATGACTCATTTTAATTAAATTTTGTGTATTAATTCCTTAGAAATAAATGGATAACGTTTGCTGTAATTGTTATTTTGACCATTTGCACGCGGTACCACAAAGTTACTGAACCTGATCATGTTTGGTGAGTACGTAGTAAGCTCTTATTCTGTCAATTATTATCATCGTGTCTCACTAACAGTTGGGATGAAACACACTTCGGAAAGATGGGCAGCTGGTACATTAATCGAACCTTTTTCTTCGATGTTCATCCACCATTGGGGAAGGTAGGCTAAATTTTGAATGTAGAAAAGAGTAATAACACATTTGCTAATCAAAACCTCTCTACCCTATATGAAGAAGAAAAAGTGAACACCAAAAATAACTGCCTAAAAGAGAAATGTAACCAAAAAATTTAATATTATATATCTCATTTGCTGCAACGTCGTCATAACTACAAAAATGTGATATTACAGAAAACGCATTTTTAGTTTTTGAATTGATGTATATTTTTATGGGTTAATATCCCATATTATGTAATTAAAGAGAAAGGCTTCTATCGCGATGCTGCGTAAAATGTTAAAACCTCGGATATGAAACTTTGTCAGTTGATGAAACATATTATTTCCGATATATTAGTGATGATAACTCAAAAATGGGGTTTTTTGAGTTATGACGACGTACGTTGCAGCAAATGAGTAATATATATATTTTGGGGGCTTATACATAGGTAGCAGGGTAATAGGGTCACTCCAAAAAAAAATCACTAGTTAATGTTATTTATAAACGTTAAGCTTTATTAAATACCGCCACGGCTTCAAGAAAACAACCCTGGGCTACGCCATCCCAAGTCCTTCTGCGTAGTACACCCGGCTACGCCATCACAGTAGGTACTTCGACAATTAATGACCAAAGAAAGATGAGGAGCTTCAAGCCAAAACGCAATAAGTTACGCATAAAAAGTTCGTGTATATATGTGAAAATATGATTACCGGAAAATGGATAGATATTTTCAAAAAACATTTAGGACATTATACCAGGTATATACCCTGCAGTCAAATTCCGAACTACTCAGCAAACATACTAGTTCATTGACTAACCATTTTGTGGCATATGCCTACCAGTTCGTTGTTGATTAGTTTTAAAAGCAATCAATGCCAAACTACTCAGCGAAAATTCTAGTTCATTGACTATACATTTTGTGGCGTATGCATACTAGTTCATTGCTGATTAGCGTTAAACCAGTCAATGCCAAACTACTCAGCAAACAATATAGTTCATTGACTATACATTTTGTGGTGTATTTATACTAGTTCATTGCTGATTAGCTTCAAACCAGTCAAGGCCAAACTACTCAGCAAACAATATAGTTCAATGACTATACATTTTGTGGTGTATTCATACTAGTTCACTTCTGATCACCTTTAAACCAGTCAATGTCGAACTACTGAGCAAACAATATAGTTCAATGACGATACATTTTGTGGTGTATTCATACTAGTTCATTTCTGATCACCTTTAAACCAGTCAATGTCCAACTACTCAGCAGAGAATATAGTTCATTGACTATACATTTTGTGGTGTATTTATACTAGTTCATTGCTGATTAGCTTCAAACCAGTCAAGGCCAAACTACTCAGCAAGCAATATAGTTCATTGACTATACATTTTGTGGTGTATTAATACTAGTTCATTTCTGATCACCTTTAAACCAGTCAATGTCGAACTACTCAGCAAACAATATAGTTCATTGACTATACATTTTGTGGTGTATTCATACTAGTTCATTTCTGATCACCTTTAAACCAGTCAATGTCGAACTGCTCAGCAAACAATATAATTCATTGTCTATACATTTTGTAGTGTATTCATACTAATTCATTGCTGATCACCTTTAAACCAGTCAATGTCCAACTACTCAGCTAACAATATAGTTCATTGACTATACATTTTGTGGTGTATTTATACTAGTTCATTGCTGATTAGCTTCAAACCAGTCAAGGCCAAACTACTCAGCAAACAATATAGTTCATTGACTATACATTTTGTGGTGTATTCATACTAGTTAATTTCTGATCACCTTTAAACCAGTCAATGTCGAACTACTCAGCAAACAATATAGTTCTACGCCTAAAAATTTTGCGGTGTATTCATACTAGTTAATTTCTGGCTACCTTCAAACTAATCAATTCCAAACTACTCAGCAGACACCTAGCTCGTTTACTATACATTTTATGGATGTTTTTATACTAGTTCTTTGCTGATTACCCTTAAACCAATCAATGCCAATCTAATCAGAAAACATACTAGTATACAACTATAATTTGCTGGGCGAAATAATACTAGTCAGAAAAATCCTGGTTCGTACTAGTATGCAAGTATGTATGAAACTCGGGTTGAAATCATACTACACCTTTTTCAGTTTATATTCAGAAAGTTTTCTGAATATCAATTGTAATTTTCTGAATGTCAATTGTATTTTTCTGAAAATCAAATGGAAATTCTGTAACTGCATTCCGATCTTTTATGATCCCTCTAGATCTTTTATGATCCCATTTTGGCCAGGTTTGTTTGGATGTCCGGCACCCTGGGGATTGTTGCTACTTTTCGTTGGCTTGACGGAGTGTGTACTCCAAGCCAACGAAAGGTGCAACAATCCCCAAGTTGCCGGACATCCAAACAAACCTGGCCGAAATGGGATCATAAAAGATCTAGAGGCATTCACGCCCTAAGAAGGAGAGAAATCTTAGTATTAATATGTGTTCTAACTGGGCACTGCCTTATTGGTAGGCACGCAGAAGGGGTGCCCTATCGACGATGCTGTAGGAGCTGCAAAGATGATGAGGAAGAGGAAACGGTGAAGCACCTCATCTGCAACTGCCCGGCCTTAAGCGGCGCGGGAACGCGCTTTTTGGGAGTTCCCTTCCTGGATAGTCTAAACCAGACCGCTGGGATTTTCCAAATCGCCGGGTCCCGGGACTGACTTTCCTAGTGCTGGTGGTATCACAACGGGCTTTTCAAAACTGGCCTAAGTGTGCCTCTGCGACAGCCACTAACCTAACCTAACCTAACTGCATTCAACTGTTTGAACAGTCACAGATTTTTAAATTTAAAAAAAAACTAGTCCCGCCAACTCATAGGGAAAAAATCAAAGCAGCACACTATAAGTTGGAAGAGAAGTTCGGCAAAAGTCTCGTTAGAGGTTATGACAACCTGTTGGTATATAACCGCCATTTTTTTTTACGTTGCGGCATAAACTTGAGTATATTGACAACAACAATATAAATTAACTCTACCAATGCTCCATTAACTCGAGTGTATGGCCCAGCATGAAAGCAGTCTTACTTTGACTCTTTTTGATGTAAAAATAAGACTTAATTTTATCTATATATCATATGTGGGTCCGGAACTCCGCAGTGGACGACTAACTTAACCTTAATTTACCTTACCTAAAAATATAACCCCAAAGCCCCAATTACATAAAACTTTGACAAATGCGCGCCTCGTTTTTGAGCATTTGCAAAAATTTCGCTTCGCTTTACATTTAAAAAACTTTGTATGAAAGTGGATCCTACAAAGTTGACTGCAATTGGGCCTTCACCTATATAATCAAACTTGACGAACGCGGAATTTGAAAGGAGCCATTGCAAGTAGAATTCAATAATTAAATTAAAAATACAATAAACATAATTTAAAAAATATAGAAAAAAAACTTGTGTTAACTTTACCGAGAATCGAACTCAGAGCCTTTAGCTTATTTTTGGCTGTGTATGAACTAGTATATCAACTGGTATAATGCTGCTGCAGAGGCTGACTAGTATACCAATTGGTATGGTGCTGATGCAGAAGAGGACAATTGCTTTTCTTTTTCTCTTGTAACTGCTTCTTTTTTACCTTGTAATTCACAGATGCTTTTTCGTGTTTGGGTAAATACAAATAGTCGCTGCTTTCTAAAGAATAAACTGGTATATTGCTGATGTAGAGGCTGACTATGATACTGGTGCATAGACCGACTAGTATACCAACTGGAATGAATGTCAAATTCGTGGACTAGTATGACAAGTGGTACGATCTGAATGGGCATAATGATTAGTATGTCCTGCCGCATAGACTGAGCAGTATGTCAACCGGTATGATTCTGATGTATATATGAACTAGTATGTCAACTGGTAAGATTCTGATGCATATATGAACTAGTATGTCCTGCCGCATAGACTGAGCTGTATGTCAACCGGTATGATTCTGATGTATATATGAACTAGTATGTCAACTGGTAAGATTCTGATGCATATATGAACTAGTATGTCAAATGGTATATTTCTGATGCAAATTTGAACTAGTATGTCAACTGATGATTATGATGCATAAATGAACTGATATGTCAACTGGTATGATTCTGATGCATAAATGAACTACTATATCAACTGGTATGATTCTGACGCATATATGAACTAGTATGACAACTGGTATGATTCCGATGATTTTTTTAACTAGTCTGTTAATTGGTATGATTCTGATGCATTAATGAACTAGTCTGTCAACTGGTATGATTCTGATGCATATAAGAAGTAGTCTGTCAACAGGTATGATTCTGATGCATATATGAACTAGTCTGCCAACTGATATGATTCTGATGTATATATGAACTAGTCTGCCAACTGGTATGATTCTGATGTATATATGAACTATTCTTTCAACTGGTACGATCCTGACGTATATACGAACTAGTATCTTAAATGGTATGATACTGATGTGTATAATAACAAGTATATCAACTGGTATATTCCTGATGCAGAGGCTGACTAGTCAGCCAATTGGTATGGTGCTGATGCAGAGGAGGACAATTGCCATCTCGTAGGACATCGTCGTGTTAAAAATACCAGTTGCTAATATGGAAAAATTACAGAACTCGAACTAGTTGAAGCCGCCTAGCTGACTGGTATTTGATTAGTATAAAACTAGTTAAGTTGACTGCAGGGTAATAACAAACATATGCCCAAAAAATTAAATTTTTCGGATAACTAGATTTAAAGTTACACCTGAAAGTTGTTTGGATTTATTTCGTTTTGGTGTGAAAATTTATATTTATTGCGTTTTGGTTTGAATGCTACTGAAGTTATAGAAGTTATGGGTTTTGTGGAGCCATTTTGGCAATGATATATTAATTTCTGATTAGTCCCAGAGCAAAATACAGCAATTTATCATAGTTCCTAGCAATAGCCATTGGATAGGAAAATACCACAAAATAATGTTATTGTAAGTAATTTATTCGTGAAACAAGATGCTATTATTGTCTACATAATTCAGTTTACCAAAAATGGTTTCATTCGTTAAGAAACTTTACTTCATATTAAGTAATGATAGTACAAAAAAATCGCAATATTTTGCAAAAATGACCTAATATAGAAAAACTAAGGACACCCTCATAATCTACGGCCCAAAATAGAGTTTACGTGTTCCAGCTTTTTTATGTGTTATTCCAAAATAAAAAGTTCTGTCTATAGTTTAGTTTTCACTTTAGTAAATATTAAAATAAAATTTTTAAGGGCGACACAGAATGGTTAAATTTTCCGATTTTATAAGCTTTTATTTAGTTTCACCTGACGGCTGTCTGTTATCAAATCTTGCAAGCTAAATTTGATACACTTCCCGGTGTCCGATTGATTTGAAATTCTGCACCCATGTATAACCCTGATGACAATGCAATATTATAAAAAAAAAATTTCGATAGGTTGCGCGTGGGTCGCTATATTTTCAAATTTCGCATTTATGGTCCGATTTAGCTGAAATTCGTAACATGTATTACTACCGTGAAAAGAAATATTTTTGTAAAAAAAATTCCGCTAGGTGGGGCTGAGATAGCGGTAATAAAAACTCAAAATCATAATTATGGACCGATTTGGCTGATATTTTACGTGTGTGTTACTTAATTAATTTGTAAATGTTAAAAAAAAATTGGACTCGCTAGGTGGCGCGTGAGTCGCTTTATTTGAGAATTACGAAGGTCTGTTTTCAGTGTCGATTAATTCGTTTTTCAACGAACTTCCCGTTCAGGTAGGATCTTGAAATTTTCACCATCGCTTAGTTTTATACCCCAATGCACTATAATAAAAAAATAATTCCGATAGGTGGCGCATGGGTAGAGATATTCGAAAGTTTTCATTCCAGGAAATTTTGCTTTTAAGATGGGATTTTGCAAATTTTCATCATCGTTCAGGCTTCGCTAACAGTAAATAAAAATAAAATTAAAGAAAAAAAAACTTTTTTAAAAATAAGCTTTTATTATTGGTTTATAAAATTAACTAAAAAGTAAAAAATAAATTCACTGTAAAGGAATATAACACTTTATAAGTTCATTGTATCCTTTAAAGATAATTTGGCTTCTTCGTCTGCCACAAAATAATTCCATATTGTACATAATTATATATTTCTAACATTAAAACTTTACACCTAAATTATTAAATCTTCCAGTATATATCACATTCCTAATTTTATTAATAATAAAAGCGTGTTAAATTTCGATAGCAAGAAAAGAAAGTCCTGAATGTTCTTAATTATACCATCAAATAGAAAAGAAGGTCCTAAATGTTCTTAATTATACCATCAAAATTCAGTTATCGATAATTATGAATGTACATATGTACAAGTAAAGCTAATGAAAGCGTAGTAAAACAACTAGCATTATGTGGGAAAAGCGTCTTGCGCTCGATATACCAAAATTATGGCACAAAGCGGGCCACGCTTTTTCCACAAGACTACTGTGTAGGGGTTTTACAATTATTTTCAACTTTTTAGTTCAATACACTCTAAAAGCGTGAGTTTTAGTTTTTTTAAACTATATTTATTTTTTACTTTTTAGTCAAATGTCCTATGAAACTATCGAAATATATCGAAATCCGAATGAAACCTGTGGCCTTCCCCTTTCGTTTGATACTCATATTGTAGGGAATTTTAAGTTATTTGACGAAAACTCAGTTATCGATAAATTTATCAAAATATATCGATGTTCAAATGAAACCTGAGGCCTTCCCCTTTCGTTTTACACCCATATTGTAGGGACATTTTGAGGTTTTCGGGCAACCACATTTTGACCGATAACTCAGTTATCGATAAATTTATCGAAATATATCGAAGTCCAAATGAAACCTGGGACCTTCCCCTTTCGTTTGGTACCCATATTGTAGGGAAATTTTGAGGTTTTCGGGCAACCACATTTTGACCGATAACTCAGTTATCGATAAATTTATCGAAATATATCGAAGTCCAAATGAAACCTGGGGCCTTCCCCTTTCGTTTGATACCCATATTGTAGGGAAATTCTAAGGTTTTCGGGCAACCACATTTTGACCGATAACTCAGTTATCGATAAATTTATCGAAATATATCGAAGTCCAAATGAAACCTGGGGTCTTCCCCTTTCGTTTCATACCCATATTGTAAGGAATTTTTAGGTTTTTGGGCAATCATATATTGACCGATAACTCAGTTATCGATAAATTTATCGAAATATATCGAGGTCCAAATGAAACCTGGGGTCTTCCCCTTTCGTTTGATACCCATATTGTAAGGAATTTTTTAGGTTTTTGGGCAATCATATTGTGGCGAATGTTCTCAAGAATCGCTCATCTCCCAACTCTAGCGTATTTCCATCACTAGCGTCACTACCACAACTACAGCTGTTTAGATACATGACGTGAGAGCGACAGAGGGAGAGGCAGCTCGCGTGTTTGCGAATGTGGCACAAAGAGGAGATGACGATAGATAAACGCTTCGAGGACACTGTATAAATAAACCAGAAAGGTGTAGACATTTCTAGGTTGTGAAGCTGCTGCCTGCTAGGGTATATAAACCGCGCAAAGACAACGCAAGTCAATCAGTTTATTTTCAGGTGTTGTACAGTGAAGTACTGAACAGTGAATTAACCCGCGATATTGTACTACGGTTTTTAGTACTGAATAAAGCGTACTACTTATTAAGCAGAATCTGAGTGTTTTATTTAACGTACAGTGATCGAACTCAGGGAAAATAATCAAGGAATCATCGAATTCGTCACAATTGGTGTCAGAAGCGGTATTGTTAAATAAACAAGGACATTGCAAGGATAACAAGGACATTGCAAGGATAGCAAGGACATTGCAAGGATAACAAGGACATTGTAAGGATAGCAAAGACATTGCAAGGACATGGCAAAGTTGAGTGAATTGAAGATCCAGCAACTCAAAAATGAGTTGGAACGACGTGGACTAACAA
Source organism: Campiglossa producta (assembly GCA_964058755.1). Classification (NCBI taxonomy): domain Eukaryota; kingdom Metazoa; phylum Arthropoda; class Insecta; order Diptera; family Tephritidae; genus Campiglossa; species Campiglossa producta. The sequence goes on from CAXKVI010000001.1 coordinate 96,930,841, forward strand.
CAGCAGGCAATAAAGCAGAGCTTCAATCACGTTTGCGAGAGGCTATGGAAACGGAAGGAATCAACGTTGACGATCATGTTTTTCAGCATTCGGAAGAGGGAGCGACCAAAATTGAAGAACAGAAGGATACTCCGAATTCAGTGGAAAATGTGGACACAAACTCGTTATTGGCTGCATTGGCTCAGATGTCGGCGAACATAACATCAAAGTTGGAACAACAAGAAACACGCATGGCATCTCAGTTTGAACAACAAGAAACACGCATGGCATCTCAGTTGGATCAACAAGAGTCACGCATGACTTCTCAGATCTTAGCTCAACTTGAGGATCAAGAGGCCCGGCTATCTTCAAAAATAGCATTGCAGCTGGAGGAGCAGGAAGGGCGTATGTCATCACAGCTAAAAATACAGGACAAGAAAATAATGCAACTTGAGGAGAAAGTCGAGGCCGAGGTGGATGCGTTATGAAATCGCATCAAGGAGTTGCAGCTGAATCGCACAGTGGTTTCAACAAGCGCACCCAAGGTAAAAACCCATCCTTTGACGGTTATGTCCCTTTCCTGGTATTTAAGCTACAATTTGAGAAGACAGCAGCTGTGAATAACTGGGGCGCTGAGGACAAACTCGCTGCTTTATTTGTGGCATTGAAAGGACCTGCAGCCGAAATCTTATAGACTATTCCGGACGCTGAAAGAAACAACTATGAAGCGTTGATGGGAGCCGTTGAAAAACGTTACGGCAGCGAGCATAGCAGGCAGATATTTCAAATGGAGCTACAGAATCGCTTCCAGAAGGCTAATGAGACATTGAAGGAATTTGCATGGGACATTGAGAGGTTAGCTCATTTGGCGAACGCAGACGCACCCGTGGAATACATCGAGAGGGTGATCCAAAGATTCATAAATGGAATAATGGATGTAGAGACGAAGCGAGCCGCATATGCAAACCCCAAAAGGACATTCGCAGAGACGGTATGACACGCTTTATTGCAAGAGACAGCCTCGTTTTTATGTAAACCAGATAACAAGGTTCACCATGTGGAAAAGGAGACACCAGACTTGGTCGAAAAAATCAACAAAGTTTTGGAAGCCTTGAATGGAGCACAAAAGAAAAGTGATGGTGCGATTAAATGTTTCAAGTGCGGGAAGTCTGGTCATATTGCACGTTTTTGTGGATCTGGATCCAATTATTCCAGCAATGCAGGTGAGCGTAAGGGTAACGCTGAAGGAGATGAGCAAGATGAATGCCCCATAGTTTCTGTCTCGCAGTTCGGAGGGAAAGCAAATGTTACTGTTAGAGGTTTCTTGGACGGAAAAGAGCGGTTACTCACTGTCGATACTGGCGCATCTCATTCCATCATTAGAAGTGACTTGGTCTATAAGAGAGCAAGACCATTGCAGGATGCAAAGTTGCGGACCGTAACTGGTGGAAGTAAGCTGGTTCATGGAGAAGTGCGGTGCAAAGTTGTGATTGAGAATGTGACTACATACCACAACTTCTTAGTGGCAGATATTGTGGACGAAGTCATCATTGGCGTCGACTTCTTGGCTGTGAGAGACATTCACATGAACCTGAGAAATAGAGTTATGACATACAATGGCCAAGAAGTACCTCTGATCTTTGGACACAACATTGGGTATTGCACTAAAGGAGTTTCATTAGAGGTGAAACACAGGGACACTCGAAAGGCAAAGGTACCTCCTCAACCAATGGCTTTGATAGACAAACGCCTGCTTGAGGAAATTCGGAGAAGTCAACAGGAAGATTCAGATCTGGCATGTGTGATCCGAGGGGTTGACCGAAACAAACGACCAGCAAGAAAAGAAATGTTAGCTGCGAGTCCAGTTGCCAAGTCATATTGGGCACAATGGAACAGTTTACGAATGGTATCCGGTTGTTTGCATCGAATATAGAGAGTGAAGATGGTCAATGCGCTCGGAAGCTTATAGTTGTTCCAAGGAAGCGGGTGTCTGATGTTCTTAGCGAAATGCATAACGATCCAAGTGGAGGTCATCTAGGAGTCAAGAAGACCTTGGAGAGGATTAAGCAGACATTTTATTGGGTAGGTTACGGTCAGTCGGTAAAGGAGTGGATTGCCAAATGCGATGAGTGCATCAGAGCAAAGGTGCTGAGGTCCAGGAGTCATGGTCGAAGGAGGCAGTGCAACTCACAAGCACCGGTTGAGAGGATTACCTTGGATGAAGCTGGTCCATTCCCCAGAACTATAAGCAAAAACATGAAAACCAGGTACGACAAAGCAATGGAAACAGAAGGCCACAACGGAGGAAAAGTGTGTCTCCCAAAGTTCAGTGCAACTGGGAAGGACCGTACAGAGTTGTGAAACGGATCAACGACGTTGTTTACCGTATACAGGCTGTTGGAATGCCAAGGAACAAAATGAAAGTGGTTCCCCTGGAGAGACTAGCAACGTTTGGATCGGAAAATGTGTCTGATCGGGACGATCAGACTTAGGTGGAGGGCAGTGTGGCGAATGTTCTCAAGAATCGCTCATCTCCCAACTCTAGCGTATTTCCATCACTAGCGTCACTACCACAACTACAGCTGTTTAGATACATGACGTGAGAGCGACAGAGGGAGAGGCAGCTCGCGTGTTTGCGAATGTGGCACAAAGAGGAGATGACGATAGATAAACGCTTCGAGAACACTGTTGCACGAATAAACCAGAAAGGTGTAGACATTTCTAGGTTGTGAAGCTGCTGCCTGCTAGGGTATATAAACCGCGCAAAGACAACGCAAGTCAATCAGTTTATTTTCAAGTGTTGTACAGTGAAGTACTGAACAGTGAATTAACCCGCGATATTGTACTACGGTTTTTAGTACTGAATAAAGCGTACTACTTATTAAGCAGAATCTGAGTGTTTTATTTAACGTACAGTGATCGAACTCAGGGAAAATAATCAAGGAATCATCGAATTCGTCACAATATATTGACCGATAACTCAGTTATCGATAAATTTATCGAAATATATCAAGGTCCAAATGAAACCTGGGGTCTTCCTCTTTCGTTTGATACCCATATTGTAGGGACATTTTACGGCTTTTGGGAGATATCAGTTTTTTTAAATTCAAAAAGTTGGATCCAATATGGCGGTGCATTTTTGAAAACAAATTCGACTGTGTGAAACGCGTCACTGATGGATTTATGACATCGATTTATATGAACTAGTATCGCTTGTGATCGAAAATTCGACCAATAAAAACTTCAGAGGGTCGTGGGGTCGGTAGCCCCTGAAAATATACCGCCCATACCTCAGTTTTTCAATTTTCTTTCCATCGTTGCATTTTCATTCCAATCGGTCAAACGGTTCGCTCACAGGAGGTTCCTAAAGGTTTTCATGTGGCGTATTTATTGACATCGGATTCCTGTGCAAGTTTGGCAAAACTGGCATCTTATATATTATATATTAATATATATAAATGAAATATGCACCGATGGAAAGGAAATTGAAAAAACTGACGGTATATTTTCAGGATGGGGGTACGGGGCTAGCGGCGGGCTAGCGGCCCCTCTACCCTCTAAAGTTTTTATTGGTCGAATTTTCGATAACAAGCGATACTAGTTCATATAAATCTATGTCATAAATTCATCAGTGACGAGTTTCACACAGTCGAATTAGTTTTCAAAAATGCATCGCCATATTGGGACCACCATTTTGAATTTAAAAAAACCGATATCGGATTCGTAATCAGACAACGCATAAACCCCCGAGTACCAAGTTTCAATAAAATCCAATTAGTTTTCAAAAAAATCACCGCCATATTGGACCCGCCATTTTGAATTTAAAAAAACTGACATCGGATTCATAATCAGCGATGTCATAAACCTTCTAGATGCGGAATATATCCAAAAAACCAATGCGCAATGGGGTCAGTGTAGGCGTTTTAGTTGCACCGTTTTCAATTTCGAAACATACTTTCAGGAGTTAAACCCTTTCTACTCATTCAAGAAGGCTATTGAATTGCAGGAATGTTCGTCAATGAAAACAGAATAACAAAACACAAAAACGCAAATTTTTACTGCACTTAAACATGTTAAAATTAAGTTAAATTTGCAATCATCTTATTTTTTTTATAAAAACGAGTAGCGCGACCTCTAAAGCATCTTTAAAAAAAAACAATAAAATAGCAGCCTCTCTTTTTGTCACAAGGAACCATATTTCGTGGTAGCGTTTTAGATTTTCCAAAAAAAAAAATTTTTGAACCACTCTAATATGTATATAAAAATGAAATGGTGTTCAGTCGTCACGCTAAAACTCGAAAACGGCTGAACCAAATCATATAAATCCTTTGGGGGGCGTGGCACCTCCTATACAAACTTTTTTCTTCAAGGTGAATATCTCTAAAAGGGTCTAAGGTAGGGACTAGAAGCCGGCATGACTCCATTCCCATAAGAATGCACAGTGAATCATGATGTGTATTACACATAATTCGGTCGATTCGCCGGCAATGAGCTTGTATTGTGTGAGAGAGGTATGTGTAAATTTGCATGAGCTGTAGCCCTTTAATTGTGCTGTCAGTTTGCTGATTCGGCTTAACGCTGAAGTATCTCATGCGCACACATATGCAATGAAACATATGTAGCCTTACTAAGCGAACCATGCAGGGAAAGGTCTGCAAATTGGCTACCTGACTCAGATGGCAAGGCTGATATATGGGCAAATCCTCAAAACTTTTGATAATGCAAAAAAAAAAAAGAAAGAAAAAAGATAATAGGAGGACACCCTTGAGCTTTTGCTGACACTTTTACTTAGTTTATAAGATTATATTTTGACTCTTGTTAATATGCTAAAGGTGCGGGCGTGGAAATTATGACGTCATCATTATGAAATTTTATTTTTTTTTTACTTTTATTTGCAATCTATTGCCTAGTTTATACGAACGTAAAATCGAATTATTTCAAAACGAATTTCTTACGACACATTTCAAAATCCCTTTGAATTAATAAGTACCTACTTATTTGTACGCAAATTGAACCTTAATTACCAGCGCCACACAAAAAAAAAAGTGTCGGGGTGGGGGATCAGACCACCCTTTCCCTATGTATTTTGACGCGCTGAACACGAATCCGGTGTCCGTTTTGGTCCAGCACGTCTGAATTTTTTCCTAACCTCAAAAAACCAAAAACCACTAAACATTTGAAAAATTGAAGGTACAAGTAAGCTTTTCACTTTTGATATATGCATGGATCTTCAACGCGCTTTTTTACGTTAATTAAACATATTGAATACTCAAGTTTACAATTAACATGGCATGAAAATATATGTCAGTTTTTGTGTGCTAACAAAAAAATTGAATTATTTAAACTATTCACAAACCAAACAGTTGATTTATAGTGGCTGCTGTAAGCATAATATGAACAGCACAGTAATCGGATCACGTGTGCAGGGTTTCTTTTTGAGTTAGCATCAAGTATATTTGTTCATTTTTTTGATAATTAAAGGGGCGCGCAAGTAAATGGCTTAACTATACCGAAAAATGAAAAGTACAAAAATTTGTTCTCGCATTTTCTTAGCCTTTTAACTTTTAAATGGAACGAAGCACGCACGCAACCTTGTAGGTTAAGTTTCAGTATGTAGAAAAATACTTGAAAAAACAAAGAGTGGGTCGCAATATTGGGAGGCGCCCTTAAGAAAAGATTAACAGTTCATAAATTTTTGAAAACTCGCACACGTTTTCAAAATTTTTTGATTTTGCGAAATTTTTTCCTGGATTTATCAAGTATTATTTCATGCTTCTGAGACATTTGAAATGTTGATTTGTATCCATAAATTAAAAAAAAAATACTGAGCCTGTGTAACGATATCGTGTTCCTTGCTATTGGATGATATTATCCGCCTCGCTCGATGTTAAAAGTTTTGAGGATTTGCCCATATGGGCATGTGGACAGCGTCCAATTTACGTAGAGCCCATACTTAAAGAAAGGGGCTTCATGTGCGGCAAAATAGGCGATATATCCGTATATAGTTGCTACATACCACCCAGCACTCCGCTAGATAGGTTAGGTTAGGTTCAAGTGGCTGCCGCAGAGGCACACTTAGGCCAGTTTTGAAAGGCCCGTTGTGATACACCAACACAAGGAAAGTCAGTCCCGGGACCCAGCCATATGGAAAATCCCAGAGTTGTTGAGATTTTCCACATAGCAGAATCCCGGGACTGACACTCCTAAACCGACACCGTTACTCCTCCTCGAACCACTTAGATAACTTTATGAAGCCCATCAAGTCCTTTATGTCCAGTTCCGCGATCTGGATTAGGCTATCCAGGAACGGAACTCCCAAAAAGCGCGTTTTCGCGCCGCTTAAAGCCGGACAGTTGCAGATGAGGTGCTCCACTGTTTCCTCCTGCTCATCATCTTTGCAACTCCTGCAGCGTCGTCGGTAGGGCACACCTAGCCTTTCTGCATGCCTACCAATGAGGCAGTGACCGGTTAATACCCCTATCAATATACAGATTTCCCTCCTAGTTAGGGCATAAATGCGTCTAGACCTTTTAAGATCCCATTTTGGCCAGGTTTGTTTCGACATCCGACACCCTGGGGATTGCAGCCATCTTTCGTTGGCTTGACGGAGTGTGTGCTCCTTCAGCATTAGTTTGCATGTGACAAACGGCATACCTAAGCGCTCTTTATCCTGAAGAACCTGCTTGGTCGTGCCCTGCCTGGCAAGCTCGTCTGCCTTACAGTTTCCCTCAATGTCCCTATGTCCCGGGATCCATATGAGGTTTACGCGGTTCTGTTGGGCCATCTCATGAAGAGATCGACGACAGCTGAGCGTCAGTTCAGAGTTGAACGTGTATGAGCCAAGGGATTTGATGGCCGCTTGGCTATCGCTGAAAATAGCGATATCTTCTCCGATAACACGTTTGCTTAACCAGGCCGCGGCGTCTAGGATTGCCGAGACTTCCGCCTGGAAGACGCTACAATGATCAGGTAGTCTGAAGGTGAGATCAAGGTCCAAATCCCTTGAATTAACCCCTCCTCCAACTCTGCCGTCCAACTTCGAGCCGTCGGTGTATATGGAAGTGCCACCATTTGTTTCGGGACACCAATCCGTCCTCTCCCAGTCTTCTCTGCTGGGAATGTTTATTTTGAAACAGCTATCCCCGACTGTAGTGGTCGCACAACGATCTGTGCTTAGAGGGAGAAAGCTGTAAGATAATTAATATTAAAAATTACTTTTATTTATTTAAGTACTTATACCTGAAAATCTAAAAACTTTTTTATGTTTATTTTGTAAATTTGTCTTTGTTTTTTTTTGTATCTTTTCTTTAAATCTAAGAGTTGTTAGAAAATAACGAAATAAAATAACATTGAATTAAAAAGGTTTAAAACAAAAATAAACAATAAAAAAATTAAACAACAGGTTTAAAATACCAAGTAGTTATTTCTCAAAAAAATCCTAAATGTAGAAGTAAGTCAAACAAATATTAACATTAAATCTGCGAGAGATAGCATATTCCATACGGAAATAGCACTCAAACGCATTTTAAGTGAAAACAAGTAAGGAAAGCTGTCTTCGGCTGTGCGGAAGGCTATATACCTTTCATGAATAAGCGTCACGATTTTCACTGTTCGATCCCCAGTACAGCCTGTGTCAATTTAACTATATTTACTATACACATTACACCATCATCATTTACTGGCGCTTAACCGCCTAAGCGATTTTGGCCGTTTCGTATCAAACCACGCCAGTCATTCCTTTTTAGCGATAACGGACGCCAATTGGAAACCCCAAGGGAGTTCAAGTCATCCTCCACCTGTTGAGTCGAGGCCTCCCCCTTCCTCTGCTGCCGAATTCAGGCGACGATAGGAAAACCTTCTGTGCTGGAGCTTCTTTGTCCATTCGCATACCATGGCCCAGCCAGCGGAGTCTTTGGGCTTTAATTCGCTGGACTATGGTCAGATCTGCGTAGAGCTCGTACAGCTCATCGTTAAATTTCCTTCTATACTCGCCGTTGGCATCACGGGAAGGACCATAAATCTTCCGGAGAACTTTTCTCTCAAATACTCCAAGGGCCATCTCATCTTCTCTTGACATTGTCCATGAATCTGAGCCATACATCAGGACAGGTATGATGAGAGACTTATGGAGCGTGATCTTTGTTCTTCGAGAGAGGACTTTACTTCTCTATTGCCTACTCAGTCCAAAGTAGCACTTGTTGGCAAGAGTGATTCTCCGCTGGATTTCTAGACTGATATTATTTTCGGTGTTGATACTGGTTCCCAAATAGACGAAGTCCCTCACAGTTTCAAATTTGTAACTATCAACAGTGACATGGCTGCCAAGGCGCAGGTGCGCCGATTCTTTCTTTGATGACAGCAAATACTTCGTCTTGTCCTCGTTCACGGCAAGACCCACTTTTTTCGCTTCCTTATCCAGTCCAGAGAAGGCAGCGCTTACGGCGCGGTTGTTAAGGCCAATGATATCAATATCATCGGCATACGCCAGCAATTGCACGCTCTTGTAAAAGATTGTACCATTGCGGTTTAGCTCTGCTGCTCGAATTATCTTCTCCAGCATCAGATTGAAGAAATCGCACGAAAGGGAGTCGCCCTGTCTGAAGCCTCGTTTGGTTTCAAATGGCTCAGAGAGGTCCTTCCCGATTCTGACGGAGCTGTTGGTATTGCTAAACGTCATTTGACAAAGCCGTATAAGCTTTGCAGGGAAGTCAAATTCAGACATGGCGGCATACAGGCAACTCCTTTTTACGCTGTCAAAAGCGGCTTTAAAATCGACAAAGAGATGGTGAGTGTCGATTCTCTTATCATGGGTCTTCTCCAGGATTTGGCGTATCGTGAAAATCTGGTCGATGGTAGACTTACCAGGTCTAAAGCCACACTGATAAGGTCCAATCAGTTTGTCTACGATAAGCTTCAGCCTTTCACACAACACGCTAGAAAGAACCTTATATGCGATATTAAGAAGACTAATTCCGCGGTAGTTGGTGCGGTTAGCGGGATCGCCTTTCTTGTGGATTGGGCAAAGCACACTTAAATTCCAATCCGGAGGCATGCATTCGTCTGACCATATTCGACGTCTCCCTCGCAATTTAGCAGTGAGGAGAAGTGCTCCCTCCATAATTTAAATACACCTTGTACGTCGGTTACAAGGTCGCCATTATTGTCCTTACAGGAGCTTGCCCCGGTCTTCATAGAATTTTCGGGCATCATTCCTGTCCGCCAGCATCTCAAGCTCATCACACTCACGCCTTTCGGCCTCACTTTTCTTTTTTCTGAAAAGGCGTCTCTCTTCCTTCTTTGCCTCACGATATTGTTGCCATACACTGCGGGTTGCGCCCGTTCGCAACGTCTCCTTGTAGGCAGCGTCCTTTTTTTCGAGGCAGTTTTGCATTCCTCATCGTACCAGTTGTTCTTGCGGGCCCGCTGGAACCCTATAGTGGCCTCAGCGGCGGTACGCAATGAGTGAGAGATATGCTTCCATTGCTCGGTTACATCGTTAGATCGAGGATTGCCCTCTGCTAGCAGGTGTGAGAGTCGAGTTGTGAAATTATCAGCTGTCTGTGTCATGCGCAGCTTCTCGACGTCAAACTTTCCTTCCGTTACTGTGCGCACTTTCTTCGTTGCACAGAGGCGTGTGCGTATCTTGGCTGCGACAAGATAATGGTCCGAGTCAATATTGGGACCACGCAGTGTACGCACGTCCAGAACAGTGGAGCTATGTCTGCCGTCAATCAAGACATGATCAATCTGGTTTCTAGTTCTTTGATCAGGGGACAGCCATGTGGCTTGGTGTATTCGCTTATGCTGGAACCTGGTACTACTGATGACCATATTGCGAGCAGCGGCGAAGTCAATCAACCTAGTGCCGTTGGGGGATGTTATATCGTGGAGACTGAATTTTCCAACTGTGGGACCAAAGACTCCTTCCTTGCCCACCTTGGCATTAAAGTCGCCGAGCACGATTTTGATATCATGCTGTGGGCAGCGATCATTAGTCTGTTCAAGTTTATCGTAGAAGGAGTCCTTCTCTGCGTCGTCCGTCTCCTCAGTCGGCGCATAGGCGCAGATAAATATTATGTTCAAAAACCTCGCCTTGATGCGGATCGCAGCGAGACGCTCGTTCACAGGAGTGAACGCTAATACTTGGCGGCGAAGTCTCTTTCCCACCACGAATCCTACACCACGCGCTTTGCCGCGTCTCTGGCCACTGTAGTATACGTCACAAGGACCGATGGTCGTCTTTCCTTGCCCCGTCCATCGCATTTCCTGCAGGGCGGTGATGTCGGCCTTTGCGCCTACGAGGACATCAACCAGTCGGGCAGCGGTACCGTCCCTTGAAAGGGTCCGGACATTCCCGGTACATGCCCTAATATCCAAATCGTTATGCCTTATTCGTTTTGCCGGGTCGTCAACATTAAAGGGGGTTCTCATCCGAGGCTTTGCATTTTTTTTTCATTGGAATTAAGTTTTTTACGTGGCGGGTCCCAAACCCAGCGCACAACCCGTTTCGGGGTTTTGGAAAATATTTACACATTTATATAGCGAGCCGCTTGCTTCAAGACAGACGCCCGCTTGCAGCCGCACCTCATGGTGAACAGACGCTACGCAAAAACCTCGGTGAGCCCTTAAACCAAGTATGTCAGAGTGGCCCCACCAGGGCTCCCTCTCTTTCTGCCGCGAGCCTAGGTAGCTCCCGTTGCCCAGAGTGCACGAACGAGGACGCAAGAGTCCTGATTGAGCAAGGTCACTTAGCAACCACACTCCATTACACATTACACATCTTTGTTAAAATTTAAAAAAACTTACAAAATAATAGGATCCGAGTTATCGGAACAATCGATTGTATGGAGGCTATATATTATATGTACGTGTTCAATTGTACTGACTTACATTAAACACATTACATATGTAGAAAGTACTAAAGGTGCAATATTTTACGTTCCTAACTTTTTAAATGCGGAAGTATTGGCCAAAAAACCTTATATCGGAACAACCGGTTGTATGGGGCTATATGTTATATTTACCCGATCTTCTTGATTTTCCTCTACACACTACATAAATTGAAAGTACTCAAGTTGCAAAATTTTATGTTCCTAACTTTTTAATTGCAGAAGTTTTGGCCAAAAAACCTTATATCTGAACAATCGGTTGTATGGGGGCTATATGTTACATTTGCCCGATATTTTTGATTTTCACTATATACACTACATAAATAGAAAGTACTCGAGTTGCAAAATTTTACGTTCCTAACTTTTTAATTGCAGAAGTTTTGGTCAAAAAACCTTATATCTGAACAATCGGTTGTATGGGGGCTATATGTTACATTTGCCCGATCTTTTTATTTTCACTATATACACTACATAAATAGAAAGTACTCGAGATGCAAAATTTTACGTTCCTAACTTTTTAATTGCAGAAGTTTTGGCCAAAAAAGCTTATATCTGAACAATCGGTGGTATGGGGGCTATATGTTACATTTGCCCGATCTTTTTGATTTTCACTATATACACTACATAAATAGAAAGTACTCGAGATGCAAAATTTTACGTTCCTAACTTTTTAATTGCAGAAGTTTTGGTCAAAAAACCTTATATCTGAACAATCGGTTGTATGGTCGCTATATGTTACATTTGCCCGATCTTGTTGATTTTCACTATATACACTACATAAATAGAAAGTACTCGAGTTGCAAAATTTTACGTTCCTAACTTTTTAATTGCAGAAGTTTTGGTCAAAAAACCTTATATCTGAACAATCGGTTGTATGGGGGCTATATGTTACATTTGCCCGATCTTTTTATTTTCACTATATACACTACATAAATAGAAAGTACTCGAGATGCAAAATTTTACGTTCCTAACTTTTTAATTGCAGAAGTTTTGGCCAAAAAAGCTTATATCTGAACAATCGGTGGTATGGGGGCTATATGTTACATTTGCCCGATCTTTTTGATTTTCACTATATACACTACATAAATAGAAAGTACTCGAGTTGAAAAATTTTACGGTCCTAACTTTTTAATTGCAGAAGTTTTGGCCAAAAAACCTTATATCTGAACAATCGGTTGTATGGGGGCTATATGTTACATTTGCCCGATCTTGTTGATTTTCACTATATACCCTAAATAAATAGAAAGTACTCGAGTTGCAAAATTTTACGTTCCTAACTTTTTAATTGCAGAAGTTTTGGTCAAAAAACCTTATATCTGAACAATCGGTTGTATGGGGGCTATATGTTACATTTGCCCGATCTTTTTGATTTTCACTATATACACTACATAAATAGAAAGTACTCGAGATGCAAAATTTTACGTTCCTAACTTTTTAATTGCAGAAGTTTTGGTCAAAAAACCGTATATCTGAACAATCGGTTGTATGGGGGCTATATGTTACATTTGCCCGATCTTTTTGATTTTCACTATATACACTACATAAATAGAAAGTACTCGAGATGCAAAATTTTACGTTCCTAACTTTTTAATTGCAGAAGTTTTGGTCAAAAAACCTTATATCTGAACAATCGGTTGTATGGGGGCTATATGTTACATTTGCCCGATCTTTTTGATTTTCACTATATACACTACATAAATAGAAAGTACTCGAGATGCATAATTTTACGTTCCTAACTTTTTAATTGCAGAAGTTTTGGTCAAAAAACCTTATATCTGAACAATCGGTTGTATGGGGGCTATATGTTACATTTGCCCGATCTTGTTGATTTTCACTATATACACTACATAAATAGAAAGTACTCGAGTTGAAAAATTTTACGGTCCTAACTTTTTAATTGCAGAAGTTTTGGCCAAAAAACCTTATATCTGAACAATCGGTTGTATGGGGGCTATATGTTACATTTGCCCGATCTTGTTGATTTTCACTATATACCCTAAATAAATAGAAAGTACTCGAGTTGCAAAATTTTACGTTCCTAACTTTTTAATTGCAGAAGTTTTGGCCAAAAATTCTTATATCTGAACAATCGGTTGTATGGGGGCTATATGTTACATTTGCCCGATCTCGTTGATTTTCACTATATATACTACATAAATAGAAATTACTCGAGTTGCAAAATTTTACGTTCCTAACTTTTTAATTGCGGAAGTTTTGGCCAAAAAACCTTATATCTGAACAATCGGTTGTATGGGGGCTATATGTTATACTGGTCCGATCTTGTCAGTTCCGACAAATGATTCCTATATTACAAAATGGTGGCCACATACAAAATTTCAGCCAGATATTTTAAAAATTGAGGGACTAGTTTGCGTTCAAACAGACAGACGGACATGGCTAAATCAACTCAGCTTGTCATCCTGATCATTTCAGTATACTTATTTATGGGTCCATCTCTTCTTCTTCTCATACTTACAAACATCGGACCAAAGTTATAATACCGTTTCATGTTCATGAAAGGTATAATGATTTTCACTCCGTCGCACACAATCAGACACATCTAAGTGAGAGAATCGCGAAAGAAGTAGAAGCAGCTCAGGAATCCAACAACTACAACTTAAACCTTTAGGCATTCGTGTAAATAGCGACTGCTTTGTAAATAAAACTAACATACAGTTTCCCGACGATGTTAAAAGGTTACTCTCACTAGGTAGAAAATACACCCTACCCACAAAAAAAAAAAAACTCTTCAAGCCGTTAAAGATAATCGCCGAAATAGATCAAGTTATACAGCAATTTGAGATGAGAAAACCAAAGAGATGGAGAGAAGCCGTCTTAACAATAGAATTTCACAATAGAAGTGTAACATAAAACATAACCCAATGGACAAATTCATAATACAAACGTTCAACAAAACAAAAGCTCTACTCAACAAACATAAAAATGAAATTATTGTCACCGATATAAAACTAACTTAAACTAATGTTAAACAATGAATTTAAATAAATCAAACTAAATACGAATATGTATAAAAGAAACTATTATTTGCGGAAACGAACAAATAAATTGGGGACTAGTCCGGGATAAAGTGCCATCAAGCCAATATTCGCAAAGACAGAACTAGTAGAAAATATGCAAGTGCAAAAAATGCACACGAAAATTGTGATTTTTTTTTTAAAGTTCCAAAAGATACACAAATTCAAAGAACGTTTAATGGTACCACATGTAACGAAGCTGTCTCTGGAAGTGTGCAAAGGATCAACCACATTGCAGTAGATTTGATGGATTGAACACGCATACATAAGCATATACATACGCATTAAGGTAATTCTATTTGTGCATGCTGAGGCACGAAGCCAAAATCGCCGTCAAGCGTAATAAAGACGAAACGAAAGCAGGAAGAACGAGTTATTTGTGAATAACGAAGTAAAGGAGATAAAGAAGTTGGAGAAGAATAGGTAAACAAATAAAATAGATGTTATATTTTAACGTAAAAGAACATTTAATGAAGGAAAATTTTAAACTTCAAAAATTTTGAGCAAAGGGAATTTTGTCTTTTGAAGTTTGGAATTAAGCAAAAGAAAATAAAATATTTATGTCATTTAATTTTTACTACTCACAAAATTTTACACATTCAAACATAAAGCAAAGGGAATTTTGTATTTGAAGTTTGGAATTTAGCAAAAGGAAATAAAATATTTATGTCATTGTCATTGAGTTGCAAAATTTTACGTTCCTAACTTTTTAATTGCGGAAGTTTTGGCCAAAAAACCTTATATCTGAACAATCGGTTGTATGGGGGCTATATGTTATACTGGTCCGATCTTGTCAGTTCCGACAAATGATTCCTATATTACAAAATGGTGGCCACATACAAAATTTCAGCCAGATATTTTAAAAATTGAGGGACAAGTTTGCGTTCAAACAGACAGACGGACATGGCTAAATCAACTCAGCTTGTCATCCTGATCATTTCAGTATACTTATTTATGGGTCCATCTCTTCTTCTTCTCATACTTACAAACATCGGACCAAAGTTATAATACCGTTTCATGTTCATGAAAGGTATAATGATTTTCACTCCGTCGCACACAATCAGACACATCTAAGTGAGAGAATCGCGAAAGAAGTAGAAGCAGCTCAGGAATCCAACAACTACAACTTAAACCTTTAGGCATTCGTGTAAATAGCGACTGCTTTGTAAATAAAACTAACATACAGTTTCCCGACGATGTTAAAAGGTTACTCTCACTAGGTAGAAAATACACCCTACCCACAAAAAAAAAAAAACTCTTCAAGCCGTTAAAGATAATCGCCGAAATAGATCAAGTTATACAGCAATTTGAGATGAGAAAACCAAAGAGATGGAGAGAAGCCGTCTTAACAATAGAATTTCACAATAGAAGTGTAACATAAAACATAACCCAATGGACAAATTCATAATACAAACGTTCAACAAAACAAAAGCTCTACTCAACAAACATAAAAATGAAATTATTGTCACCGATATAAAACTAACTTAAACTAATGTTAAACAATGAATTTAAATAAATCAAACTAAATACGAATATGTATAAAAGAAACTATTATTTGCGGAAACGAACAAATAAATTGGGGACTAGTCCGGGATAAAGTGCCATCAAGCCAATATTCGCAAAGACAGAACTAGTAGAAAATATGCAAGTGCAAAAAATGCACACGAAAATTGTGATTTTTTTTTTAAAGTTCCAAAAGATACACAAATTCAAAGAACGTTTAATGGTACCACATGTAACGAAGCTGTCTCTGGAAGTGTGCAAAGGATCAACCACATTGCAGTAGATTTGATGGATTGAACACGCATACATAAGCATATACATACGCATTAAGGTACTTCTATTTGTGCATGCTGAGGCACGAAGCCAAAATCGCCGTCAAGCGTAATAAAGACGAAACGAAAGCAGGAAGAACGAGTTATTTGTGAATAACGAAGTAAAGGAGATAAAGAAGTTGGAGAAGAATAGGTAAACAAATAAAATAGATGTTATATTTTAACGTAAAAGAACATTTAATGAAGGAAAATTTTAAACTTCAAAAATTTTGAGCAAAGGGAATTTTGTCTTTTGAAGTTTGGAATTAAGCAAAAGAAAATAAAATATTTATGTCATTTAATTTTTACTACTCACAAAATTTTACACATTCAAACATAAAGCAAAGGGAATTTTGTATTTGAAGTTTGGAATTTAGCAAAAGGAAATAAAATATTTATGTCATTTAGTAGAACAAGTAGAAAATATGCAAGTGCAAAAAATGCACACGAAAATTGTGATTTTTTTTTTTTTAAAGTTCCAAAAGATACACAAATTCAAAGAACGTTTAATGGTACCACATGTAACGAAGCTGTCTCTGGAAGTGTGCAAAGGATCAACCACATTGCAGTAGATTTGATGGATTGAACACGCATACATAAGCATATACATACGCATTAAGGTAATTCTATTTGTGCATGCTGAGGCACGAAGCCAAAATCGCCGTCAAGCGTAATAAAGACGAAACGAAAGCAGGAAGAACGAGTTATTTGTGAATAACGAAGTAAAGGAGATAAAGAAGTTGGAGAAGAATAGGTAAACAAATAAAATAGATGTTATATTTTAACGTAAAAAAACATTTAATGAAGGAAAATTTTAAACTTCAAAAATTTTGAGCAAAGGGAATTTTGTCTTTTGAAGTTTGGAATTAAGCAAAAGAAAATAAAATATTTATGACATTTAAGTTTTACTACTCACACACTTGCACACATTCAAACATAAATCTAGTTTTTTTTGTTTTGTTTTTTGTTATTTTTTGTTTTGTTTTTTGTTATTTTTTGCTTATTATCGTAAACAATTAAAATGGATAGACAAACAATATTATCTATGAATTACGAGTCACTTCGAAATACACTTATGCTATGGATACACACACGGAGATTATCTAAAATAAATCTTCTTTAATCAGATCCAAATTTTACCTTGACAAACAAAATTGAAGAAGATTAACAGCATTGAGAATTACTACTTTGGTTGTTATTGTACCATATTCTTACCTACCTTGGCGACATCTACCTGTCGACCAGCGCGACGCCTATCTGTCAGGTACCCTTAATTTCCTAGTGTTTCTTGCTGTTGTTGTATATTTATGTACAGAGTGTTGCCAGTGCAAATTTTTTAAAACTGCTCAAATCTTCTTAATTTTTGGGAGTTTATAATGAAGATTATGCTATTACTTATTAACTCCCAAAAGCGCAGTTAATTCGGAATTTGCGCTAATGTATCAGCCGTATTAGGGAACTTAATTTGGAAACGACAGGACTTAAACAGACTTTGCAAGATAGACTTATGCCACATTATGGTGTTGTAGTAGATGATGATGTGGTCTCGCATAATTCCGTATATGAAGACGCTGCAGTCGGCGGTCACCCCAACCTAAGAAGATCGGTGTTCACTTTTAAGGACAATGGGGAAAGTCTGCCAAGATTTAATGGTACAGATACAAATAATATTAGGCAGTGGGTCGAAGAATTTGAGGAAAATGCTTCTGCGGTTGGCTGGAATGAGGTGCAAAAGTTTATTTATGGTAAACAATTGCTAAAAGGTGCCGCAAAGTTATTTATAAGAACTGAAAGAGGTTTGGTGAATTGGGAATCTTTGAAAAAAGCCCTGATTAGTGAGTTTGGAGAGCAAGTTTGTCCTTCAGAAGTACACAAAAAGTTGCGAAGCAGAAAGAAGAAATTTAGTGAAACGTTGCGTGAGTACTTGTATACCTTGATGGAAATTGTGAAACCAATAGGTTTGGATGACGAAAGTGTCATCAACTACTTTATCGAGGGAATACCAGACTCGAGGATAAACAAAGTTGCACTTTATCAGTCCAAATCTATTGGTGAATTTAAGAATCAAATTAAAGTGTATGAGAAAATAAAGGGTACAGCTGAGTTCACGAGTACCCCTAATAAACAAAATACTCAGGTGACGGAAAAACAAGAAGGAGGTGATCAGTTGGTAGGAAACAAAAATGCAAGAAACTGTTTTAAATGTGGGTTAAATACTCATTTAGCCAAAGAGTGTCCATGTCGGGAATATAAGTGTTTCAAATATAATGAATTAGGGCATAGGTCGTTTGAATGTAAAAAAGAAAGAACAAAGTAATTTGATGGGTGGAAATAGCGTACTTAAATTTAAAAAAATAAATCTTGGAAATTTGTAATTAAATGCCCTGGTAGACACGGGGTCTAGTTTGTGCTTATTAAGGGATGATGTTTTAAAATAGATGAAAAATTCTTAATTTCTCAATTGAAAGAAAACAACTATTTTATGTACGAAGGAAATATTTATACACAAAGTTTTGGCTAGCCTATGGGCAATCCTCTCTCACCGACAATAGCAGATATTATAATGGATGACCTACTAGATTGTACCATCTCAAATCTGATAAATCTTCGCAACATCAAAATGAAATTTATAGTAAAGTATGTAGACGACATATTTGCAATAGTGAAAAGAGACGACGTCGATTTAATTCTAAATACACTAAACCAAAACCACAACAAACAGCAATTCACCATGGAAAAAGAAGAAAATGGGTTGGGGTCAAAATTCTGCTTTTTTGGAAATTCTGCATTCATAATTCCGGAAGTCAAAATACCGGAAATCAAAATTATGGAAGTCAATATTCTGGAATTCAAAATTCTGGATAACAAAATTCTAAATTGCAAAATTCTGGAAACCAAAATTCTGAAATTCAAAATTCTGTAACTAATGATTAAAAATGCGTGTTGATAACAAAAAAGTGCTCACCAAAATTCTGAAATTCAAAGTTCTGTAATTAATGATTAAAAATGCGTGTTGATAACAAAAATCTATTTTATTTGTTTACCTATTCTTCTCCAACTTCTTTATCTTCTTTACTTCGTTATTCACAAATAACTCGTTCTTCCTGCTTTCGTTTCCTCTTTATTACGATTGACGGCGATTTTGGCTTCGTGCCTCAGCATGCACAAATAGAATTACCTTAATGCGTATGTATATGCTTATGTATGCGTGTTCAATCCATCAAATCTACTGCAATGTGGTTGATCCTTTGCACACTTCCAGAGACAGCTTCGTTACATGTGGTACCATTAAACGTTCTTTGAATTTGTGTATCTTTTGGAACTTTAAAAAAAAATCATAATTTTCGTGTGCATTTTTTGCACTTGCATATTTTCTACTAGTTCTGTCTTTGGGAATATTGGCTTGATGGCATTTTATCCCGGACGAGTCCCCAATTTATTTGTTCGTTTCCGCAAATAATAGTTTCTTTTATACATATTCGTATTTAGTTTGATTTATTTAAATTCATTGTTTAACATTAGTTAGTTTAAGTTAGTTTTATATCGGTGACAATAATTTCATTTTTATGTTTGTTGAGTAGAGCTTTTGTTTTGTTGAACGTTTGTATTATGAATTTGTCCGTTGGATTATGTTTTATGTTACGCTTCTATTGTGAAATTCTATTGTTAAGACGGCTTCTCTCCATCTCTTTGGTTTTCTCATCTTCAAATTGCTGTATAACTTGCTCTATTTCGGCGATTATCTTTAACGGCTTGAAGAGTTTTTTTTTTTTTGTGGGTAGGGTGTATTTTCTACCTAGTGAGAGTAACCTTTTAACATCGTCGGGAAACTGTATGTTAGTTTTATTTACAAAGCAGTCGCTATTTACACGAATGCCTAAAGGTTTAAGTTGTAGTTGTTGGATTCCTGAACTGCTTCTACTTCTTACCCGATTCTCTCACTTAGATGTGTCTGATTGTGTACGACGGAGTGAAAATCATTTTCATTTAAAATGCGTTTGAGTGCTATTTCCGTATGGAATATGCTATCTCTCGCAGATTTAATGTTAATATTTGTTTGACTTACTTCTACATTTAGGATTTTTTTGAGAAATAACTTCTTGGTATTTTAAACCTGTTGTTTAATTTTTTTATTGTTTATTTTTGTTTTAAACCTTTTTAATTCAATGTTATTTTATTTCGTTATTTTCTAACAACTCTTAGATTTAAAGAAAAGATACAAAAAACAAAGAAAAATTTACAAACTAAACATAAAAAAGTTTTTAGATTTTCAGGTATAAGTACTTAAATAAATAAAAGTAATTTTTAATATTAATTATTTTTATTGTTTATTTTTTTAACCTTTTTAATTTAATGTTACTTATTTCATTTCAATAATGTCGTAAGTTCTAAAAACTCTTCGACCTAATGTAAAATAGAAAAAAAAAAACAAGAAAAATTAAAAAACAAAAATAAAAAGTTTTTGAAAAGTACGTTATGTACGTAATTTTTTTACCTATTTATTTTGGTCTTTCTTTTCGTAAATTCAATAACAATAAAAATGGTTTTAAATTTAAAATTTATGAATATAAATTTTTGTTAATAAATTTGCTTATCTTAAGGACTTTGCGTTTAAAATCAAATATAACAATTTTTTTCCATTAAAGTAGAGTTTTGCTAAATACCACGAAATTAGAAAATTTTTGCTACGAAATTAGGTACATTTGAGGTACTCATACATTTTTATTTATATAAAATAAAACATTTGTTAGTGTTGTTTGAAAGTAAGTGGAAAGTTATCTTGATCGATCAACTCAATGGGACAAAATTTACTTTTGTAGTTTTCCTTCATTTGTTTTAACGCAAGAGAGGTAGAAAGTCAGAAAAATCCTTAGTACCACGAAATTAGGGACACTTACCTTAAATTAAAATTTTCAGGTGGATTTCCTTTTAAACAAATGCGAAAAAAATGCTAGCCTATTCATCGAATTACCTTCAAAGGAATAACACAAATGATCCCAATGGTCCCAAAATGATCCCAAAATTACCCTAATACAGTCCTAAAATGATCCCAAAATGATCGTATAATTATGACCCCAAAATTGTCCAAAATTGATAGCAACATACTCCTAAAATAACCTCAAAATGGCCCCAATACGACCTCAAAGTGACCCATATAAGACCCCAAATGGAATCCAAAACAACCCCAACATGATCTCAAAATGACCTCAAATGACCCCAAAAAGATTACGCGAAAACTACCTCTTTACTTTTTCCCCTTTTCTATTTTCCTTCCATAATTTTCTATTCCTTTAATTTCCCTATCTTTTCTTTCGTTTCCCTACCTTTTCTTTGTTTTCCTCTCATTTCCTTTCCTTTTGTTTCCGTTTTTTTAAATTGACTTTGCTTTTCTTTCCTGTCTATTCCTCTCCCTTTTCTTCTCCTTCCCTCTCCTCTCCTCTCCTCTCCTCTCCTCTCCTCTCCTCTCCTCTCCTCTCCTCTCCTCTCCTCTCCTCTCCTCTCCTCTCCTCTCCTCTCCTCTCCTCTCCTCTCCTCTCCTCTCCTCTCCTCTCCTCTCCTCTCCTCTCCTCTCCTCTCCTCTCCTCTCCTCTCCTCTCCTCTCCTCTCCTCTCCTCTCCTCTCCTCTCCTCTCCTCTCCTCTCCTCTCCTCTCCTCTCCTCTCCTCTCCTCTCCTCTCCTCTCCTCTCCTCTCCTCTCCTCTCCTCTCCTCTCCTCTCCTCTCCTCTCCTCTCCTCTCCTCTCCTCTCCTCTCCTCTCCTCTCCTCTCCTCTCCTCTCCTCTCCTCTCCTCTCCTCTCCTCTCCTCTCCTCTCCTCTCCTCTCCTCTCCTCTCCTCTCCTCTCCTCTCCTCTCCTCTCCTCTCCTCTCCTCTCCTCTCCTCTCCTCTCCTCTCCTCTCCTCTCCTCTCCTCTCCTCTCCTCTCCTCTCCTCTCCTCTCCTCTCCTCTCCTCTCCTCTCCTCTCCTCTCCTCTCCTCTCCTCTCCTCTCCTCTCCTCTCCTCTCCTCTCTTCCTTTTCATTTAATTTACTTCCCTTTCCTTTAATTTATTTTTCTCCCCTTTTCTTTCCCTTCCATCCCTTTTCTTTTCTTTTCTTTCCCTTCCATCCCTTTTCTTTCATTTAATTTCCTTATATGCCAACAAAATTAAAATACCGTAGCGAATGTTCTCAAGAATCGCTCATCTCCCAACTCTAGCGTATTTCCATCACTAGCGTCACTACCACAACTACAGCTGTTTAGATACATGACGTGAGAGCGAGAGAGGGAGAGACAGCTCGCATGTTTGCGGATGTGGCACAAAGAGGAGATGACGATAGATAAACGTTTTGAGAACACTGTTGCACGAATAAACCAGAAATGTGTAGACATTTCTAGGTTGTGAAGCTGCTGCCTGCTAGGGTATATAAACCGCGCAAAGACAACGCAAGTCAATCAGTTTATTTTCAAGTGTTGTACAGTGAAGTACTGAACAGTGAATTAACCCGCGATATTGTACTACGGTTTTTAGTACTGAATAAAGCGTACTACTTATTAAGCAGAATCGGAGTGTTTTATTTAACGTACAGGAATCATCGAATTCGTCACAATTGGTGTTAGAAGCGGTATTGTTAAATAAATTCAAGGACATTGAAAAGGATAACAAGGACATTGGAAAGGATAACAAGGACATGGCAAAGTTGAAGAACGTATGTCATCGCAGCTAAAAATACAGGACGAGAAAATAATGCAGCTTGAGGAGAAAGTCGAGGCCGAGGTGGATGCGTTAAGAAGTCGTATCCAGGAGTTGCAGCTGAGTCGTCCAAGTGTTTCAACAAGCGCACCCAAGGTAAAAACCCCATCATTTGACGGTTCTGTTGCTTTCCAGGTCTTTAAGCTACAATTTGAGAAGACAGCAGCTGTGAACAACTGGGGCGCTGAGGACAAAGTCGCTGCTCTATGTGTGTCATTGAAAGGACCTGCAGCCGAAATCTTACAGACTATTCCGGATGCTGAAAGAAACAACTATGAAGCGTTGATGGGAGCCGTTGAAAGACGTTACGGTAGCGAGCATAGGAGGCAGATACATCAAATAGAGCTACAGAGTCGCTCTCAGAAGGCTAACGAAACATTACAGGAGTTTGCATCGGACATCGAGAGGTTGGTTCATCTAGCAAACGCAAACGCACCAGTGGAATACATCGAGAGGGTGAAAATCCAAAGTTTCATAAATGGAATACCTGACGTGGAGACGAAGCGCGCCACATATGCAAATCCAAAGAGATCATTCGCGGAGACAGTATCACATGCTCTAACTCAAGAAACCGCATCTCTTTTGAGCAAACCATTGTACAAAGCTCACCGTGTGGAAGTGGAGACGCCAGACTTGGTCAACAAAATCGACAAAATTTTGGAAGCATTGAATGGGGCACAGAAGAAAAACGATGGCTCCATTAAGTGCTTTAAGTGCGGAAAATCAGCTCATATTGCACGTTATTGTGGATCTGGCTCCAACAATTCCAATAATGCAGGCGGACGTAAGCGCAAGGCTGAAGGAGATGAGCAAGTCTCCCAATCCAACCAACTGTTAAACTAAAGAGAGTCAGCCGCAAGGGGCGAAGGCTGGCTCCCACAATTGGATGCCCCATAATCTCTGTCTCACAGATCGGAAGGAAGTCGAGTAATGTTACTATTGGAGGACTCGTGGACGGAAAGGAGCGTTTACAGACTGTTGATACGGGCGCATCTCATTCCATCATTCGATCTGATTTAGTCAACAAAGTAGTGAGGCCATTACATGGAGCAAAGTTGCGAACGGCGACTGGTGAGGACACCCAAGTCCAAGGAGAAGTAACATGTGAAATCGCAATTGGGAATGTCACCGTACTGCACAATTTTATAGTGGCAGATATTGTTGATGAGATCATAGTTGGTGTGGATTTCTTAAGCAACCAAGGCATCAAAATCGACATGCAAAACAGGACTATGAGCTATAAGAACATGGATGTGCCACTAAATTTTGGTTACGAGAACAAGTACATCAGTAAGTGGCTCCTCGTGGAAGAAAGCCAACAAATTCCACCGAAGTCGGAGGCGATCGTTTGGGCAAGAATTGATGGAGATTACGGGACAAACAAATTGTGGGTGGTAGAGGCAGCAAACAAATCAAAGACGGATATACTAGTACGAAAAACACTGGCTATGACAAAACAAGATGGGCGTTTACCGGTAAGAGTACTAAATGAGTTCAGATCTCCAATTAAGCTTTCCAAAGGAGATATATTGGGACAATGTCAGGAGGTGGAGGTGGTTATAAATTGTGAATAGCTCCAGGAAAATGTTTCTACCAGCAACATTAATCTTTCAGATAATATCACGGCGTGGACGCAAGAGCTCGGAGGAGACCACCAGAATAAGGCAAAACAACTTCTACTAAAGTACTCCAGCATATTTGACAAGGATGGTTCCAAGCCAGGTAGAACCAATGTTGTGAAGCATCAAATTGATACCGGTGATGCGAGGCTAATCCGCCAAGCTCCTCGAAGTGTTCCCTTGGCCAAACGCCAAGTGGTCAGAGAAATTATACAGGAAATGAGTGAGAGCGGTGTCATCGAACCATCAGCTAGTCCATGGAGCTCACCGGTAGTGCTAGTGAAGAAAAAAGAAAAGAAAGAAAAATGCGGTTCTGCGTGGACTACCAGAAGCTGAACGACGTAACGAAAAAGGACAGCTATCCATTACCGAGAATTGCCGATACTCTGGACTCACTATCTGGTACGAAATGGTTTTCTACACTGAACTTGAAAAGCGGCTATTGGCAAGTGGAGGTTAAAGATGAGGATAAGGAAAAGACAGCCTTCAGCGCTGGAGAGGGGCTGTGGCAATTTACGGTAATGCCCTTTGGACTATGTAACGCTCCAGCTACTTTTGAGAGACTCATGGACCAAGTATTGAAAGGACTGCATTGGAAAACATGTTTGGTGTACCTGGACGACATCATCGTGCTTGTAAAAAGCTTTGAGGAACACCTTAAAAACCTGGAGGAAGTTTTCCAAAGGATAGCTGGTGCCGGTCTGAAATCGAGTCCCAAAAAGTGTGCATTGTTCAGGAAGGAAGTAAGTTATTTAGGTCACAAGGTAACTACGGAGGGCATCTGCACTGCTAAAGAAAAGATTGAAGCTGTGAAGGATTGGCCAAGACCGAACAATTTACATGAGTTACGAAGTTTCCTTGGATTGTGCACGTATTATCGCCGATTTGTACCAAATTTCGCCAGCGTAGCCAGTAGCCTTCATGAGTTGACCAGGAAGAATATGTCATTTGATTGGAAGAAGGAACATGAAGTGGCTTTCCAAACCTTGAAGGAACGGCTGTGCACTGCCCCAATGTTAGCGTATCCAATTCCAGGCGCAACATTTATTTTGGATACAGACGCGAGCGGTTATGCGATTGGAGGAGTTTTGTCACAGATTGTCGATGGGCAGGAGAAGGTAGTGGCATACTATAGCCGCAAAATTGGAAAGCCCGAAAGGAACTATTGTGTAACACGAAGAGAACTACTGGCATTGGTGGAGTGCATCAAACATTTCCACAAGTATCTCTATGGACAGCGGTTCCACGTCAGGACAGACCATGCAGCGTTGAAATGGCTTTTGCAGTTCCGTAATCCGGAAGGTCAATTGGCACGGTGGATAGAGCGACTACAAAGTTATGACTTTTCCATAGAGCATCGCAAAGGCAGCAACCACGGTAATGCTGATGCAATGTCCCGGCGACCATGTAACCTGGAATGCAAGCATTGTTCGAAAGCTGAGGCCAAGGAAGATGTTATAGATGTACGGCTGATGACTATAACATCTACGGACGAATGGAACATGGATCAACTAAGAAAGTATCAGCTAGAGGATCCAGATCTGGTACGTGTGATGCAGGCGATCGAGCAAAATTAACTACCAACAAGAGAGGAGATGTCAGCAGAGAGTCCTGTTGCCAAGTCATATTGGGCACAGTGGAACAGTTTGAAATTGGTATCCGGTTGTTTACATAGAGTATGGGAAAGCGAAGATGGTCAATGCGCTCGGAAGCTGGTAGTTGTCCCAAGGAAGAAAATGTCTGATGTTTTGTATGAACTACATAATGATCCAAGTGGAGGTCATCTAGGAGTCACAAAAACACTGGAGAAAGTCAAGCAGAGATTCTATTGGGTTGGTTGCCGGAAGTCGATCGCGGAGTGGATCGCCAACTGTGAGGTGTGCATCAAAGCAAAGGGTCCGAAGTCGAGAAGCCATGGACAGATGAAGCAGTACAACACAGGTGCACCGTTTGAGAAAATTGCCATGGATGTAGCTGGTCCATTTCCTACTAGCAAACTCGGAAACAAATACGTACTAGTTGTTATGGACTATTTCAGCAAATGGCCAGAAGTTTACCCGATTCCAAATCAAGAGGCAGAAACCATTGCAGAGGTGTTCATTAACAGTTGGGTAGCGAGGTTTGGTGTACCGATGGAGTTACATTCTGACCAAGGCAGGAATTTCGAATCAGTCGTATTCCAAGACATTGGGTATTCGGAAAACTCGAACAACTGCACTGCATCCTCAGTCAGATGGCATGGTGGAACGTTTCAATCGAACCTTGGAAGAGCACATGAGGAAAGTAGTGGATAAGTTCCAGGAAGATTGGGACACGCACATCTCCTTGTTCCTGATGGCATATCGCTCGGCAATACATGAAACAACGGGTCAAACTCCGGCAAAAGTACATTTTGGGAATCATCTTCGGTTGCCAGCTGACTTGAAGTTTGGGATAAATGCTGATGAAGAAATAAATGCCAGGAAATCCACTAGCATCTTGGAAGAAGAAATGAGAGAAATACACGACCTTGTAAGACAACGGACGAAGATCATGAGTGATAAGATGAAAGCCAGATACGACAAAGACAGCAACTCGGAAGGTTTTAAAGAAGGAGATTTAGTGCTGTTATACAACTCGCATGTTTGCGGATGTGGCACAAAGAGGAGATGGCGATAGATAAACGTTTCGAGAACACTGTTGCACGAATAAACCAGAAATGTGTAGACAGTTCTAGGTTGTGAAGCTGCTGTCTGCTAGGGTATATAAACCGCGCAAAGACAACGCAAATCTATCAGTTTATTTTGAAGTGTTGTACAGTGAAGTACTGAACAGTGAACTAACCCGCGATATTGTACTACGGTTTTTAGTACTGAATAAATCGTACTACTTATTTAGCAGAATCGGAGTGTTTTATTTAACGTACAGTGATCGAACTCAGGGAAAATAATAAAGGAATCATCGAATTCGTCACAATACATACATGCCTTATGCACAGGCAGGTTAGGTTAGGTTCAAGTGGCTGCCTCAGAGGCACACTTAGGCCAGTTTTGAAAGGCCCGTTGTGATACCACCAACTCTAGGAAAGTCAGTCCCGGGACCCGGCCATATGGAAAATCCCTGCGTTGTTGGGATTATAAATCGTCTGCATATATCCGTCAGGCTTCTGCAAATAGCTAATAGCTCTTTGAGTTTTCGAGAGAACTCGTCTAAGTCTCGCTGTGTCGTCGACCTCTTCGACCCCAGTGGAGAAATTCCTCCACGAAGTTCTCTTTGCCTGTCTCAGGGCTTTTTTGTAGGCCCTACTTTGTATTTGAGCCATTGAGGCTCCGTGTAGAGGCTTTTAGCCTTATTAAATTGCTTCCTGCAGGTTTTTCGGTGCGAGTCCAGGTCGTAGGTCCACCAATGTGGCGTGTGTTTACCGCGTGGGTTTGGCACTGGACAAGCTTGTTCTAGGGCATTTGAGAGCGCCGTGGGGTATGTCGTTACCAGGTCCTGATGGAGGGGCTTGTGGGGGTAGTACTGGCAGGTCTCTGGCTAATATTCCATTGTGTAGCTGCCATTTGGGTTTGCGTGGATTGCACTTCATAATAGGTTGCTCTACTCGAAAGTCTAAAACTATTTCTATATATCGGTGGTCCGAGAATGAATTTTCTTCACGAACACGCCATTTTCTAACCCACTCATAAGCGCCTGCACTACAAATAGTGAGGTCTATGACCTCCCTACGGGGTTTAGTGATGAAAGTAGGCTCGCTACCCACGTTGCAAACTACCAGGTTGGTTGTTAATAGGTAGTCGAACAGAGACTCGCCCCTGACATTGATATCGGAGCTTCCCCATTGGACGTGATAATAAGATAACCCGTACACAAATTTGACACCACATCTCTCACTTCCCCTTGTGGTGGAGGTTCTTCGGCGTCGTAGGGTATATAGACCGACGCCATCGCCAGGCTGGTGCTGCCGACTGTTAAACTGGCAGCGGTAATGTCACCATTGGTATAGTTAGGTAGAAGAAAGGTGTTGAGGTCAGACTTAACCAAAATACAGGTTTTGACTTTGCCCTCCTCGCTGGCTCGAATGACCTTGAAACCCTTAGTCCTCAATCCGTAAATCCTCGAGGTGTTGACCCAGGGTTCTTGGATGAGGACCACATCTACGTCGCCTTTAGAAAGACGACACCTTAAAGCAACAGAGGCTACTTTAGATTTGTGGAGATTTATCTGAAGCACCACCAACATGAGAGCGTTCAGACTTCCCTGCCGTCCCCATGTCGTCGAGGTCTGCCCTGTCCCGAAGGCTGTCTTTCAACGACGAGTTGTTCAGAGTGACAGTCCAGTCCTGCGTCGGGAGGGACGGATTCGTTATCCGCAGCATCGTGAGAATTCGCTCAGGCTCTGCAGGGATGGCAGGAATCCATGCCCTTGCCCTTGGCCTAGCCGGAATGTCCTTCCAGTCGACGACATCGATTTTTGCACCTTCGTAGACTTCACCCAGTCTTGCAGCTGCTGCCTTGTACAGTGCAACAGTTCTTGCGTCGTCGCACGAGTTATACATATGTACATACCTATGTATACTTACAACTGTGCGCTAACAGCATACACAATGTTAAAACCCAATAACATAATGTTAAAATGTCATTCGCTGTTAATGCGGTTTGTTTACATGTTAATTTGTATCAATGGAAATATAGTGTTGTCATGACTACGCTACTATTGCTTTACTATCGTTTTGCTATTGTTGTAAGAATGTGAATACGAATGTACATTCAAATGTTTCAGCAACAACAACTAATTAGTATTAAGTGGCAACAACTAAATATTGATGAGACTATTGGAATTGAGCGGTTAGATGGCGTGATGGTTTTTAACTGTAATATCATACGATTAAAAATTTTTAGGTAATAAGCAAATTATTTTAAGTACAGAGTTTAGTCTTAAGATAATGTCATTGAATAAAGACTTGTTACTTTCGCAGCATTACTCCCTCTCGACTTATTTAATTGGCGCAGTCACGGGTTTTAAACAAAGTGTTGATAACAAAGGCATTTTTAATAGTGCTGCAGACACAACATAATATGTTTAAATAAAGAACCTATTTATGTATAAATAAATATATATTGAAAGTAAAGAAAAATACGTTAAATAAAATTAAGCGAACAGTGCAAGTGAAAGTGCATACAAGTGAATAGACAAACAGTAAAAATCAAAAAAAAAAAAACACATATTTTAAAATTTATAAACTTGAGGTGGTGAAACATAAAAGCCTCATTATAACTATTACTCTTGCATACATCAAAAACTGATAATTAGCAAACAAAAAATGGAAAACCAAAGCTTGGCAGCCGGTGGCTCAGCAAGCCCGATTGAGCAGCGTATAGTAGCTTTAACACAGCTCTTAAGCCAATCAGCTGAACAGCAAACAACTACATTAAGAGGGCGAATTGAAAAAGATGTTAAATATTTGCCAGCATTAAATAGTGACCCAAAAATGTTGCCATCGTTTATTCATGCAGTGGACCGAGTACTTCTGGATTATGCTTCCCAAGAAGTGGTGGCTTATCAAATTATTTATTACCTCAAGATTCAAGGAGCTGCTAAAAACTTCATTCACATGGACCCACCAGACAGCCGGAATTTATGTAAAGACAGACTTAAGCAGCATTTCAAATCTTCAAAAGATCAAATGCAGATTACGGCCGAAATTTCAGCACTTAGAGTAAATAGTGTTAGAGATTTGTATATAAAGGTAAAAAATATTACTGATGACATAACGGAGTTTTGTGCTTTAAATGAAAATGGTTTAGTTTTGAAGGAAATTTTTTCTTGGAATGGATGAAAATAATTTAAATGCTTTTCTCTTAATAAAAAATACCAACAACATTCCACGCAATAATTCCAATAATGCCAGATATTTAAGTAATCGAAATCAAACTAGTTTTTGCCAAAATAATCCACCAAATTTTGCTAATAATCCAAACCGGGTTAATAATTTAAATCAAAACTTTAATAATTATGAAAATTCAAATCGATTTAGAAATCCAAATTATACTTACGGTAATTATTCATTTAATCAGAGATCGGCTGTAGATCAAAATAATTATGTTACCTTAAATCCAAATACCAGTGGCCGTTTTCCAAACGAAGTTCCCAATCATAATATGGTTCAAATAGCCGGCAAAATAATTATAACTCCAATAAAACAAGACAAACACAAAAGCAAATACTCCAATGGATGTTGACAATATGAGTCACACTTTAGATGAAAGGGTGAATGATTCAGAGGATATTTTTTTTATAAATTAGCCTCGGATCTAACAAAAATTTATATTAATTTAACTTTGTTTGATCAAAAATGTATTGCTTTAGTTGAGACTGGTTCAACTCGAAGCATTTTTAAAAACTGTAGTTTTGAAAAATTCGACTTACCCATATTAGTATTGAAAGAAAAAACCACTTTTTGAAGAATAAGTGGCGAGGTTAGTAAACCGAATAAAACGGTCATTACATCTACTCCTACAGAGTTTAATGCTCCACAAAATAGCCGAATGAAATGGGTAATGTTGGATTTTGATAAACCATTTGCTAGAGCAGGTAGATATTTTGGAGGTAAGCGATATTAAAAATATTCAAACAGATCATTTGAATAGGCAAGAAAAGGCAATAATAAACAAACTTTTGGCTAAATTTGAAAAACTAATCTATAAAGAAGCCGATATTTTAAGAAGCACTAATTCAGTAGTACATGAAATTAGAACAATAACTGACCAGCAAATTAATTCAAGAGTATATCGCTTACCACCAAGACATGAGGAAGAAGTTAGAAAACAAATAAGTGAAATGGAATGTCAGGGAATCATAAGGCAAATTAAAAGTAAATATAGTTCACCGATTACACTGTGCAACAAAATTCTACGTAATTGATGAAACCATTTGGAAATTAAACTTTAGCCCTCCCATATCAAAACCTCATACTCGGTTTTTGGCCTATAGGTCTGAGTTCTTTGTTATTTTTATTCAAAGTTGGTAACCCTGTGTATGAGAAAAGTTGATTAAAACTTGATCAAATGAAGCAATTTTAAATGGATTTTTTTATATATCCCTATTTGTTGGATCGAGGAACTCATTTTTGACATTAATTTTTACCTAAGTCTTACGACAAGTGGCGCTGTCATTCAATATGTCTTATTTTTGATAGTTTGTCATGCTAATGATGCAATTTTAGATAGGTTTTTTTGTATATCGTAATTTTTTGGATCTATCAACTCATTTCTGACATTAATTTTTATCTAATCCTTACCATAGGAGGCGTTTTCATACAATTTTTCAAAATTTTCATGAAAATTTATATTTTTAGTTTTATTGTCGTAGATCGTAAATGGTAGATGTAGAAAGGAACATTACACTATACGGGGGTTGGGGGTTACTTTCCCCAGCCCCACTCGTAAATCCGCCTATGAATACAGGGTTGAAATATTTATATTTCCCTTTTAAAAACTATATTAATACTATTATTGCATAAAAAAACTATCAAAAAAAAAATAAAAAATTTATGACAGCGCTACCTATCGTAAGACTTAAGTAAAAATTAATGTCAAAAATTAGTTGATCGATCCAAAAATAAGCGATATACAAAAAAAAAAAAATCTGAAATTGCTTCATTAGCATGAAAAACTATCAAAAATAAGACAAATTGTATGACAGCGCCACCTGTCGTAAAACTTAGGTAAAAATTAATGTCAAAAATGAGTTCCTCGATCCAGCAAATAGGGATATACAAAAAAACCCATCTAAAATTGCTTCATTTGATCAAGTTTTAATCAACTTTTCTCATACACAGGGTTACCAACTTTGAATAAAAATAACAAAGAAGACAGACCTATAGGCCAAAAGCCCAGTATGAGATTTTGATATGGGATGGCTAAAGTTTCATCTTCAATTGGTTTCATCATTTTGTGTCACAGTGTTATCGTAGTCCCTAAAAAGAAGGATAATTCGGAAATACAAAAGTATAGGATCGTTGTAGACTATAGACGGCTTAATCAATTAAGCATCGATGATAAATATCCCTTACCTAACATAGATGGCATTTTAGACAAATTAGGTAAAGCACAATATTTTAGCACGCTGGACGAGGCGAAGTCATACATGGTGGTTGCACGGCGAATTGGGCAATATTCACTTCAGTTCGCCGTACATAAAATTTCAAAGTGAAAGAGGATACAAAATATCAACAATCACGTGTTTTCTTTTCAATTACAAACAATTGCTGTTAGAAAAGTAAATTTATTGCGTGTTTCGGCAATAAATGCTATTAAATATATACCATTTACTTAAACCGTGGTCATCGCGCACAATTTCGTGAGTTTTATTATGTTTTGTGTAAATAAACGTGTTTCCGATTTCCTTTTAATGACAATTGGTGTATGCGAAAACAAGAAGAACAAGCAATCAGCTGTTCACTTGCGGGCACCATGTAAATATATTCGCCTTGACGCTGGACTTAGCAAAGGGATATCACCAAATTTTGATGGCTGAAAAAGGCATTGAAAAAACCGCTTATGTTTTACATTTTTGACAACATACACATTTTTTTTACATTTCAGTTCAACAATGTTCCCTGTAGGGAATACTGTGGTCGACTACAATAAAAGCTAGCTTTTAGTCATCTAGTTATATATGCGTGTGTAAAACTTCTATCCTGGCTGTACCTAAAATATCTCCTCAGTGTGTAATAATTTCGAAAGCAATGTAAAACAGGCTAGTATCGTTTTTAACGTATATATTGATAAATGAAAATATTTAAAAAAAAAATACATTTATAATGAGAGGTATCCAATGATGGTAAAAGTGTAAATAATTTTTGAAGAAGGATATACATATGTACACGAGGCACTAATTCAAAGGTAAAATACCTTGTAAGTGGTGAAATTTTTGAACAAAGCGATATAAATTGTTGTCATAGTAGATTTTTGATGGGAAAGCTCGATGCTGTTTACAGCTTTTTTTCGCCCTATCAGAGGTTTGACTGCTATTGCTTGGCGCAACAGATAGAATTTTCATGTTTAAACTTTCTAATCAACTCATTGTTCAAATTAACAATCTTTTTTAAAATCTTGACTCGAATAAAAAATATTTGTCTAATAAATTAATTATGTCTTTTCAGGTTAGCTTTGATTTAATTGAAAATTTTCAAGATGGTAACATAGTTCTGGTTTCAAATATCGTTTCAGTCCTTGTTTAGAAGGCTGTACAGCTACATACAAAATGTTTTTTATTAAAATGGCGCAGCGATGAAACGGAAGAAGACCTAACTGAATTCCTTACAGGGTTTATTAATAGAATTTATAGGCAAAACACTACATCTCCCGTGATACAACAAAATCAAGTAAGTAGTTCTCCCGTGACAAATGCAAAACCAAGTAAATCTCAGTTATTTTCCCAACTACTTGCTTGGTTTTGCATTTGTCACGGGAGAGCAACTTACTTGGTTTTATTGTGTCAAGGAAGACATACACTATATACACTCCACAAAATAATTATAAGACAAGACAAGTTTATATATAACAAAATCAAGTTAAAATTTTTGGTGTTTTTAATAAGCAGAATCATATTTCAATGAAAGCTCAGAAAGTCATGAGCTTTTAATCAAATTAACC
Organism: Campiglossa producta; assembly: GCA_964058755.1. Classification (NCBI taxonomy): domain Eukaryota; kingdom Metazoa; phylum Arthropoda; class Insecta; order Diptera; family Tephritidae; genus Campiglossa; species Campiglossa producta. The sequence goes on from CAXKVI010000001.1 coordinate 96,964,544, forward strand.
GGTTAACTTAATATATCGAAATGGAGTAAACATGTACATTCAATTCACACATTCTCACCTTTTCTTGATAGGAAACTTTGCAATTCATTTTCATTTCTTTTCTTTTCTCAAGCGCCACTTAATTTCAATGGCTTCTAGCACGGTATTGTAGTATGGTACTCCAGTTGCTGGGGCAAAAAAACATTAGAAAACGACTGATACACATCAGTGTAGTTTCCGGGTCATACTAAAATATGTACTACATGTCTGTTTACCTTGTCATATTACTTTTGTAACACGAACCAAACTAGTTAGTTATTATTCACTTTTGGTTAATGGCGAACAAACTAAAAGGTTTTCGTTTTACAAAGAACATCAAAATATTTAGCACAATCAGAATCATCCATTTCAACAAACAACTTGAAGTTCATTTTATTGTACATGAAAAACTGTTGGTCTTATAATTAGTTCGTGGTGTGTATATGTATGTATGAGATCAATTTCCTTTGATTTTATAATTGAAACCCAAAAAAATATATAGTTGCCATTTCCCAAAAATTTAAAAAATTATTGCAGTAGCATCACATATAATTTTGCATTGAAAAAAAAAAAAAATTGCGATGTGTAAATGTATGTCATTAATTTCGTCACCAAACATTGTAGGATTGAAAAAATATCTCAAAAATGAAAAAAATTATTTCCGTAGCGTCCCAAATAAAAAAAAGTTAAAATGTGTTATCGTAAGAGATAAAAGGTGGTAATTGCGAGCGCAACCTGCTGGGCAGTTAAATTTTTTTCTGAGAATATTTTATGACCGATACACACTTCGCGAATTTCATGACCACAGCCGAAGTCCACTATGTTTCTCAACGAAAGTTTCTAAATTTTTTTTATGTGGCATTATACTCGACCTACCTTACCATATGGTAGCTGTTATATGACTGTTGGAAAATCTTTATTTTTAACACTAAAAATAATAGTACAACAAAAATACCGATGCAATGTAATAGTAGGTTGAGTGGATAGAGCAGTAGCCCCAATTACGCCCCCTTCTGTACACACCAGTTTGAGGCAGAAATTTTTATTTCAATTGAATTTTTGTTTTTGTAGCAACCTATTATTATTTCATGTAAATTTTGTGCGCCTGATACAAAACTTGAACAAAAATTTGTTTCGAAAAAGTATCAGCTGCACTGACAAATACGCCAGCAACCTGTTTCAAATTTTAATACTACAGCAATGTGTAAAACAATAAGACCGAATATAAATATTCTAGCTATGTATGTTTATTTTTATGTTAGCTTTAAATCCAAAAATGATGGAACAATTTTAAAATTAAGGTTGGCTCTTTTACCTCGCCTTGAAAGTTTTTACTTTTTGGGGTGAAAGCATTCATCCTTTGCTTCAGTAAAATATACATAGGATTTTCGGGATTTAGTTTTCCTGATGATTTTGACTAAAACCTTTATAGGGACTAAAATGTAGAATTATGTTTAGAGGTAGCCAAAGAACAGTAGATAGAACCCAAGTTTCATGTAGATACTATTCAATATACAAAAGGGTTGAAAAATCACTGCGAGTATCTCTTTTAACCCTAGAATCGTAACACAGTTTTACCCTACGTTAATGCTAATATACGTAAATTTTACGTACTACACCGTTTGGGGGCAGTAATTTTAGATACATTTTTTTCTTTTGTGTTGATTTTATTAAATGAAAGTACAACGTTTTTTTGTTTTTAAAACTAAATAATAAGAAAATCTACATAGGTTAGGTTAGGTTCAAGTGGCTGCCGCAGAGGCACACTTAGGCCAGTTTTCAAAGGCCCGTTGTGATACCACCAACACAAGGAAAGTCAGTCCCGGGACCCAGCCATATGGAAAATCCCTGAGTTGTTGGGATTTTCCACATAGCAGAATCCCGGGACTGACACTCCTAAACCGATACTGTTACTCCTCCTCGAACCACTTAGATGACTTTATGAAGCCCATCAAGTCCTTTATGTCCAGTTCCGCGATCTAGCTTAGGTAGGTAGGTAGAAGTGGCTGCCGCAAAGGCACACCTAGGCCAGTAATAAAAGGCCCGTTGTGATACCACCAAACACTAGGAAAGTCAATCCCGGGGCCCGGCGATCTGGCTTAGGCTATCCAGGAACGGAACTCCCAAAAAGCGCGTTCTCGCGCCGCTTAAAGCCGGACAGTTGCAGATGAGGTGCTCCACTGTTTCCTCCTCCTCATCATCTTTGCAACTCCTGCAGCATCGTCGGTAGGGCACACCTAGCCTTTCTGCATGCCTACCAATGAGGCAGTGACCGGTTAATACCCCTATCAATATGCAGATTTCCCTCCTATTTAGGGCATAAATGCGTCTAGACCTTTTAAGATCCCATTTTGGCCAGGTTTGTTTCGATATGCGACACCCTGGGGATTGCAGCCATCTTTCGTTGGCTTGACGGAGTGTGTGCTCCTTCAGCATTAGTTTGCATGTGGCAAACGGCATACCTAAGCGCTCTTTATCCTGAAGAACCTGCTTGGTCGTGCCCTGCCTGGCAAGCTCGTCTGCCTTACAGTTTCCCTCAATGTCCCTATGTCCCGGGACCCATATGAAGTTACGCGGTTCTGTTGGGCCATCTCCTGAAGAGATCGACGACAGCTGAGCGTCAGTTCAGAGTTGAACGTGTATGAGCCAAGGGATTTGATGGCCGCTTGGCTATCGCTGAAAATAGCGATATCTTCTCCGATAACACGTTTGCTTAACCAGGCCGCGGCGTCCAGGATTGCCGAGACTTCCGCCTGGAAGACGCTACAATGATCAGGTAGTCTGAAGGAGAGCTCAAGGTCCAAATCCCTTGAATAAACTCCTCCTCCAACTCTGCCGTCCAACTTCGAGCCGTCGGTGTATATGGAAGTGCCACCATTTGTTTCGGGACACCAATCCGTCCTCTCCCAGTCTTCTCTGCTGGGAATGTTTATTTTGAAACAGCTATCCCCGACTGTAGTAGTTGCACAACGATCTGTGCTTAGAGGGAGAAAGCTGTAAGATTCCAGAATACTGGAGTGTCCAATAGTACCCGCAGCCCAACTGGAGGTTTCTCTCAGGCGCAGAGCTGATGCCGCCGCTGACCGAAACCCTTCCAGATGAAGTGGCAAAATGCCCAGAATGACCTGGAGGGCTTCGTTGGGCGTTGTCCTTAGCGCACCGCTTATACAGATCATATTGGATCTATGGACTTTCCGCAACAGATTCAGGTATGTTGCCTTGCTCAGCGCAGGCCACCATACGACGACTCCATAAATCATGATTGGGCGAATGATGGCCGTGTAGATCCAACTGCATACTCTAGGGCTGAGCCCCCATTTTTTGCCAATAGCTCTTTTGCATGTGTAAAGAGCGATGCAAGCTTTCTTCTGGCGCTGAAAAACATTCTCCTTCCAATTCAATTTCCTGTCCAGAACTATGCCTAGAAACTTGGCCTTATCCGACAAACCCAGGCGAGTGCCATCTAGTTCTGGTAGGCTTAGTGGCGGTATTTTGTACCGGTTGGTGAAGAGGACAAGTTCCACCTTCCCTGGGTTGATACTAAGTCCGCAGCGAGAGGACCACGTCGAAACTTCTCGCAGTGCTACTTGCATCAGGTCACACAGAGTTTGTGGGAACTTGCCTCTGAATGCAATAGCTAAATCGCCTGCGTATGCCACTATCTTCCCGCCCCCCCAGCTTGTGTCACGTAGCAACGAGTTGACTGTGAGGTTCCATAAAAGCGGGGAAAGAACACCACCCTGGGGTGTTCCCCTTGTGACATAACGTGATAACTCAACCGTACCAAGTGAAGAAGATATTTTCCTTCCCCTTAAAAGTTGGTCAATTAAATCAGTTAGAGGTCTATCTACGCCCAGATTAGTTAGAGCGGAGTTGATAGCCTCCGGGCTTATATTGTTCAAAGCCCCCTCAATGTCTAGGAGGGTCTGAAGGAGAGCTCAAGGTCCAAATCCCTTGAATAAACTCCTCCTCCAACTCTGCCGTCCAACTTCGAGCCGTCGGTGTATATGGAAGTGCCACCATTTGTTTCGGCACACCAATCCGTCCTCTCCCAGTCTTCTCTGCTGGGAATGTTTATTTTGAAACAGCTATCCCCGACTGTAGTAGTTGCACAACGATCTGTGCTTAGAGGGAGAAAGCTGTAAGATTCCAGAATACTGGAGTGTCCAATAGTACCCGCAGCCCAACTGGAGGTTCCTCTTAGGCGCAGTGCTGATGCCGCTGCTGACCGAAACCCTTCCAGATCAAGTGGCAAAATGCCCAGAATGACCTGGAGGGCTTCGTTGGGCGTTGTCCTTAGCGCACCGCTTATACAGATCATATTGGATCTATGGACTTTCCGCAACAGATTCAGGTATGTTGCCTTGCTCAGCGCAGGCCACCATACGACGACTCCATAAAGCATGATTGGGCGAATGATGGCCGTGTAGATCCAACTGCATACTCTAGGGCTGAGCCCCCATTTTTTGCCAATGGCTCTTTTGCATGTGTAAAGAGCGATGCAAGCTTTCTTCTGGCGCTGAAGAACATTCTCCTTCCAATTCAATTTCCTGTCCAGAACTATGCCTAGAAACTTGGCCTTATCCGACAAGCCCAGGCGCGTGCCATCTAGTTCTGGTAGGCTTTGTGGCGGTATTTTGTACCGGTTGGTGAAGAGGGCAAGTTCCACCTTCCCTGGGTTGATACTAAGTCCGCAGCGAGAGGACCACGTAGAAACTTCTCGCAGTGCTACTTGCATCAAGTCACACAGAGTTTGTGGGAACTTGCCTCTGAATGCAATAGCTAAATCGTCTGCGTATGCCACTATCTTCCCGCCCCCCCCAGCTTGTGTCACGTAGCAACGAGTTGACTGTGAGGTTCCATAAAAGCGGGGAAAGAACCCCACCCTGGGGTGTTCCCCTTGTGACATAACGTGATAACTCAACCGTACCAAGTGAAGAAGCTATTTTCCTTCCCCTTAAAAGTTGGTCAATTAAATCAGTTAGAGGTCTATCTACGCCCAGATTAGTTAGAGCGGAGTTGATAGCCTCCGGGCTTATATTGTTGAAAACCCCCTCAATGTCTAGGAGGGCCACGAGACAGTAGTCCTTTTCACACAGCGATGTCTCAATGACAGACACTAGGCTGTGCAGAGCGGTTTCTGTTGATTTACCCTTGGTGTATGCATGCTGATAGCTAGAGATAAGGTTGCTATCAATAGTCGTTAAGAGGTAGTCGCTTAGTATCCTCTCAAAGGTTTTTAGTACAAAGGACGAGAGACTGATCGGTCTGTAGTCTTTTGTCTCGTAGTGGGATGCCTTCCCAGCCTTAGGGATAAACACTACCGTGGCGCTTCTCCAGGAGCCCGGAATGTGGTTGAGAGCCAGGCAGGCTGTGAAGAGAAATACCAGCCATTTAGCTGATGTCTCCAACGTGTTTATAAGTTGCGCGGGGATAATCCCGTCCGGCCCGGCAGCCTTATACGGTTCAAAGCTCTTAACTGCCCACCTTACTCTTTCCTCAGTGATGGGTATATTTACTGCCAGGTTTGTTGCAGGCGCTAGTGGTGCATCATGCAGATTCCCCGGAAAATGTGTATTCAAGAGCAGCTCAAGGGTTTCCTCTTCCGTGCTGGTCCAGGATCCGTCAGGTTTTCGCAAATAGCTGATGGTTGTTTGTCTTTTCGAGAGGACTCGTCTAAGTCTCGCTGTGTCGTCGACCTTTTCGACGCCAGTGCAGAAATTTCTCCACGAGGTTCTCTTCGCCTGTCTCAGAGCTTTTTTGTAGGCCCTTAGTTTAGCTTTATATTCGTGCCAATGAGGCTCAGAGCCGAAGCTCTTGGCCTTGTTAAATTGTTTCCGGCATGATATTCGGAGCGAGTCCAAATCGTAGGACCACCAATGTGGCCTGTGTTTACCGCGTGGTTTTGGCACTGGACAAGCCTGTCCTAGAGCATTTGAGAGCGCCGATGTAAATGTAGTAACAAGATCCTCCAGCTCCTCTACTGTTGAGGGGGCTTGTGAGGGCAGTACTGGTAGGTCTCTGTCTAATATTTCATTGTGTAACTGCCAATCAGTGTTACGTGGATTGCGCTTCATGATTGGTTGTTCTACAATAAAGTCTAAAACCATTTCTATGTAACGGTGGTCGGAGAAAGAATGTTCTTCCAGAACCCGCCATTTTCTGACCCACTCATAAGCGCCTTCACTACAGATAGTGAGGTCTATGACCTCCCTGCGGGTCTTAGTGATAAAAGTAGGCTCATTACCCACGTTGCAAATCACCAGGTTGGTTGTTAAGAGGTAATCAAACAGAGACTCGCCCCTGGCATTGATGTCGGAGCTCCCCCATTGGACATGGTGAGCATTAGCGTCCGCTCCAATAATAAGATTACCCGTGCAGAAATTTGACACCAGGTCTTTCACCTCCGTTTGTGGTGGGGGTTCTTCGGCGTCGTAGGGCATATAGACCGACGCCACCGTCAGGCGGGTGCTGTCGACCGTTAGACTAATAGCGGTAATATCACCATTGGTGTAGTTAGGTAGGAGAAAGGAGTTCAACTCAGACTTGACCAAAATACACGTTCTGACTTTGCTCTCCTCGCTGGCTCGAATGAGCTTGAAACCCTTAGTCCCCAATCCGCAGATTCTCGAGCTATTGACCCAGGGTTCTTGGATGAGGACCACATCTACGTCGCCTTTAGAAAGACGACTACTTAAAGCAGCCGAAGCTACTTTAGATTTGTGCAGATTAATCTGAAGCACCACCAACATGAGAGCGCACAGACTTCCCTGCCGTCCCCATATCGTCGAGGTTTGCCCCATCCCGGAGGTTGCCTATCAACGACGAGTTGTTCCGATTAACTGCCCGATATGGCGTTGCAGGAGTCTTGCTGTCTGTAGCGTTAGATGTTAATCGCTCAGCGTTGGCTGCTACCACCGTGACGTCGAGGGCTTCCTCGTCCTGTAGGCTGTCCTCCATCTCCGAGTTGTTCACAGCACTATCGCCAAGGGACGTGGCGGATAACATGCTTTCCGCATCGGAATCCTCCGCTTCCTCTTCTGGTAATTCGTTTTCCGGTTCCCCCGGAGCAGCCGAGAAGGCAGCGCGCTGAGCAGCACCACGATATACGTGGATAACGATCTGGCCTACGATATAGTGTACTAGGCCATTGCACCTTTTGAGGGGCTCGATTGACTCTTTGTTCATGGTGAACACCACCTGTCTGTCGGGCCCTACCGCATCCCCGACCAGATTGAAGAAGAATGTTGCCGAGTTCATTTCGCACGTAACGCCACCGGTCCTTAGGGATGGCCAGACTGTCATTGCCTCGGTCAAGGACGCCTATAAGGATCCTGTCCTTGGTTACCTCAGCAAAGCTTAGTTTGCCCGCTCCAGGGGTATTCTGATGCCGCTTGGGAGGGGGATTTAACTCCAGGTCCGATCTCTGGCGCTTGAAAGGGTTAACTTTTAACCTCTTTGGCATGTAAGAATTTTGGAAATCCGGTATCACAGCTTTCGCTAGCTCTACCGATTTACTGGAATTCGGCGACAGCGATTCCTGCGGTACCCCTTCATACCTCTTCAGGATCTTTGCAGCCAATCTTTTCTCGTGATATGTGAAGCGGCGGGGAGATGTCTCCTGGGAGTGCGGACCCGTAGTTGCCATCGCGGTCGCTCTCCTTGCCGAGATCTCAGTTGCAGCTTCCTTCTCCTTCGAAACTCCGAGGCCAGGTCGTGAGACCGCTGCCACAGACGTAAAGATAATGGTTTTCATATCAGCGGTTGATGGGAGTTTAGCATCCGCCGTTGTCCGCTTAGTTGCGTTGGCAACCGCACTGGTGCTAGCTCCCATCAAGTCAATCTTAGTCGATAGAGGGTTGGTTGACCGACTCGTAGTTGCCATCGCTGTCGATCCCCCCCTTGATTGTGGAACGGAGGTTGTCCTTCGGCGTTGTTGTTGCTTCCTCGCCTGTTCCTCCATAGCTCTCCTTTGCTGAGGAGTGAAATTTGGCGTTGTTTGTTTTTTAGGTTTATCGTTTTTATTTGGGTTATTTGAGTTCATCTTGTTCGTACGACCCATCGCCGGACAAGGCCAGCTTAGGGTCAAGGGAAGAGTAGGGGAAAATGTGTCGTCCGCCGCGGCAGAGCCCCGTACCGCGGTAAGGCCATGCTTACTCTCTGAGGCGACCCGGTATCAGAGAGGCTCCGTTCAAATACAGCCACGATTTGCCTCCCGGCTGCAAACGTCCAATGGGCACGGTTTCGCATAACACCCTGGATTGGGAGGGGGAAGATCTTTGTCGTCGCGCCAGAGAGGCTAGGCTGCTCTCGTGATGAAGTGCCGTACGGAGCTATGATCACAAGTGCAGCGTAGCCCTGTGGCTATCGACTTAAGCCCTCGTACCGCGGCAAGGTATCCACCCTTCACGAGGGGGAAAATCTACATACATTCGTCGAATATTTTAATTTGATGCTCACCACACAGGGCAGCTTCGTTATATATTGAAAAAGATGTAGTTGCCACCCGTTTTTTTTTTTTTTTAAATAGTTGCAAAGTTTTAAGTATAATGGTTCGCTTTTTGACGAAAAAGTTTAAGTAATTGCATTTTATTAGGTTTATCATAAAACTGTTCTTCAATTGTATAGAAAGTTTGGATAATAATACATACGTTAATGCTAAGACTACGTAAAATTTACGTACACACTTTTTTTGTAAGAACGATAAAATCGAACCAGGAACTGACTATTGATTAATTATTTACTTTTTAATGTAACAATAAAATGCAGAAAGCACTGCCGAATGCTCACAGCTATTCGGAATTGTGGTAAACTGTAGCGGCACTTTTTATGATACATACACGTAAAATTTACGTATATTACCATTCTAGGGGTAAATGAAACGCAAAACTTTTGAGATATTTTCAAAATGCCATTTTTATACTCTTACTATTATATTGCTGTTAACAGATTTAGAAGTTCACATCACAAATTCATATGAAAGAAATTTCATAAACTTCCGCTCATGATTCTTATATTTTGCCTAAAACTGTATAAACTGAATTTTCATTGCAGCTTTTTTTATTTGCTTACATATAAATTCTGTGCGCCTGGTACACTGAATTGAATATTTGAAAGAAACCAAGCATGCTTACGGTAGAAGTTTGCCATATCATGCCCGGGTATTACCCGGGTAATAGCGGGCCCGGGTAATGCCCGGGTAATAGCCTGCCTGGGTACCCGGGTAATACCCGGGTAGAATCATCAGCCCTAGTTTGGTGCCCACCATATAAAAACAAACTTCCAATGAGATCCAATATTCAGGCCTCGGATATGATAACTCACTATTTAGATAACGACCACTGCAAACGAACTAAGAATATGATTAAAGAAATCAGGGCATGTTCTTGGAATGTCCGAACCCTTAGCAGGGAAGGTGACGATGCCCGCCTAGTTGGGACCCTCAAACAGGCAAAAGCTGACATCACCGCTATACAAGATATGCGATGGACGGGGCAAGGTTATAAAACCATCCAAACCGGCAATGTCTACTGTAGCGCCCACACTAATGAGCGCAGATTCGGCGTCGGTTTTGTGGAGGGAAAGAGGCTTTTGAAACAGGTAGTGTCTTTCACAGCCGTGAACGAGCGTCTAGCCACAATCCGAATAAAACTACGATGTTTCACCATATCGTTTATCTGTGCGCACGCACCGACTGAGGACAAGGACGACGTGGAAAGAGATGCATTCTACGCGAAATTAGAAGAAACTTATGAGCGCTGCCGCCGTCATGATATAAAAGTCGTGCTTGGCGACTTTAACGCCAGGGTGGGCAAAGAGGGTGTATTTGGCCCCACTTTCGGAAAGTTCAGCCTCCATGAAGAGACTTCGCCGAATGTATACTGGCTCATCGACTTCGCTGGGGCACGAAATATGGTCGTAGCCAACACTAGGTTCAAGCATAAAAAGATCCATCAAGCATCATGGCTGTCACCAGATCGGAAAACACGCAATCAGATCGATCACTTTGTAATAGACGGACGGCATGCTTCCAGTGTTATGGACGTATGGTAGCAGCCAAGATTCGTACTCGCCTACGTACAACGAAGAGGCACCACAAAAAACGCAAGGAAAGCTGGACGACTCGCGCACCTGCTCTCTGAGAGCACAATTCAACCCAGCGGAGTGCACGAGCAGTAGGAGCATATCTCGGATGACTTCGTACCGCAGCCGAAGAAGTAATTGGATTCTTGGAAAAAACCCGTCAGAAAAGGATCGACACACACCATCTCTTTGTTGATTTCAAAGCCGCCTTCTACAGCACGAAAAGGAGTTGCTTATATGCCGGTATGTCTGATTTTGGTTTCCCAGCAAAGCTTTTACGGCTGTGCAAAATGACGCTGAACAACACCACCAGCTCGGTCAGAATGGGGTAGGACCTCTCCGAGCCGTTCGAAGCTAAACGAGGTTTCAGGCAGGGCGACCCCCTATCGTGTGATTTCTTTAATTTGATGCTGGAGAAAATAATACAAGCTGCAAAACTTAACCGCGCTGGAACAATATATGACAAGAGCGTACAACCGTTGGCGTATGCCGACGACATCGAAATCATTGGCCTCAACAACCGCGCCGTAACTTCTGCGTACTCCAAATTAGAAAAGGAAGCGTAAAAAATGGGTTTGGTGGTGAACGAAGGTAAAACGAAGTACCTGCTGGCATCAAGCAAAGAGTCAGCGCATTCGCGCCTTGGCAACCACGCCACTGTTGGCAGCCATAATTTTGAGATAGTAAGGGACTTTGTATACCTGGGAAGCAGCATTACTACCAACAACAATGTAAGCCTGGAAATCCATAGAAGGATAAGTCTTGCAAACAAATGCTACTTTGGGCTGAGTAGGCAATTTAGAAGTAAAGTCCACTCTTGACGAACAAAAACAACACTCTATAAGTCACTTATCGTACCCGTATTGCTATATGATGCAGAAGCATGGACACTGACAGCATCTGATGAGGCGGCTTTGGGAGTATTCGACAGAAAAATTCTTCGAAAGATTTATGGACCCCTAAAAGTTGGCGACGGCGAGTACCGAAGAAGATATAATGATGAGCTGTATGAGCTTTACGCAGACGTGGACATAGTTCAGCGAATTAAAACCCATCGGCTCCGCTGGCTAGGACACGTGGTGCGAATGAACGAAGACGCTCCGGCCCAGAAGGTATTTTTATCGGCACCCGCCGGTGGAAGTAGAGGAAGAAGGAGACCAGCACTTTGATGGCAGGACCAAGTAGAGGCAGACCTGCGAGCACGCGGTGTTTCTAATTGGCGCCAGTTGGCTCAGCAAAGAACCGACTGGTGTAACATGTTGGACGGCCAAAATCGCCTAGGCGGTTAAAGGCTATTTTAAGTATGTAAGTAAGTATAAGGGGAAAGAGTGTTCATCGCGACATCAAAGATGGTTGCTTAAATTACAGGAATTTAACTATGAAATAGATTATCTCAATGGAAAGGAAAATAAGGTTGCAGACTTTTTAAGTCGCATAGAAAATTCTCCAAAAATTAATGAAGAAAATGATAATGAGTCAAATTTCGAAATGTCGGATACCATACATTCAGCGGAGGAGGAATTATTGTATCATATTAACATAAAAGAAGAAATAGTTAACAAATATAAAATACAAATAATATTAACTTTCAGTCCGTCAAATAAAATTTAAATTATCCAAATAATAGAAATAAACCCATTAGAAAATGAAAGCTTAACAAAAGATATTTTAAAAAATAATTTTAAACGGGGTCGCATTGGCATATTTTCTGAAGTACCAGATTCAGATTATAATAAAATACAACTTTTAATAATGTCAATGTTTTCTCATAATAAAAAAATACAATTCAAAAAATGCACCAAGAATGCGGCTGAAATTGAGAAAGAAGAAGAGCTTCATAAACAAATATCCTTATATCATAATAATTAATCAATGCATAGTGGCATAAACGAAACATACCACAGCTTAAAGGACAAAATCTACTATCCAAAACTTAAAGAACAAATTCAACTTATAATACTCAACTGCGAAAAATGCCTAGAAATTAAGTATAGTAGAAAACCAATAAAACCGAATTTTAATTTTACTGAAACCCCTACTGAAAAAACTCAAATTCTTCATATAGATATCTTTCATTTTATAAAATTGTCTTTTGTCACTTTCATTGATAAACTTAATAAATTTGCTACAGCTTACGACATCATCGATCGTAACTGGACATCAAAGAAAAAAATTATAATAGAACAATTCGCTAAATTTGGCAAACCAAAAAAAGTTGTTATGGATAACGACTTTAGGGCTGAGCAACTAATTGAATATTTTAAGAAAAGTGAGGCCGAAAGGCGTGAGTGTGAGGAGCTTGAGATGCTGGCTGACAGGAATGACGCCCGAAAATTATATGAAAAGATCCGGCGGATGACGGAAGGTTTTAAGACCGGGGCAAGCCCCTGTAAGGACAATAATGGCTACCTGGTAATCGACGAACAAAGTGTACTTAAATTATGGAGGGAGCACTTCTCCTCACTGCTAAATTGCAAGGGAGACGTCGAACCCGATACCCCAAACCCTGACGATGGAAAAGTCGTCCCACCACCTGACTATGATGAAGTGAGAATAGCTATATCCCGGCTCAAAAACAACAAATCGCCTGGGAAAGACGGACTACTCGCCGAGCTGTTCAAACACGGTGGCGAAGAGCTGGTATAAAGCATGCATCAGCTCTTATGCATAATATGGTCAGATGAGTGCATGCCTCAAGATTGGAATTTTAGTGTGCTCTGCCCAATCCACAAGAAAGGCGATCCCGCTAACCGTACCAACTACCGCGGAATCAGTCTTCTTAATATCGCATATAAGGTTCTTTCTAGCGTATTGTGTGAAATACTGAAGCCCTTCGTCGACAAACTGATTGGACCTTATCAGTGTGGCTTTAGACCTGGTAAGTCTACCATCGACCAGATACGCCAAATCCTGCAGAAGACCCATGATAAAAGAATCGACACTGACCATCTCTTTGTCGATTTCAAAGCCGCTTTTGACAGCGCAAAAAGGAGTTGCCTGTATACCGCCATGTCTGAATTTGACTTCCCTACAAAGCTTATACGGCTTTGCCAAATGATATTGAGCAATACCAACAGCTCCGTCAGAATCGGGAAGGACTTCTCTGAGCCATTTGAAACCAAACGAGGCTTCAGACAGGGCGACTCCCTTGCGTGCGATTTCTTCAATCTGATGCTGGGGAAGATAATTCGAGCAGCAGAGCTAAACCGCAATGGTACAATCTTTTACAAGAGCGTGCAGTTGCTGGCGTATACCGATGATATTGATATCATTGGCCTTAACAACCGCGCCGTAAGCGCTGCCTTCTCTGGACTGGATAAGGAAGCGAAAAAAGTGGGTCTTGCGGTCAACGAGGACAAGACGAAGTATTTGCTGTCATCAAAGAAAGAATCGGCGCACCTGCGCCTTGGCAGCCATGTCACTGTTGATAGTTACAAATTTGAAACTGTGAGGGACTTCGTCTATTTGGGAACCAGTATCAACACCGAAAATAATATCAGTCTAGAAATCCAGCGGAGAATCACTCTTGCCAACAAGTGCTACTTTGGACTGAGTAGGCAATTGAGAAGTAAAGTCCTCTCTCGAAGAACAAAGATCACGCTCTATAAGTCTCTCATCATACCTGTCCTGATATATGGTTCAGATTCATGGACAATGTCAAAAGAAGATGAGATGGCCCTTGGAGTATTTCAGAGAAAAGTTCTCCGGAAGATTTATGGTCCTTCCCGTGATGCCAACGGCGAGTATCGAAGGAAATTTAACGATGAGCTGTACGAGCTCTACGCAGATCTGACCATAGTCCAGCGAATTAAAGCCCAAAGACTCCGCTGGCTGGGCCATGTTATGCGAATGGACAAAGAAGCTCCAGCACAGACGGTTTTCCTATCGTAGCCTGAATTCGGCAGCAGAGGAAGGGGAGGCCTCGACTGAGATGGAAACAACAGGTGGAGGATGACTTGAACTCCCTCGGGTTTCCAATTGGCGCAAGTTATCGCTAAAAAGGAATGACTGGCGTGCTTTGATATGCAACGGCCAAAATCGCTTAGGCGGTTAAGCGCCAATAAATGATGATGATGAATAAAGAAAAAATAGAAGCTCATTTGACTACTCCGAATAGTCATACCAAGTTTTGCATAACAATATAAATAAAGTAAAGCAAAGAATAATTAACAAGAGAAATAAATGTAGAGAAAATTATAAAGAAAGCCGAAACTTTGGCGCAATAAAAAATTATAAGCGGGTAAGACACAAAGATGAGCCTTACTATAGAATTACCCCTTTGGCCAACGTTCATTTATCTAATATAAAACGACCACTGAAACTATCAGCACACAAATATAATTTAAGAAGTAACAATAAAAACAAAAATAATGCCGAAGATGATAATTTAAGCTTAATAGCACAAGCTGGCGATTCTAGCACTGATTAATAACTAAAAAAAAAAACAAAAAAAAATCATTTTCATACATAAATCTGAAAACGTACGAAAAGGAGTAGTTAAAGCTACACAAAAAAAAAAAACGAAAACAAAAATAATATATACTATATACACTTACACATTGTCTACATTTACCTACGCATATTTGAACAGAAATTAAATAATAATAATGCAAATATGTACATACTTCCATGTACTACCTACATAAATACCTGTCCCTATGTACATATTTATATATATATAAGCAATAGAAAATTTTGTAAAACTCAATTGTTGAATTAAATGGACTGTTTATTAAAACAAAAAAAAACACACAAACAACAAAATAAAATAAATGCACAAATACATTTTTTTTAAATAATTAGCATTCAGGGGAATTCTAAAAGCAGCGTGGGGAGATTTATATGTACATACCTATGTATACTTACAACTGTGCGCTAACAGCATACACAATGTTAAAACGCAATAACATAATGTTAAAATGTCATTCGCTGTTAATGCGGTTTGTTTACATGTTAATTTGTATCAATGGAAATATAGTGTTGTCATGACTACGCTACTATTGCTTTACTATCGTTTTGCTATTGTTGTAAGAATGTGAATACGAATGTACATTCAAATGTTTCAGCAACAACAACTAATTAGTATTAAGTGGCAACAACTAAATATTGATGAGACTATTGGAATTGAGCGGTTAGATGGCGTGATGGTTTTTACTGTAATATCATACGATTAAGAATTTTTAGGTAATAAGCTAATTATTTTTAGGTACGGAGTTTAGTCTTAAGCTGATGTCATTGAATAAAGACTTGTTACTTTCGCAGCATTACTCTATCTCAACTTATTTAATTCACGCGACAATTTTAATCTGTCCCTGGTGCCAACCCGCATCCGTGACCGCCGCTGAACTATCTGGAGACTTCAAATAAACGTCGATGACAGCGTTTCTGAGTGCGTTCCGAACTGGCCGCTACTGGTCCTACGGGATAGCAAAACGGTCGTTGCCTCGATAAAGAAAGCCTATAAGGATCCTGTCCTTGGTTACAACAGCAAAACTTGGTTTGCCCACTCCGGAGGTATTTTGATGCCCCTTGGGATGGGGTTTTAACTCCACGTCCGATCTCTGGCGTTTGAAAGGGTTTCCGTTTACCCTCTTTGGCACATAACTGCTTTGGAAATCCGGTATCAGAGATTGTGCTAACTCCACACACTTCCTGGAACTCGGCGACAGCGCTTCCTGCGGAACTCCCTCATATTTCTTCAGGATTCTAGCCGCCAAACGTTTTTGCAGGGTTGCTGCTTTTCTTTCCTTTGGTACTCTGAGGCCAGGTCGTGACACCATTGCCAAAGGCGTTGAGATACTGGTTTTCATACCAGCGGTTGATGGAAGTTCAGCATGCGCCGTTGTCCACTTAGCTGTGTAGGCAGCCGCACTGGTGCTGGCTCTCATCAAGTCACTCTTACTTGATAGAGATTTACAGGTTGACCGACCCGTAGTTGTCTTCGCTGTCAGTCCCCAGGTTGATTTTGAAGTGGAGGTTGTTCTTCGACGCTGTGCTTTCTCTTGATGCAGCATAACTCGCTTGATATAGCATAGCTCTCCTCTGCTGAGGAGTGAACGAAGTTGTTGATCGTTTAGAGTTTTGTTTTGTGTTTTTCATCTTGTTCGTACGAAGAAGGCTTAGGTCAAGGAAAGAGTGAGGGGAAAGTGTGTCGTCCGTCGCGGCAGAGCTCCATACCGCGTTAAGACCATAGATACTCTTTGAGACGACCCGGTATCAGAGAGACTCCGTTCGACTATAGCCACGAGTTGCCTCCCGGCTGCAAAAATCCAATGGGCACGGTATCGCATAACACCCTGGATTGGGAGGGGGAAGATCTTTGTCGTCGCGCCAGAGAGGCTAGGCTGCTCTCGTGATGTAGAGCCATGCGGATCTATGATCACAAGGGTAGCGTAGGCCTCTGACTATCGACTTAAGTCCCCGTACCGCGGCAAGGTGTCCACATTTCACGAGGGTTATGCACAGGTAAAAGATAGGTATTTTGTTTTATAATAAAAACAAAAAAAGCCACCTACATTCAATCATGTCTAAGCAAGCGAATACTTAACCGCTACACCACGGCTGCCGCCAAAACAGAACTAGCAGAGTTGTTAATATGGTTTTCCATTATTTTCGGAACACCTACAAAGTTGTATCTAATGAAAAAAAATCCTACCCTATTTGTTTGGAAACCGTATAAGTTACACACAAAACGTTCACAGATTAAAGCAAGAAGTTTTTTTCGTTCGTTTTGATTTGAAAATATATATTTATTGCGTTTTTGTTTGAAAGCTGCTGAATTTATTGGCGCATTATCATAGTCCTGAGCAGAGACGGTAATCATCACTCCCGTGATATCACAAAACCAAGTTACTTGGTTTCGTACTTCTACGAATTTTAGGAATCCCGTTAAAAAATCTATCAGGGACATCGATCCGTTTCTTCCTATCTTGTTTCTAAGTACCTTAAACTAAAAAAGTTAAAAAACAAAGTAACTTAAAATGCACTGAATCAAGTATACGGCAGAAATTATTTGATATTGTTGCTCGTCAATATTCAATAAGTCATTTTGCCTTTGGAGCACTTCATCCCAATCGGTTGCGTCAGGCGTGCCAGCGATCCACTTCCATGCGGATCCAATCCAATTTATCGATCGCCTTCGTCTAGTGGGATCAGTTATGTTGAGATCGGTGATTGCATTTTTTAGTCGGTCCACGACCTTCTCGTAGCTAACCAAATCGATAGTGTGGATTAGTTTGAATTGCCCATTGATAATCCACCCATAGCCGTCGCGGATTGTTATTATTGGAGAGTCAATCTTGAAGACATCGTAGGAGTGCGCGGCGCGCAGAGTCAGATGCTGCGGGTTTTAGATTGGGTTTGATAAACATAGGTTATTTCATTATATTCCTATATCTAGGATTTAATTGAAAAAAGGTAAGAGTTAAAATTCTTTTTTTGTGATTGATAAAAAAGAAAAAAAAAAGAAAACATTTTATTGTACAATTTGATATTGGTTTTTTATCGAATTTTTACATGAACCATTCTTTGCGCATTTTGTGTTATAAATGAATTTTCACATAGAATTTTATTTGTGCGTTTTACTCTATAACAGAATTTTCACATCAAAATTATTCGCTCAACATGTTTGTGCGCATTTTTGTTTATAACAGAATTTTCACATCAAGAATCGTTTCCGTATCTCGTTTTATAAATGAATTTTTACATTAAAATTGATTTACATATTAAAAGATTTCTTTAACTAAAGTATTAAGCTTAAGTATTCTGAATTAAATTTGAGTTGCGACGGGTTAGTATCGGTTGAAAGGATTTGAGAATTTGTTTTGGGAACCCAGTAGTGAATTAGTTTATTGTGTTGATTTAAGAATTGTTAATCATTAGTTTTTTTCATGGTTAGTATTGGAAGTGGAGGTGGTTAGTTGTTTGTGAGGTTTTTTTTTTTTTTTTTGTGAGAAACTCTCATTCTCCTTCTTTTCTTTTTGATGGTGCTTGTAATTGCATCATAATTGCAATTTGCTTGCATCAATTTTGCAGTTTATTTATGGTTGTTATTTGCAACTACTTTGAGATTTACTTCAAATTTGGTTTTTGGCTATTTGCATCATTATTGCAATATGCTCGCATCATTTTCGCGGTTTATTTATAGTTGTTATTTGCAACAACTTTGAAATTAATCTCAAATTTGGTGTTTTGGTTATTTGCATCGGAATATAGGTATATTTTGACCATGGAAGGCCCTCGTTGATCCCTTTTGTTCGTAAGCGTTTATAATTGCAAACGACTTACTCATGGTGCGGGTGTCTTCTTGCAAATGAGTAGAGGGTTATCGTGGAGGAGTTGAACCACCTCGAATTCGTCATCCCACACCAGTGGCAAGGTGGAATTGAACTGCTATGACTTTATCGACTACAAGCTTTGCGCTTGCATACCGGACCGCCGGTTTCTGATAATCTTATACTTTGATCTACCTTCTTTCCGATGTTATCTAGACGTTTTTAAAGTCCGTTTTGTGGAAGTTTTTTCACTCTCAGTAACAATGGTTAAGCCTCTATTTTGGGCGGCAATTTCTGGTTTATATATAGGCTTTGCCCTTTATTTGTCTATTCGCTATGAACTGAGTGTCGCCGACATTTAATTCTTTAGGGATTGAGCGTTTTGCATTCATTCTCGCATTTCTAGTGTCTTGTTCATGTAACAATAGAGCTTTGATATTTTCGTGCGCTTGATCCCTGAAATCTCTTAAGCCCTGGTAGTTTACCCTGGCTGTTCGATTAAAGAATATGTCCACCGGCTTCCTTTTTGTTACGGAATGGATTGTATTATTGTATCTATCCACGACTATTGCTAATCTCTCCTTAGGAGTGATCCTAGGGAAGTCGTTGGATATGCAACGATAAATTTCAATGAGGGTTGAATGAAGGCTTTCGACCTGGCCATTGGCTTCACTACGTTCTGTGGGCGTTGGATATATTTCGATTCCGAGCGATCTAACGTAATTGAGTACGAGAGGAGTGAGGAATCCCCTCCCATGACGAAAACGGTACCACGAAATAGATCCTAAATAAAATAAGTCCCAAAAAAAAAGAAATATGTCCCAAGTATTTTCCATACAAATTGGGACTTATTTCATAATGAAATAACTCCCAATGCGTTGCGACTTATTTCATAAAATTTTGTTGGGAATTATTTCATAATGAAATAACTTCCAAATGAAATAACTCCCAACGAATTCAGCATTGGAAGTTATTTCATATATGTTGGGACTTATTTCATTTCTCTTAAAGCTACAATTTATTATTTTTTACCATTGGGATTTATTTCATTTTCATTGGGACTTATTTCATTTCTCTTAAAATTGCAATTTAACAAGCTTTCAAGTTTTTGTAACTGTTTCTATAACTGTTGTAAGGTAAGATTTTAGCAAAACAACCAACAGTCTTATTAGTTTTTGCGGTATCTCCGAAGACTGCAACTGATAATGTTGGACAACAACAATAAAAAGATTTTGATCGATGACACATTTTCAATTGTACCGCTGGGGTGTTTTAACCCTTAAGCCACTGAAATAGAAATACGTAGAAGTTAACCCTTAAGCTACTAACACCGTCTACAGACGGTCATCATTAAAATCAAAATAAAAATCGAATGTAAGGTAATTGGCATTTTATGCGCTTGAGCGTTGACTCTGCATGAAATGAGCTTTCAAATAAAGCTTTTTTGAAAGCTCTTAAATCACTTTTGTGGCAGTGACAGCTATTTGTTTGAAAGCATTTGAAGATTTAAAAAAAAAATTTCGCTCAAGCTCCTAAGACCGTCTACAGACGGCCTTCACAAACCGCTCACTAACTCAAAAAGTCAACACCATAAATTAACAAGTAAGGAAGTCTAAGTTCGGGTGAAACCGAACATTACATACCCAGCTGTGCACATAAAGTGGGCGTGATCGTTCACCGATTTTTCTTATTTTCTGTGGTAGTACTCTACATAAACATAACATACCTGGTACCTAGTTTCGTAAATCTATCTCACACCGTTCTGAAGTTGTTAGCAGTCGAATTTAAAAATTGCTTGACTCATAAGTGGGCGGTGCCACGCCCACTTTCCAAAATTTTGAAAAAATTATGTAAAGAATGTGAAAGTTGATGTATGTACCAAATTATATTATTATAGCGAAATCAGTTAATTAGATATGGACTTTTCAATATTTCCACCTCCTTTCAATATAACTTTTATGAAAAAGTAGGCGTGGTCGCGAAGCGATTTCGTTAATTTTCTATAGCTGAATTTACCACAACAATAGTATGTCCTCTACGAAATTTCGTTATACTAGCATAAACTGTTCTGAAGTTATTAAGAGTCAAAATTTTAAAATTTCTTCAAATATACGTGGGCGGTACCACGCCCCCTTTTAAAATTTTTTTATAAAATCGGCCTTAGAACATCCAAATCAATACATATTGCAAATTTTATCATTGTAGCTGCTTCTAATATTGAATTAACCCATTTTATACGTTTTTCGAAATTTTCGATATCGAAAAAGGGGCGTGGTTATGGTCCGATTTTACCCATTTTCAATAGCAATCTATTCTGAACCCAAATAAGTACGCATGCCAAATTTGGTGAAGATATCTCATTATTTGCTCAAGTTATCGTGTTAACGGACAGACGGACGGACGGACGGACGGACGGACGGACGGACGGACGGACATGGCTCAATCAAATTTTTTTTCGATCCTGATCATATTGATATATGGAAGTCTATATCTATCTCGATTCCTTTATACCTGTACAACCAACCGTTATCCTAACAAAGTTATAATACCCTGTGTACAAGTACAGCTGGGTATAAAAAAATATGCACAATATTAAAGCAAATAACATAACTACTTACCAGAAAATTATTCAGAACGATTAAGTTGTCAGAAATGATTTTTTTTTTTTAGTTTGAATGCGCACCAAATTTTCAAGTAATTTCCGCGTTATAATCTTCAAATTTTTTCAAACAAATAGCTGTCACTACCACAAAAGTGATTTAAGAGCTTTCAAAAAAGCTTTATTTGAAAGCTCATTTCATGCAGAGTAAACGGTCAAGCGCATAAAATGGCAATTACATTACATTCGATTTTTATTTTGATTTGAGTGAAGACCGTCTGTAGACGGTGTTAGTGGCTTAAGGGTTAAACAGTTTATTTTGACCGCCAAAAGTTAGAAAAGGACTGGTCCAAATATTGGCCGATAACTTAGATATCGACCGATAACTTTGAAATCGGTTGAGTTATCGGAATAATCGATATCTTAAATTTAAATTTAAAG
This sequence comes from Campiglossa producta, assembly GCA_964058755.1. Classification (NCBI taxonomy): domain Eukaryota; kingdom Metazoa; phylum Arthropoda; class Insecta; order Diptera; family Tephritidae; genus Campiglossa; species Campiglossa producta. The sequence continues at coordinate 96,985,958 of CAXKVI010000001.1, forward strand.
TTTCATTGAATTCCAATCAGTGGTTTTCTAGTGATACGTCCACAAACATACATACAGACAGACAAACAGACAGAAATTTACAATTTTCTTATATGTAGAGATTATGAAAAGGTAAGATATAACCGGCAGACAGGAAAAAAAGTGTTGGAGGGGGGAAGGGGGCGCGGGCAGCACGCCGGAACGCGTTTTTTGTTACACATATTTAGGTGTATTATTAATAACGTATTGCTTATGTATAAATATATGTACATACCCTGCAGTAAAAAAATGTCAATTGCAAAAAAACATCTAGCTTATAAATAACTATTCTGTGGCAATTGTAGGAAATAGCATTTTAAGCACACTGAGGAATAACTAACGTTTAACTACGCCACAAGTCTTGCAGAGGTCATGCAGAGGAATCCCAAAAAAAGGTTTAATTATACCTTTCATGAACATGAAATGGTATTATAACTTTGGTCCGATGTTTGTAAATATGAGAAGAAGAAGAGATAGACCCATCAATAAGTATACCGAAATGATCAGGATGACGAGATGAGTTGATTTAGCCATGTCCGTCTGTCCGTCTGTCTGTCTGTCTGTCTGTCTGTTTGAACGCAAACTAGTCCCTCAGTTTTTGAGATATTTGGCTGAAATTTGGTATGCGGCCACCATTTTCCAATATAGGAATCATTTGTCGGAACCAGTAAGATCAGACCAATATAACATATAGCTCCCATACAACCGATTATTCCGATAAACGGATTTTGGGCTATAACTCCTGTACTTAAACACGAAGGAACGTGAAATGTTATAAGTGTTGCTATTTTTATATGTGAAATATCGATGCTGAAAATCATAGAGATGGGATAAATATTTCACATAGCTCCCATACAATCGATTATTCCGATAAACGGATTTTGGGCTATAACTCCTGTAATTAAACACGTAGGAACGTGAAATTTTGTAAGTATTGCTATTTTTATATGTGAAATATCGATGTTGAAACTCATAGAGATGGGATAAATATTTCACATAGCTCCCATACAATCGATTATTCCGATAAACGGATTTTGGGCTATAACTCCTGTAATTAAACACGTAGGAACGTGAAATTTTGGACGTATTGCTATTTTTATATGTGAAATATCGATGTTGAAAATCATCGAGATTGGATAAATATTTCACATAGCCCCCATACAATCGATTGTTCCGATAAACGGATTTTGGTAGATAACTCCTGTAATTATATAGGTAGGAACGTGAAATTTTGGAAGTATCGCTATTTTTATATGTGAAATATCGATGTTGAAAATCATTGAGATGGCATAAATATTTCACATAGCTCCCATACAATCGATTATTCCGATAAGCGGATTTTGGGCTATAAGTCCTGTAATTAAACACATAGGAACGCGAAATTTTGGAAGCATCGCTATTTTTATATGTTAAATATCGATGTTGAAAATCGTTGAAATGGGATAAATATTACACATAGCCCCCATACAATCGATTGTTCCGATAAACGGATTTTGGTAGATAACTCCTGTAATTATATCGGTAGGAACGTGAAATTTCGTAATTGTTGCTATTTTAGAATGTGGAATGTCGATGTTAAAAATCAATGAGATTGGACCGTATGAGCTAAAGTTTCGGTATGAGCTAAAGTTAAATTCACACAGGCTGTATTGGGGATCAAACAGTGAAAATCGTGACGCGTATTCATGAAAGGTATTTAGCCTTCGGCGCAGCCGAAGACAGCTTTCCTTACTTGTTTTTCGTTTGCTTCCGTCTTTTAGCTTGTAATTTCCAGGTGCTTTTTCGGTATTGGGTAAATACAAATAGTAGCTGGTTTCTAAAGAATAAATTTGATACACATAGAGTAAAATGGGGGAATTAAAAAATGAATAAAATTTAAAGTAAATAAATAAAAATTATATAAAAAAAATTAATTTATCTTTTGGCTATTTTTTGGTTGAAATGTAGTTAGATAGTAGTTGGTTGATATCTCATGCAGAGGTAACCATAACTGACCGGATTCCGGCCATCGTCGAACAAAAATAGTTAGTCCGAGTATATGAAAATTTACAGTAAATATACAGCACTAGTTTATTGGTAGGCAACTTAAAGTCACTTTTATGCTAGATACTTTTCCTGCAGGGTATGTATATCTACTGAATAAATAATCACCTGAATTGGGAGTTATTTCATTTTTCTTGGGACTTATTTCATTTGGGAGTTATTTCATTTTTTTTGGAAACTGGGGCCTCATTATGAAATAACTACCAAATATTGGGATTTATTTCATTTCCTTCTTTGGGAGTTGTTTCATTTCTAAAAGTTGGGACTTATTTCATTTTTTGGTGGGATTTATTTCATTGGGACTCATTTCATGGGACTTATTTCATTTGGGATTTATTTCGTGGTACCAAAAACGGTACCACCAAATAGATCCCAAATGAAATAAGTCCCAAAAAAAAATGAAATAAGTCCCAAGTATTTTCCATACAAATTGGGACTTATTTCATAATGAAATAACTCCCAATGCGTTGCGACTTATTTCATAAAATTTTGTTGGGAATTATTTCATTTGGACCATATTTGGCAACTCTGTCTGGTGCGGACGTGTTTTTAATCGCTCTGTGATTTTTCTTGTTTTTAACATTAATTTAACTAATAAAACTTCTTTTAGTTCTTTAATAAAAAATATTAATTGGATACTCTGCTATAGCGGTGTTTATCAGAACATAAGTAGCAAACTTAGTGACTTTATTTGTTATTTTATCATCGCAAATATTTCATCGAATATAAAAGCTGCTGTATAATTGTTGGTGTTTGCCGCTTTTAATTTGATGTGTGCACTTTTCATTCCGCTGTGTCCGCTGTTCGCTGTTCCCTTTTATATACAGCTGTTGCCAGAGCTCCAGAATAACTCCCTATTTATATTTTTTCTTGTGTTTGGGTGCGTGCATTGTTCTTTCTTTCTGCTGTGCCCGCTATTTGTTGTTTCTATTTACATTTATCGCTTTCGGTAATTTTTGTCTGTTTCTTAAACAAGTGCTCATAAATAACTTTTTTATCGTTTCTCTGAGTGCCGTTTATATCGGATTTTTTTTTTGTCATCATGATCTGCATTGTTGCCAATTGTAAAGTAAGAAACGATTCTGATCAGTTTGTTTCTTGCTGGCTTTGTGACGGCATGGCGCACCTAAAATGCGCTAATATAAACGGTAGGGCCTTAGACCTAATAAATAAAAGAGTAGGACTTCGTTGGTCATGTCCTAAATGTAACGTAACTGACATTGAGATTAGCAAGTTACATAGGACATTGAGAAATGGTTTTAAGGAAATCGGGAAGGAGCTGAGTATCCTTACCAAAAAATTTTCTCAATACGAAGAGGAATTTCTTTCTTTTAAGCGCCTAGATTCGCCACAACTGCCTAATGCAACGCAGGTATCGACGAATTCGCAGCCTTCTAAGAGTAGCCTTGGTCCCTGTGAGAACCCTTTGATCTCTTTTAATTCCCCGAGCCCGCAACAACCGGCAGCTAGTGCCCGCGTCACCAGGTCTAGAGCTTTAACGGGTGATGTAGCCCTTATGGAGACTGCACAAACCACGTCAAATGCAGTGGAGGCAGATGAAAACGTCTTAACGTATGCGAAAACCACTTCAAAAACATCTGCGCAAGCCCCTGCTGAAACTACTTCGCAGACCACTGTGCAAGCCTCTACGGAGGTTGCTGGGAAAACCTCTTCCCCCATTCCATCTGTACCTGTTCCCCTTATTGAGAATCAGGAACCTGGGCCTAGTTCTGGGAATGCTTTACTTACAAAGCTAGTTGTTGTCCCTCGGCCGAAATCCATTTTGGTTTCGCGCTTTGCTAAAGAAACTACTTTGGAGGATTTAGAAAGTTACATTAAATCTAAACCTTCGCCTTCTTTCTTGAAGTTAGTGAAATTTAACTCTACGCATGATACTAGTATATCATCGTTCAAAATTAACATCTCTTCGGATTGCTTTGATGTTGTCCTGAATAAATAATTCTGGCCTGATAATGCGTTTGTTCGCGAGTTTAAGAACAGATCACGACAAAGGTCTGGCAATGTCGCGCGTGTTCCTAACCCAGACTCTGCTTCAAAAAACTGATAGATGATACAACATTTGATGTCTTTTATCAGAACGTTAGAGGACTGAACACTAAGCTTATTGATCTGTATTTAAAATGTCATGACTTAAACTATAGTGTACTTGTTTTTACTGAGACATGGTTGAAACCAAGTGTGTTTAATGCAGAGTTGTTATCGGATAAGTTTGAAATATTTAGAAAAGACCGTGTGGAAAAGACTGGGGGAGGCGTACTTATTGCTGTCGACACCAGTTTTTCTGCTGAAGAAATATCCTTTGCTGACTGTGATGACGTTGAACTTCTTTGCGTTCGGATAAAACTTTTCACAAATTACGAGTACTTTGTGGTAAGTTATATTCCACCTGAATCTCACATTTCCGTTTATATGAAACACTCTTCTGTAGTGAAATCTGTTTCTTCTATGCTTGGTTCTTCCGATTCTATCGTAGTGCTTGGCGACTTTAACCTACCTTGTGTGACGTGGAGCCTCACGGATGGGCTCCTCGTACCTACTTCCTCCCGTGATATATTTTATGAGTTTTTAAATGATCTATCTGATAGTGGTCTTAGTCAACTAAACAGCATTCATAATAGTCTTGGTAAATACCTTGATCTCATTTTTACAGACGACTCGTCAAATTGCTCAATAACCAGATGTGACCCATTGGTTTTTCCTGAAGATGTATTTCACCCTGCACTCTTGATGAGTATTGAATCGTATTGTCCTTCGAGACAAAGTTTTACCACAGGAAAAGCTCCTGCTGGCAGATGTCTGTTTAAAAAAGCAAATTTTTCTGAGCTTATCATGGAAGTCTCAAAAATAACGTGGCCAGAATACTCTGGTGATATTGAAGAAAGTATTCTCCATTTTAATAAAATTTTGCATTCAATATTTCTTAAATGCGTACCTTTTGTGAAGCGCTCTAAGGTTTCCCTTAATACTTCATGGGGCTCAAAAGAACTGAATCACCTAAAAAATCAAAAGTCGCGCTGTTTTAATCGATACAAATTGTCTGGATTAATTACTGACTATTCGGCTTATTCTGTTTTGCGTCATAAGTATAATAGCCTAAACAGAAAGTGTTACAAGAATTATTTGAAAAATATTAAGAATCAACTGCTCTCGTTTTACAGCTTCGTTAATTCGAAAAGGAAGGCAAAAGGGTTTCACTCAGTAATGAAGTTTAATGATCTAGTTTCTCAAGATGGCGATGAAATTGCCAATATGTTTGCATTCAAGACCTTTGGATTATCCTTACAAATTGTCTTCCCTTAATTCAACACCGGTTCCTGTTATTTCTTATAACGAGGTACTAGTGGATCTTGTAAATCTGAAAAGGTCGTATTCCAGTGGTCCTGATGAAATTCCCTCAGTTGTGCTGAAGACTTGTGCTCAGTTCCTTTGTCGACCTTTAACGTCTTTGTTTAACGCGTCTTTGAAGCACGGAATATTTCCTAAAAAGTGGAAGGAGTCATTTATAATTCCTTTATATAAAAATGGAGGTAGATCAAATATCATGAACTATAGAGGAATAGCAAAGCTCAGTGTTATTCCCAAACTTTTCGAATCTATTGTCACTAAGCAATTAGCCTTCTCAGTCTCTTCGGGTTTGGACCTATCACGACACGGGTTTCGCAAGGGTAAGTCTACTGTGACAAACTTGCTCGAGTTCACAACACATGTTTTCAAAAGCCTTAGGGCCAACTGTGAAACGGATGTCATATATACACATTTTAGTAAGGCATTTGATAAAGTGTCTCATTCTATCCTGCTGTTCAAACTTGACCAGCTGGGGTTTCCACCTTTATTTCTCGAATGGATATCGTCTTACTTAAATGAGAGAAAGCAACAAGTTATATTTAATAATTGCAAGTCTCAATTTATAGATGTGACTTCTGGCGTTCCACAGGGAAGTCACCTTGGTCCTGTTCTTTTTCTTTTGTTCATTAATGACCTCCCTAATGTTTTCAAGTTTTGCAAGTCCTTAATGTATGCCGATGATGTTAAACTGATTATGCCCTTATGATAATGACCCTTATGTTACTAAAGCTCTTTTTACTTCTTTGGTAAGGCCGTTACTGGAATTCGCTTCCATAATCTGGAACCCACAGTACCAAATTCATTGTGATAAGCTGGAGTCGGTTCAAAAACAATTTTTGCTCTTTGCGTTAAGAAATTGACCATGGGACCCGTCTATGAATCTTCCTTCCTACTTTAGTCGATTGAAACTTATACAGCTTCCTACTTTGCAAAGTCGTTGGGAAATGCTTGGAGTGTTATTTATGGTGAAACTCACAAAAGGGATAATAGATAGCCCATTCTTGCTTGGCGAACTTTTCTTTAATGTCCCCATTAGACCCTCCAGACATTTCCAACCAATTTACTTAAACATATGCAGAACCAATTTTGAGTTGCATGAACATCTCCGAATCTTGAGTTACGATTTCAACAAGCACTGTAAGAATATTGATGTCTGCGACTCGCTGCTTTGTATTCAAAAATATCTACTTACGGTCTTAAATACGTAACGATATTAGTATTAATATATTTCCTCTTCTAGGCACTACATATATGCTCCCTACTGAGCTTATTCTACTGAGTCCTTCCTGGCTCAAATGCCCCCTTCTGGGCACCGCGTATCAGCTCCCTACTGAGCCTATTCTATAGAGTCCTTCCTGGCTCAAGTGCCCCCTTCTGGACACCACGCATCAGCTCCCTACTAAGCTTATTTATCTTAATTATGCTATAATATACTGATACTCTTTATAAACTATTATGTTAGTAAAGTTAAGTTCAAATGCTTTTACCTAATATTTTATATCATGCTTTGTCTAGATTTAATTTGTAAACTGTAATCAATTGGTTGTACTTTACTTACATTTTCTGTTTACTTTTCCGTTATTATGTATATTTTCAAAATTAGACTGTAAGATTTTTTTCAATCTGTAGACTATTCAATAAATAAATAAATAAAAAAAATAAATAAATAATGAAATAACTTCCAAATGAAATAACTCCCTACGGGATTTCGTTCTTCTTCTACTCAAGTCTTTCTTCCCTGTTTATGTATTTATATGTACATACTAATATACATATATGTCCAATGACGAGGTTTTGAATTAATTTCATGTTTTTTTACTTTTTCTTACACATATTTAGGTGTATAATTAATAACGTATTGCTTATGTATAAATATATGTACATATGTATACCTACTGAATAAATAAGCACTTGAATTGGGAGTTATTTCATTTTTCGTTGGACTTATTTCATTTGGGAGTTATTTCTTTTTTTTGGAAACTGCGGCCTCATTATGAATTAACTACCAAATATTCGGATTTATTTCATTTCCTTCTTTGGGAGTTGTTTCATTTCTAAAAGTTGGGACTTATTTCATTTTTGGTGGGATTTATGTCATTGGGACTTATTTCATTTGGGATTTATTTCGTGGTACCGACCAAAACTTTTGGCACAGAGAAATAATGCAAAACGTCCCTTAAATAGTTTCCTTCGGATGTAAATGGACGACTTATTTTTGATAGGAAATAATTTCGCAAATTTAGAAAATTTATCTATGCAGCTCAGAAACTTATGTTTTTCGATTTCGAAGATATCAATGTGGATGATCTCACAGGGGTAGCCGGGGATCGGTGTCGGCTGGAGGTGAGGCTTCGATGGATGTCTGTCATACTTATTAAGCTTCCACCTCCGGTTGTGGGCTCGGCAATGCTCTTCTTGGTTTATGTTAAACATTCTCTCGGAGATGGTGACATCTTCGACCGGATAACAGCGAAAGCTAGTATTCGGCGGTGGCCGCGAACCAAATTCGGCCTACTTCTGACACTTTTTCAGCAACCGCCAAGCAGACCGCCAGCAGCCAAACTAGCCGAAGGTAAATATTATTTCCAAACTTTAATTCTATATTGTACATCTTGCAGAAAAATTCCATTTTAATTTATTACACACAAAAACCTTTGCGTTTCTCACTTTGTAAATAATTAAATTCCAAATAAATACTTGTGTATTTATATTGTTTGCATTAATTGATATCGAATAAATTACAACGAGTATTAATTCAACCGGTATTCTTTATTTCTTTTCCACCCTTTATTACGAGCGCGAACGAACTTGGAACACGCCGTAACATTTGTTCATTCTCGCCAGCAAATTAATCAACATCAAGTTTTCCAGAAAGACAAATTTTCGGAATAATTAAAAATTATATCGGACGAAAACATTATTCCAAATTAAACCAGCGCAAATACAACAAACATATAAACGTTTGAGCAAATATAAAGGCCACACACACACTTACAAGCACACAGCGATTTAACACAAACGAGTTGTGTCACATCATCACATCACGTCATACAGTCCGCAGCCACAGCACATTCGTACAGTCCGCGGTCACATCACATACCACTCATCACACTGCAGTCATATCATTACAAATTCATACAGTCTGCAGTCTCTCATCACATCACGCGGACAAGTATGTACGTCGATGACGTGCTGGCAGGGGGTCATAGCATCGAATCAGCGATCACAGCACGGGATGAAATCACACAAGCGTTACAGTCAGCAGGGGTTTCCCTACGAAAATGGATATCCAACAACGAGAGAATACTGAAAGGAATCCCAAAACCTCATCTGCTCAACGCAGACTTCTTGGAATTCGAAGACGCGAGTACAGTCAAGACCCTAGGCATCCAATGGAACGCGCATGCGGATTATTTCTACTTCATCGCAAAACCCATTGAAAATCAGGATAAAATAACAAAAAGGGCAATACTCTCCGCAATCGCCAAGCTCTTTGATCCTTTAGGGTGGCTCGGTCCTGTCATCATAGTAGCCGAAATCCTTATGCAAGGTATTTGGCTGGAAGGGACGGAGTGGGATGAGCCGGTATCTACAAGGACCCTTGAAAAATGGCACGACTACCCCGCAATTAATGATATTCGGATTGCCAGGTGGATATATTTTACACCAACCAACGACGTCGAAGTACAAGGTTTCTGCGACGCTTCAGAAAAAGCGTACGCAGCAACAGTCTTCCTAAGAGCAAAGATAAAAGATGAGGTCTACATAAACCTATTAGTGGCGAAAACAAGGGTTGCCCCGGTGAAAACCATCTCTTTACCCCGATTAGAGTTATGCGGAGCGGTCTTATTGGCCGAAACCTTGGAATCAGTCCGCGAGAGTCTGAAATTAGGTAATGTTAACACACACCTATGGACGGACTCCACCATCATTTTAACGTGGATTAGAAAGCCTCCTTGCTCCTGGTCAACCTTTGTCGCTCATCGAGTGACGAAAATAGTCGAAAAAGTGGGAAACAAATCGTGGCACCATGTGGAGTCCGCATCCAATCCCGTGGATTTGACAAGTGGTAGTCGAAGGAATTAGTCAACAATTCTTTGTGGTGGCAGGGCCCTTCTTGGCTGCAAGAAGACAAGACAGAATGGCCTATTCAAGAAGAGGAGTACCGCACAAACATCGAAGAAAAAAGGGTTCAAGTTCACGCAGATAAAATTACAAGATAGTGTCCTCGACAGGTTTTCCGATTGGTCGAGGGCTTAGAGGGTCCTATCCTATATAGTGCGCTTTTATCAACGAACCCACCCTAAAACGAAGCATCCTTCAAAGTCGAGTCCGACCGCATCTCGCCAGCCGAAATTAAGTCTACGACTCAACGTCTAATCCACATTTTTCAAAACAAACATTATCCAGAAGAGATAGCCATTATCAAGTCAGGGAAACCCATCGGTGCAAAGAGCGAAATCCTTCCCTTGAACTCATTCATCGATAAAGATGGCCTCTTGAGAACTGGTGGTCGCCTGGCAGCATCGCAAGATTTGTCCTCCTCCGAGCGCCACTCTATTATCCTTCTTTATAACTGTCGGCTTACCCGCCTTCTAGTCCAGTTCCTCCATACAATATCTTTGCATGGAGAGAACCAACTTATGTTGCGTCTCCTCCGTACGCAGTACTGGATCCCGAGGGTTAAAAATATGGTCAGGTCCATTATACATAATTGCAAAATCTGCACTATATACAGAAAGCGATCCCACAGTCAACTTATGGGGAACCTTCCTCCAGAACGGACTACTTTTTAACGCCGCTCTCCGCTCAGAATTCAAAGCTTTTCTAGCTGAAGCTCGCAACCAAACCTTATCTAAACACAGCCAACAAAACCTTACATGGCATTTCACGAGGGGTGCCCCCTCATATGGGCGGACTCTGGGAGGCAGGGGTTAAAAGCTTCAAAAACCACTTCAAGAAGATCGCATCGGAACACAAGTTCACTCTTGAAGAATTTAACACCCTACTCTGTCGAATAGAAGCCTGCCTCAATTCGCGACAGTTAAGTCCCTCGTCCAACGAGCCGTCCAACCTGGAACCTCATACTCCCGGACATTTTCTCGTTGGAGGGCACTTACTCGCGCCACCAGAGATTGACGTCAGCGAGAATCGTGCATCGCTGGTCAACCGCTGGGAAAAACTAAAAGCCTTACATCAAGCATTCTGCAAACGATGGAAAACCGAGTGTCTCATCGAATTGCAGAAACGCGTTAAATGGAAACATCCACAATCCAACCTAAAACAAGGGGACCTAGTCGTCCTAAAGGAAGACAACTTACCTCCTAGCGAATGGAGGTTGGGACGGATCGCGAACCTCCATTATGGGCCAGACAATCGAGTTCGAGTCGTTGAACTCGACACCGCGCGGGGCCAAACTACCAGACCAATCGCAAAATTGGTGCTACTTCCACCTGTCCATGAGGACGACGCCAGGGAGTAAAAATACCTTAACCCCTAATTCCACTTCACATTCCATTTGGATTAGGGAACCTCACGGTTTAATCACCGCAAAAAGGACATCTCCCACCTTCTAAAAAACAATATCCAAAAAGCCTACTGCAGACGGACGAACCGATCTGCCACAGAAAATTACACTGTGCTACAACAAATTAGCACCACATCGTCCAACATTGCATTCACCCAACTTGAAAATAAGTAATCTAAAGCTTTCCGAAAATAGACAAAAAGCTTTCATTCATCTATTATCGATAAAACAAAACAAAATTCAGACGTTTCATAATGCAGGATTGGGTAGGAAATCCACATACCAATTTAACGTCCCGAATAGCATTTGGAAGATTAACTTTAAATAGATCACCTTACTGAGTCCTTTTCGATCAGTGAGTCCTTTTCGATCACTTTGGGTGATTAAAAACTGATTGATCACTTACACAATTAAACAAAGACTCACAAATGACTCCCTCTTATGTGAGAATTATGATTTTTTGTCAAGAAAAGTCACAGGAACATTTTTCGCCCGACAAAAGAGTATTCTATGATCAGAAAGTGAGCTCATTTCTGATTGTTTTAATCGCGTAGAAGACTCGAATATGATAAAAAATTTTATAAAATGCTGGGTGGGGTAATTCATAGAGGACTAAGTTTCCAAAGCAATAAAGAAAGGGCCAGGGGCTGTAAGATAATACGTACATTAACACGTTTTGGTAGAATCTTACCGGCACACGCTTGTCTCCAATTACACCAACAGCATGTGGGGTCGCATTGCCCACAAACCACAACCTTTGATCAGACCAGTACGCATCTCAGGACCCTTGGTATCCAATGCTACAGCAACTGGATATTCATACCCAACCTTGGCACCTGTTCCTTTGGTATAGCCCAAATGGCAGTATCAACTACAAAAACAAATGAAAAACAAGTAAGGAAAGCTAAATACCTTTCATGAATAAGCGTCACGATTTTCACTGTTTGATCCCAGTACAGCCTGTGTGAATTTAACTTAAGCTCATACCAAAATTAAAAAAATGAAAAACAAGTAAGGAAAGCTAAATACCTTTCATGAATAAGCGTCACGATTTTCACTGTTTGATCCCAGTACAGCCTGTGTGAATTTAACTTAAGCTCATACCAAAATTATCGGAACTATCGATTATATAGGGGCGACGTGTTATATTGGTCCAATCTCATTGAATTTTAACATCGACATTCCACATTCTAAAATAGCAGTAGGTACGAAATTTCACGTTCCTACCTATATAATTACAGGAGTTGTCTACCAAAATCCGCACAGAGCCAACAGTGCCTAATAAAATAGAACAAAAGTCATATGATATCTCTATAGATTTTCTTCAAGAAGAAGTTCTTTTTAAATTTGAAGAGAAAATCTTATTAATGTTTACAAAGGGAAATCTTGCAAAAAACAAACCGATTTCTTGGGTTCCTAACAAGAGAACCATAAGAAATCAATTCGTTTTCTGCAAGATTTCTCTTTGAAAACATTAATAAGTCAAATCTTCTTGTTAGGAACCCTAAGATCATCTTATTAATACATACAATTATGCGGAAATCAGTTAATAAGTCATATCTTCTTGTAAGGAACCCTAAGATCATCTTATTAAAAAGAACCCTAAGAAATCATTTCGTTTTCTGCAAGATTTCCCCATGAAAACATTAATAAGTCAAATCTTTTTGTTAGGAACCCTAAGATCATCTTATTAACACATACAATTATGCGGAAATCAGTTAATAAGTCATATCTTCTTGTAAGGAACCCTAAGAGCATCTTATTAAAAAGAACCCTAAGAAATAGTTTCGTTTTCTGCAAGATTTCCCTTTGAAAACATTAATAAGTCAAATCTTCTTGTTAGGAACCCTAAGATCATCTTATTAAAAAGAATCCTAAGAAATCATTTCGTTTTCTGCAAGATTTCCCTTTGAAAACATTAATAAGTCGAATCTTCTTGTTAGGAACCCTAAGATCATCTTATTAAAATAAAAAGTTTTTCCTTTTTTTCATATTTTTAAGGAAATCTTGAAAAGATTTTCTTATTAATAACACATATAAAAAGAAATCGAAAAGAAATAAGAAGAAATTGCACTTAATAATATCAATAAGAATTTCCTCATTAAACCAAATAGATTTGCCTATAGTTTTTTTTTTCGTTTCCGTCGTTTCGACTACCCCTCAGCCCAAAACCCGCTCATGAAGACAATCTTATTAATTTTATTAGGCATTTTTGGCTCTGTGCGTTTATCGGAACAATTGATTGTTTGGTGGCTATGTGAAATATTTATCCCATCTCGATGATTTTCAACATCGATATTTCACATATAAAAATAGCGATACCTCAAAAACTTCACGTTCCTACCTCTTTACTTACAGGAGGTATAGCCCAAAATCCGTTTATCGGAACAATCGATTGTATGGGGGCTATGTGAAATATTTATCCCATCTCGATGATTTTCAGCACCGATATTTCACATATAAAAATAGCAATACCGCGAAAATTTCACGTTGCTACCTATATAAGTACAGGATTTATCTACCAAAATCCGTTTATCGGAATAATCGATTGTATGGCAGCTATGTGAAATATTTATCCCATCTCAATGATTTTCAACATCGATATTTCGCATATAAAAATAGCAATACTTACAAAATTTCACGTTCCTACCTCTTTAATTAGAGGAGTTATAGCCCAAAATATGTTTATCGGAACAATCGATTGTATGGCAGCTATATGTAATATCGGTCCGATCTTGCTGGTTCCGACAAATGATTCCTATATTGGAAAATGGTGGCCGCATAGAAAATTTCAGCCAAATATCTCAAAAACTGAGGGACTAGTTTGCGTTCAAACAGACAGACAGACAGACGGACATGGCTAAATCATCATCTCGTCATCCTGATCATTTCGGTATACTTATTGATGGGTCTATCTCTTCTTCTTCTCATACTTACAAACATCGGACCAAAGTTATAATACCAATGAATAATCAAAATGAATATTTCAAACACCCCCATCATAAGTTCCTCTAAATTTGACATACATAAAATATAGCGTAGTTCCGGATGCTGACAAAAACAAAACCTTCATCACGGAATTATACAGGCTAACATATGTGGTAAATAAATCCAAATATCGGGTGAAGTAAACCATAGCAAACAGAATCTGAGATCTTCCTGAAATGATGATAGCAACTACGTGCGACAAATCAGCAGCTAAACGGAAGATATTCATGTCTGGTATTTGAAGTATACAAAGCTATTCCAAATACCTTCTGACTTCCATAAAACTTTGTATATTCCGATATTAAATGTGTTGAATACTCGTCAATTTTTCGAGCACTGCGTTAGTCCGATGGTGCCCACGACCAGTTTTGCCGTGTAGGGCATACCCTTCAGATGTCCCATTATCAGGAATCAGTACTGAACCCCCGGCGCATTAATGGCATAAATTTTATTGCCACACATTTTGGTGTTGCATATACCGTTGGGGCATACATGAGTAGCTGCCCATTGATGGGGCATATAGGTAGCTGCCCATTGATGAGGCATATATGAATGCTGCCCATTGATGGGGCGCATAGAATGCTGCCCATGAAAGCTGAAACGAAAAGAAAAATTAATACGCATGTCCAAATAATATTTTTCCATGTATGTATCCATCGCTGTGCGCCGGCCGGCACAGCGAGGAACACATATATGTACATACATTGTTTTACGCTGCTGAAACGATACAGTTTTTCAGCAGTGCCACGTCATACAGGATTCCCTTTGTCCACATCCATGGTTCCTTGGTCCACTGCAACCGTAATCTGAAAGTAAAAAAGAATATTCATTAATAAACAAATAATTAAATAAATCCACAAATTTTACTACTTACCACCGCGTGTGAATTTTCCTGAATGACAGTCCATGCATGAGAGTTCCGGTGAGTGCTGTCACACGAAATTTTTTTTTTGTACCAAATCGAGTTATCGTATGAAGTGTAATAGTACATTTACACCGCACCAAATTTGGTAAATTTGGCATTTGTTTTCCATACAAATCTAGGTTCACACTGAATTAAATACTGCGCGTCTTAGAGCACAAAAAAAAAAAAACAAAAATCCACGACTTCTGAACACAAGAGCGAGTTGTTCAACTTTTACGAATGATTATTCCGCACTATTGCCGGGCTTTCAAATTAATCTAAAGCCAACCTTTTTGCATTGTTCATTTTTTCTGACGCTTTTGAGATTACACAGCGAACTGTAAGACTCATTAACTTCAATCTTTAGTTAGAGTTAATAATGAGTTTTCATTATTAGATGAACTTCGGATAAAATAGTCCCGACCTGAAGCACAATCGAGATGGAAATACATGCTTCCGACAGTTTCCACCTTCACAGTCGTGATACATACGACGCAATCTATTATTCCTTCAAAGTATTTTTCCAACCTCGAGGGATAATAGTGTAAATGTAGCTTAACCGGCTCAATCGTCGAATCGTCAGGTATGCTTCGGTCGCGGAGCATCTGTTACAAAACACCATTGGTGTGATGTGGCAACACACACCTGTTGAATGAGCGGGTCAGCTGTTCGCTCTCCGAATGGTGAGTCTTAAGGGTGGGTATTTAGCTGTTGATTAACAACAGCGTCATAGTATACCTTATATAGTAGCGCAACTCACAAAAAACACACTAATACACACGCACAGCATATTCCCAATAAACACAGAAAAATATATTCTCAAACTTGATGTTATGGTCATGTTATTGTACAGCAGAAAATTTTCATGGACTATTTGACCGATCGAATAATTTATTTTTAAATTATTCTATTTTTGTTATTAACGAACAAACTGAGCAACATCTCACAAACAAACAATACCAGCTACCGTGATTGCAATCACGTTTGGTAAAAAAAGAGGGTCGTATTTTAAAATAATGTACCACGATTTGGACAAAATTTATTTTAGGGAATGGTAGAGGTGGTCGTATGTATAAAAACTGTGGAGGCAGAAACTGTCGGACATTTATATTATAATTTTTATATTTAATTATACCTCAAGTTAATACTCATTTGGCAAAAAAGTTGATCTGCTACTGGCAGTTTATCTTTGAATCGAAAAATTATTGATTGATTAATTGATATTAAGTTTTCAAAAAGTCAGAATTGACGTTGAAGGTTTCATCTCAAATGCGTCTTAGGTTGATATCAAACAAAATGGCTTATTGGGCTTCACACTTTTCCTTCATTCCATTTCATTTGGAGTCACTCAGCCAGTGCCTTCCACTCAAATTCGTAAAATAAGTTGCCAAACTATAGTAAGGATAAACAATGAACAGCGTGATCAGCTGGTCATGCGGTCGCACGTTAACCGCATACATAAACAACAAAATTGGTACCTGTTGGCTATATGTATGCGCATCAAACATAATATTTGACAAATTTAGATACAGAAAGATGAATTTCGTATCATTTATGGCCAAAATAATCATTAAATTCTACCTCAAAGGGCGCTTGCATTGTGCATAAATACCAAGTGAATTCACTTGACGATAAACGTCAAAATTCCAAAATGAGTTTAACACCTGTTGGAAATTGTGGTTAATAACAAGTGTGATATCATAGACATAGTCGTGAAAACTTCAAAGTGAGTTTAGTCACCTGTTTTTAATTTCCTTTTTTGTCTCACTTCTTTCCATCTTCCCATCTCTTTCTACCATTAGGTAAAAGATAGGAGACCGCCATGTTGATGTGTGCAGGATGTTAAACAACACGCCATTGCTTTTCTGTTATTCGGTGCTGGCGACATTTTAAAATGTGCAGGATGTAAACAAACCGACATTTTAATGTGTGTTGTCAAAAGAAGAGTTAACACTTGTTATTGATACACAATGGGCGCTTGTTTTATGAAGTTTCGGCACGTAGTAAAGTGTCAATGCAACTACTTCCTGTTCATTGGGTGGCAGGAAATGGACAAATGCCAAATTATGCAAAAATGCCCAAAATACCCCGAAAATACATAAAAAAGGGCAAAAATATCCAAAAATACCAATATCATCCTTAAGTTAATGCAAAATTAGGAACAAGTTCAATGTAAAGATTTGAATCCACAACGTGTCCGAATAAGCCAAACCATAACACCCAGCCCACCAATTCCGCTAGCATATTTTCAACAAAATACAACTTCCAGAATGACTGGCGTCACCTTCAAGCGGGTCAAAACGGAGTCACGCGTAACCCAATTTACCATCCCGTGCCGACTATGCAAAAAGTCGCACAGCATACGCCTGTGCCCAATCTATAGAGCCATGTCTAACGTGGAGCGACTAAGGGTGGTTCTAGATGCGCGCTACTGCACAAATTGTCTATCGCCGTTTCACGAAAGAAGAACGTGTACGAGCAAAGCTCGTTGTCACCGTTGCAACGAGCAGCACCACACATCCACGCATACGGATGACGCGCCACCAACACACGACGACAGTGACGACATCAGCTCTGATGAAGCGCTATCCATACACGTGGCGGAACACTCACTTTCATGGGCAGAGGAGGTCGCTGAGGAAGAGGTATACAGAAGGGAGGACCCAACAGCAGTCGAGCAGGCTCCATCAGGCGGTATGGAGACACGTCCTCTCCGCCCCTCGCACCGTCTCGCAGAGGTCGCCATGGTGACGCGGAACCGCGGCCGTCCCGATCGTCCCGGCGTTCGTCTTCTAGGACGGCCCCATATAATCCACGCGCTCAAGAAACCAGGCTACAGTCGTGGCTCAATATTCACGCCTTAGCCCTACAAAAACGCTGGATCCATCCGTAGCAACGTCATTTCAATTCCTGAAGCTAGCGGATCCAGAGTTCCACCCGTCTTCACCAGTCCGGCTCACACTTGGCGCTGACGTCTACGACGATCTAATGGTCAGTCCACCCTGAACGGGCTCCTGACGCAAGCCACAATTTTCGGCTTAATTATATCTGGGGCTCACCAGCAATGAGCAATTAAATAAGTAAAGTGCACCAAAATTA
Organism: Campiglossa producta; assembly: GCA_964058755.1. NCBI lineage: Eukaryota > Metazoa > Arthropoda > Insecta > Diptera > Tephritidae > Campiglossa > Campiglossa producta. Next base: position 97,003,903 of record CAXKVI010000001.1, read on the forward strand.
ACCCACGTTCATTTTTTTACTAATCCTTTCATCTCAGCCACCGGAAGTAGATGCGGCTACGAGAAATTCATTTAATTTTAAGTCATTAATTCCCCTTCTTGGAATTTGGTTGTTAGCGGACGGGTCTAGAGCTTGCTCACAGCAAGGGGGGCCGGCATGTTTAGGCCACAAGCCTAAATATTCCTGCTCACCCTCGTATTTCACTATACATCACTATATTTTACTGCGTTGCGATGTTTTACTGCCAACCGGTTTTACTCCGCCGGATAACAGCGAAAGCTAGTATTCGGCGGTGGCCGCGAACCAAATTCGGCCTACTTCTGACACTTTTTCAGCAACCGCCAAGCAGACCGCCAGCAGCCAAACCAGCCGAAGGTAAATATTATTTCCACACTTTAATTCTATATTGTACATCTTGCAGAAAAATTCCATTTTAAATTATTACACACAAACACCTTTGTAAATAATTAAATTCCAAATAAATACTTGTGTATTTATATTGTTTGCATTAATTGATATCGATTAAATTATAACGAATATTAATTCAACCGGTATTCTTTATTTCTTTTCCACCCTTTATTACGAGTGCGACCGAACTTGGAACACGCCGTAACAGGAACTTAAAAATTTGATTTGAGTAATACCACGCAAAGTATCCACACTTAAGGGTGGTGCAGTATATTGCAAATAGATATTCTTTTAAACAAATTTTTGGAAAATACTATTCTGGTGTTACCATCAGGGTTGGGCATATTTGAACTACAACTAAATTGCACTACCATTAAATTTTGTGAGGTGGATTTTGTCGCGGCTGAGGTAAGCTCAGCCATTCCAGAGTCGAGTAGAGTTCCCACGAACCCCTACCAAATGATAACACGATTTAGTTGTTCTATTGATTTAGAACACAGGTAAACACACACCCACGATACGGCTTTCACCTGTATACCGATAGTCTTTGAACGAAGAGAGGGGTGATAGGAAGGCGAGAGGAGAAATGACAGTTGCGATAGAGTAAGAGCTGGCGGAGATGTGGCGTAGGTCCAACGGTGTACGGTGCAAGTTCGGTATTGTTTTCCTTTCTTACCAACAATCGGAGCGCTTACGGTGTTCAATTACAATACGGTTGCGGCGGTGAGACTACGGTCGTAACCGATGGTTGCGGATTATTGACGACGGCTTACAAAAAAAAAACCGGTACGGTGATGCTCCTGTGGTCGTAACTGGCGGTAGCGTTGGTGTTTACCCGGTAGCGGATTGCTGCCCAATCTGGCGTATACCTATAAGAGTATGATTTTCTGTGGCGTAATTCGCCTTACATACTGATCTGGATATAAAGCGATGCAGAGTCGTAATTATCAATAAGTCGCAGGTAGTGCGACGAATGAAAAATGTCAGGCATATTATTAGCATGCATATTATGTACTCAGCATGCGGGTATGGTTGTTCGCTGCTGGCTTCGGTATGCTGTGTGCGGGTGGTTGTTTGCTGTACGTGCTGATCGCGAGCCCTATGCTGAGTGCAGCGGGGCAAAGGGGAAAGGAGGAGTTATAATTATGTAGATTATTGTGACGTGGCATTTTGTTACGTTACAGTCCCCCTCCTACTTCAGGAAAAAAAAGAAAAGGAACTTTTGCTTCGGTATTCACCCAGCAAACAATCGGGGTCATGAATGATGCGGAATGGAGTCCTAAATAGGAGCGTTTACGCTCTTTATGAGCTCATTTATGAGTCCGAAATGAGTGTATTTCCCTTCCTGCGATGGTCGTCCGATATGAGCTAAATTTAATATATTGAATGAGCCTGAATATGATTTATTTATGACTCTAATTTGCCTCAGAAACGGCTCATATAGAGCCTAAACAGGAGTCAAATATGACTCTTTTATGGAGATTTTTGGATGCATTTATGACTCTTAAAAAAGCCATATACCTACTGCACTTTTTGTGGTCTTAAATGGCGCCTTTTCGGCATTGAAAGGGGAAGCATACATGAACCTTTGGCATTAGATCAGGGACCGGCCGAATAGAATGTGGGGGTGCATTAGGGAAAGATCGATCATCGCACCACTAGCAAAAACCGAGGCAACAGCATTCCAAGCGAATTTGGCTCTCACATTTTCAGACAACTGTCCCACCAACTGCATGAGATGTTTGTGGGGAAATTCCTTTAAATATATGTATGTGGTACAATGAAAAAAGAAACACATATAGGGAGGTATACTTATCAGGGAATCCGGTAGAACGGTGCCAACAGGATAGCAAGAAAAATTGCCAGGAACAGTCCGCACGCGATGTAATTGAATATTTATTGAAATCAAAAAATTTTCACAAACAAAATATGAAAATTTGTTCCAAAATTGCTTTATTAAATGAACAATTTCGGCATATGGCTCATAATTTTTATCAAATCGGGGTCATAAAGGACTCCTATATGATCTTATTTCGGAGGCTCATATTTTTCTAATATTTAGGACTCATATCGGACTCCTAAGTTATGAGCGCTCCCAGAATATTTAAGGGGCAGGACCCAGCAAACAATTGGAGTATAAATATGAGCGCTTATGCTCTTTATGAGCTCATTTATAAGTCCGAAATGAATGTATTTCCCTTCCTGCAATGGTCGTCCGATATGAGCTTAATTTCATATATTATATGAGCCTGAATAGGAGTCATATATGACTCTTATTTTGGTGGTCCTACGATTTGGACTCGCTCCGCAAACTAAGCTTTGCTGAGGTAACCAATGACAGAATCCCTATAGGCGTCCTTGACCGAGGCAATGACCGTCTGGCCATCCCTAAGGACCGGTGGCGTTACGTGCGAAATGAACTCGGCAACATTCTTCTCAATGTTGCTCCGGAGTTTCCGCGTAGTTCGGCGCGAGTAACGGATGCGGGTCGGCACCAGGGTCAGATTAAATTACTCGCATGCGAGGATGCAAAAACCGTAGCACTGACCAAGGCAGCAGCTGCTAAATTGGGTGAAGTCTACACGGGTGCAAAGATAGAGGCCGTCGACTGGATGGACATTCCAGCTCGTCCAAGGGCAAGGGCGTGGATTCCGGCCATTCCTGACGAACCCGAGAGAATTCTCGGGATGCTACGGCTAATGAATCCGTCCCTACCAACGCATGACTGGAGTGTCAATCTGGTCGGGGATGCGGTAGGGTCCGACAGACAGGTGGTGTTCACCATGAATAAAGAGTCAATCGAGCCCCTCAAAAGGTGCAATGGCCTAGTACACTACAGCGTAGGCCAGATCGTTATCCACGTATATCGTGGTGATGCTCAGCGCGCTGCCTTCTCGGCTGCTCCGGGGGAACCGGAAAACGAATTACCAGAAGAGGAAGCGGAGGATTCCGATGCGGAAAGCATGTTATCCGCCACGTCCCTTGGCGATAGTGCTGTGAACAACTCGGAGATGGAGGACAGCGTACAGGACGAGGAAGTCCTCGACGTTACGGTGGTAGCAGCCAACGCTGAGCGATTAACATCTAACGCTACAGACAGCAAGACTCCTACAACGCCATATCGGGCAGTTAATCGGAACAACTCGTCGTTGATAGGCAACCTCCTGGATGGGGCAAACCTCGACGATATGGGGACGGCAGGGAAGTCTGTGCGCTCTCATGTTGGTGGTGCTTCAGATTAATTTGCACAAATCTAAAGTGGCTTCGGCTGCTTTAAGTAGTCGTCTTTCTAAAGGCGACGTGGATGTGGTCCTCATCCAAGAACCCTGGGTCAATATCTCGAGAATCTGCGGATTGGGGAATAAGGGCTTCAAGCTCATTCGAGCCAGCGAGGAGAGCAAAGTCAGAACGTGTATTTTGGCCAAGTCTGAGTTGAACTCCTTTCTCCTACCTAACTACACCAATGGTGATATTACCGCTATCAGTCTAACGGTCGACAGCACCCGCCTGACGGTGGCGTCGGTCTATATGCCCTACGACGCCGAAGAACCCCCACCACAAACGGAGGTGAAAGACCTGGTGTCATATTTCTGCACGGGTAATCTTATTATTGGAGCGGACGCTAATGCTCACCATGTCCAATGGGGGAGCTCCGACATCAATGCCAGGGGCGAGTCTCTGTTTGATTACCTCTTAACAACCAACCTGGTGATTTGCAACGTGGGTAATGAGCCTACTTTTATCAATAAGACCCGCAGGGAGGTCATAGACCTCACTATCTGTAGTGAAGGCGCTTATGAGTGGGTCAGAAAATGGCGGGTTCTGGAAGAACATTCATTCTCCGACCACCGTTACATAGAAATGGTATTAGACTTTATTGTAGAACAACCAATCATGAAGCGCAATCCACGTAACACTAATTGGCAGTTACGCAATGAAATATTAGACAGAGACCTACCAGTACTGCCCTCACAAGCCCCCTCATCAGTAGAGGAGCTGGAGGATCTTGTTACTACATTTACATCGGCGCTTTCAAATGCTCTAGGACAGGCTTGTCCAGTGCCAAAACCACGCGGTAAACACAGGTCCTACGATTTGGACTCGCTCGCAAATCATGCCGGAAACAATTTAACAAGGCCAAGAGCTTCGGCTCTGAGCCTCATTGGCACGAATATAAAGCTAAACTAAGGGCCTACAAAAAAGCTCTGAGACAGGCGAAGAGAACCTCGTGGAGTAATTTCTGCACTGGCGTCGAAAAGGTCGACGACACAGCGAGACTTAGACGAGTCCTCTCGAAAAGTGAAACAGCCATCAGCTATTTGCGAAAACCTGACGGATCCTGGACCAGCACGGAAGAGGAAACCCTTGAGCTGCTCTTGAATACACATTTTCCGGGGAACCTGCATGACGCACCACTACCACCTGCAACAAACCTGGCAGTAAATATACCCATCACTGAGGAAAGGGTAAGGTGGGCAGTTAAGAGCTTTGAGCTTAAGGCTGCCGAGCCGGACAGGATTATCCCCGCGCAACTTATAAACACGGTGGAGACATCAGCTAAATGGCTGGTATTTCTCAGGGACCCCCAATAATGATTATTTTTGTATTTTTAAGGTAAAAACTCAAAGGCTTCCTCCTATCGTATAACAGTTTCAAGTACATGAATGGGCATGTGTCTTCATGCTCAACCGAAATCTACAATGATTGAAAAAAGTTTGGGTGAATCCTATATAAATTACAACTTAATCATTACTTTTGAGTTTTATTTTTTTGATTAAGCGTAATGATTACTTTTTGAGTTTTATTTTTTTGATCAAACGTAAAACTTATTTCTTGATTTTATTTTTTTTGAGAGAAAATAAAACTTACTCTTGAGTTTTATATTTTTGCTCGACAGTAAACGTTATTCTTTGAGCGATATTTTATCGTTCAAGGATAAAAATTAAGTTCCGAGTTTTAAGTTTTTTTACGGATCAAAAAACTCAAAAGGCCGCTGCGCCATTTTGGCAAGTAGGTATTTGGTCATTATTATTGGTTGGTATAATCTCGTCAACATATGTACTCAATAATTATTATTTAAACATACTTTTAGGCACATTCAGATGTATAAGTACATAAATAGTCATGTACGTAGTAAAGGGACATGAAATAAATATAGTCCACCATGAAAAATGCAAATTTCAGTAAGAATTACCTGTTTCACAAATTTCGCTATTTTGTTATTCAAGTATGTGTAAAAATACAATACAAGTACTGCTTGTTAAGGTTTACAACTTTGTGGAAAATTCAGGAAAAACCCGAACAATTTTCATCAAAAATTAAAATTTTATACTCAATTTTTTAGATTTTTTTCGAGTATGTAGTTTTGTAGCTGTTGTTGTTGTTGTTATTAACAATGCATTTCCCTGTCTAGAGGGTATGATTATTCCGAAGATCTTCATCAAGCTCTTCTAACGGGAGTCCAAGGAAACGCGCAGTTTCAACAGGGTTGGACCAAAGGGACAGAGGGGTTAGAAGGGTAGGTTCAATTGGACAATTGAAGAGATGTAGGGTATCAGGGGTCCTACCACATGCAGGGCATGTGTTTGAAATTGTATCATTTAGTCTGGACAGGTAAGAGTTTAACCTGATACTGTATCCAGAACGAAGCTGTGCCATGGTCACTCTTGTCTCCCTTGGTAAGGTGCGTTATTCTTCAGCAATATCGGGGACTGTTTAGAACGGGGTTCACAGGTCGAGATCTGCCTAATAAGAAAACTCACTTTAAAAAGAATTCCATTTTTTCCCGCAAAAAATTATGGGAAAGGGCGAAAAAGCGACCGCTAAGGGACGGCCAAAATTGCCTAAGCGGTTAAAGGCTATTTTAAGTAGGTAAGGGGTAAGTTACAGAGCTAACTTTTTGCGAGGCTTATTTTCTCATCATTTACTAACTTTGTAGGGGGTAAGACCCAAAAAACTAAAACATTTTTATTTGAATCACCCCAATGTATACATACATACATATGACGGAGTTGTCACATTATACAGCGTTGCCAGAAGTAAGACTTCAGTTAGGAAAGACATTTGGAAATCGGCAAGAGTTCCCTATACACATAAGAGTAAAAAACGGAACAAGGAGATTTTTTTGGGTTTCAACAATAAAACGACAAAAATGAAGTTTGAAAGTGAAAAGGGGTCAAAAAGGGTCACGAATTTAAAAAAAAGAGTCAAAAATGGTAATTTTTTGAAGAAGTAGGGTCCGGGGTCCTGGCTCTAAAAAAGGGTCGAATTGACCCTTTAGGGTCCCCAACGGCAAGACTGGTACATATAGTGTACTAATTTCATGTCCCTTTACAACGTACATGCCAATTTATGTATATTAGAGCGTCTCGGGCTTACAGGCAAAAAAAAAGTCGGCCGTACATTTAAAATTTTTTTGTTTTTGTTTTTGTGGCAACCAATTACATTTTACATTTTTCTTCAAATCTTTGGCATTTGTTGTCGGATTTTAAAGTTTGACGCATCAATTTTTTCATCTCAAAGAGGAGTTTTCTCTCCAGAAAGTTCATTGAGCTCATGCGTTTCGTTGTGGTACCACACTTTAAAATCCGACAAAAAAATGCCGAAGATATGAAGAAAAATGCAATTGGGCGACTTCTAGGGTTGCCAGAAAAAAAAATACAACTTTTTTTTAAATGTTTTTTAAAAACACCCCATATGAGGGGAGGTACGTTGGGGTATCATACTTTAAAATCCGACAATAAATGCCGAAGATATGAAGAAAAATACAATTGGGCGACATCTAGGGTTGCTAGAAAAAAAATATAATTTTTTTTTAAATGATTTTCAAAAACACTTCATATGAGGGGAGGTACGTCCGACGTTTTTTTGGTGATACGCTCTAATGTACATATATATACGTATGTGGCTTAAACTATGTTTAAATAATTGAGTACATATGTTGACGACATTATACCAACCAATAATTATGACCAAATACTTGCCAAAAAGGCGCAGCGGCCTTTTGAGTTTTTTGAACCGGGAAAAAACCTAAAACTCAGAACTTAATTTTTATCCTTGAACGATAAAATATCGCTCAAAGAATAACGTTTACTGTCGAGCAAAAATATAAAACTCAAGGGTAAGTTTTATTTTCTCTCAAAAAAATAAAACTCAAGAAATAAGTTTTACGTTTGATCAAAAAAATAAAACTCAAAAAGTGATCATTACGCTAAATCAAAAAAATAAAACTTGAGTGTAACGATTATTGTTGATTTTTATTGAAAAAAATCAGAAAATAATGATCAAATGTCGAGTTCTATAATTAAACTTATAACAGTTACGGTCCCTGGTATTTCTCTTCACAGCCTGCCTGGTTCTCAACCACATTCCGGGCTCCTGGAGAAGCACCACGGTAGTGTTTATCCCTAAGGCTGGGAGGGCATCCCACTACGAGCCAAAAGACTACAGACCGATCAGTCTCTCGTCCTTTGTACTCAAAACCTTTGAGAGGATACTAAGCGACTACCTCTCAACGACTATTGATAGCAACCTTATCTCTAGCTATCAGCATGCATACACCAAGGGTAAATCAACAGAAACTGCTCTGCACAGCCTAGTATCTGTCATTGAGAAATCGCTGTGTGAAAAGGACTACGGTCTCGTGGCCTTCCTAGACATTGAGGGGGCTTTCAACAATATAAGCCCGGAGATAGACCTCTAACTGGTTTAATTGACCAACTTCTAAGGGGAAGAAAAATAGCTTCTTCACTTGGTACGGTTGAGTTATCACGCTATGTCACAAGGGGAACGCCCCAGGGTGGTGTTCTTTCCCCGCTTTTATGGAACCTCACAGTCAACTCGTTGCTACGTGACACAAGCTGGGGGGCGGGAAGATAGTGGCATACGCAGACGATTTAGCTATTGCATTCAGAGGCAATTTCCCACATACTCTGTGTGACCTGATGCAAGTAGCAGTGCGAGAAGTTTCGACGTGGTCCTCTCGCAGCGGACTTAGTGTCAACCCGGGGAAAGTGGAACTTGTCCTCTTCACTAACCGGTACAAAATACCGCCACTAAGGCTACCAGAACTAGATGGCACACGCCTTGGCTTGTCGGATAAAGCCAAGTTTTTAGGCATAGTTCTGGACAGGAAATTTAATTGGAAGGAGAATGTTCTTCAGCGCCAGAAGAAAGCTTGCATCGCTCTTTACACATGCAAAAGAGCCATTGGCAAAAAATTGGGGCTCAGCCCTAGAGTATGCAGTTGGATCTACACGGCGATCATTCGCCCAATCATGCTGTATGGATTCGTCGTATCGTGGCCTGCGCTGAGCAAGGCAACATACCTGAATCTGTTGCGGAAAGTCCATAGATCCAATATGATTTGTATAAGCGGCGCGCTAAGGACAACGCCCAACTCCAGGTCATTCTGGGCATTTTGCCACTTGATCTGGAAGGGTTTCGGTCAGCGGCGGCATCAGCTCTGCGCCTAAGAGAAACCTCCAGTTGGGGTGCCGGTACTATTGGACACTCCAGTATTCTGGAATCTTACAGCTTTCTCCCTCTAAGCACAGATCGTTGTGCGACCACTACAGTCGGGGATAGCTGTTTCATTAATCATTTCAATAAACATTCCCAGCAGAGAAGACTGGGAGAGGACGTATTGGTGTCCCGAAACAAATGGTGGCACTTCCATATACACCTACGGCTCGAAGTTGGACGGCAGAGTTGGAGGAGGGGTTTATTCAAGGGATTTGGGCCTTGAGCTCTCCTTCAGATTATCTGATCATTGTAGCGTCTTTCAGGCGGAAGTCTCGGCAATCCTGGAGGCCGCGGCCTGGTTAAGCAAACGTGTTATCGGAGAAGATCTCTCTATTGTCAGCGATAGCCAAGGGGCCATCAAATCCCTTGGCTCATACACGTTCAACTCTGAACTGACAGGAGATGGCCCAACAGAACCGCGTAAACCTCATATGGGTCCCGGGACATAGGGACATTGAGGGAAACTTTAAGGCAGACGAGCTTGCCAGGCAGGGCACGACCAAGCAGGTTCTTCAGGATAAAGAGCGCTTAGGTATGCCGTTTGCCACATGCAAACTAATGCTGAAGAAGCACACACTCCGTCAAGCCAACGAAAGACGGCTGCAATCCCCAGGGTGTCGGATATCGAAACAAACCTGGCCAAAATGGGATCTTAAAAGGTCTAGACGCATTTATGCCCTAACTAGGAGGGAAATCTCCATATTGATAGGGGTATTAACCGGTCACTGCCTCATTGGTAGGCATGCAGAAAGACTAGGTGTGCCCTACCGACGATGCTGCAGGAGTTGCAAAGATGATGAGGAGGAGGAAACAGTGGAGCACCTCATCTGCAACTGTCCGGCTTTAAGCGGCGCGAGAATGCGCCTTTTTGAGAGTTCCCTTCCTGGATAGCCTAACCCAGATCGCGGAACTGGACATAAAGGACTTGATGGCCTTCATAAAGTCATCTAAGAGGTTCGAGGAGGAGTAACGGTGTCGGTTTAGGAGTGTCAGTCCCGGGATTCTGCTATGTACAAAATCCCAACAACTCAGGGATTTTCCATATGGCTGGGGCCTGGGACTGACTTTCCTTATGTTGGTGGTATCACAACGGGCCTTTCAAAACTGGCCTAAGTGTGCCTAACCTAATATAAGCAAATACTAATATTATTTAGTTCTGAGTACAAGCCTTAATAACACCACCGTAGGCTTAGGTTAGACTATTTTGTCTGCCCCTCTGAAAGATAGATAGGCTCACTTAGGTCTGCTGACCCATTTGGTCTCACGCCCTTCCTTCTCTAAATACCCAAAAATCTGTAACATTTAGACATTTCCCTTGTGTCTATTGTACCAAGAGGAGTAGACATTATATGTGGTACAGAAATATCTGGTACACCACTATGGACCTGTACATGAATTCCAGTTTTCGCTAATGCTTAATTTCCAACTCCTAAAATCTCTAAATTCATTTTGCCAAATTTTAGCGACTTTTGCGATTCCAGTGAAAGAAAATCGCTATAAATCTCCATCTTTGCTTCATTTTTTGGCATATTTAAGCAATGAACGCAAAATGAATCAGATAACGTAGCTCAGCTGGTTTTGACAGATACAAAGCTAAATTTGCGATTCTGCAATTTTAGCCATCTCGTAAAATCTCCAATTTTCTCCAAAAGCTGGCAAATTTTGGCAACGAAAAAAAGTTGCTAAAACGCAAAAAAATAGGAAAAAGGGTAGAAATATGTTGATTTAGACCCTAAAATTACTCAAAAACAATAAATATGTGTAATTTGTAAGAAAAATTTATATTTAATTATGTATTTGCCCATAATTTTGGAAATTTTATTTTTTTCCATCCTACTTAAACTGCAAAAAACACGTCGCAAAAAGTCGGGAGAGGAATATAGTCGAGTTTCAGTCCCAGAAATCATAATCCGGAGTCACAAAAGTAATATTATTTATCATTTAAAAGTTATAACTAAAAAACATTTTTTGTTTCCGTATAACAATTTTATAGAGAAAAACTCAATAAATAATTAAATTAAACTCAATAAACAATTTAAAATCTGTTCTTAACCGACTTTATTAAACATACACAAATCTTTTTACCGAAAATGGAATTTATTTTGTAATTAAAAAAGTAGAGTAACGCTGAAAAGTAAGGGATTAGTAGCTAGTAACTTCGGGCGTTTCGGTTTACTTCTGGCTTTTTCTGAGTTGTAAAGGATCACAACTAAATTGACATCTTGCAGTGATGCCTGCGCGCCATCTATATTGCAGATAACGCACTATTATCATAGATAGGCGGCTTGTGGATCAGAATCGCAAATAAGCGTCATCTCCTAAAATGCTGAGAGTTCATTTGCTTAAGCATTTTAGCATATTTTAGCATTTACGAGATGGAGATGGATGGAGATTCCTGGAATTCGCCTGCTGGAGCCACATAACTGTTGTCGTGCACCTCGAGGCCAGGTCATTTAGTAACTGTCTACAGTCGATTGCTACCTATTGATGTTGTGTTGTTGCCTTGAAGGGAATTGATAGCTGATTGACCGTCAGAGTGAATTGAAATAAATGTTGTGGTTTTTGAGCAGCCAGCGTGCGACCTCATTTATTGACAGAAGTTTGGATTGAAGGACACTGCAGTGGCTCGGATGCATAGCGAGAGAGAGAGGTATTCAGAGTATATGCCGCTACCAACGTTGTCGTTCATTTTGGAGCCATCCGTGAAATGATGTATGTGGCCTGCGGGTTCTAGAGTTTGTACGTTCTCTCATTCGTGCATCTCAGTGATCCTTATGAAGTATTTGTTTTTTAAGAATAGTTCGGAGGGGTGTAGTCCACTTGAAGTAAGTTTCTGCGTATGATCTCCAGAATATTAGTCTATCTGAATCCATTCCATCCGTTCCATGGTGAGGCCGCATTGATGGACTCACACTGAATCTTGCCTGGAGTACAGTTCTATCGAAAGAAGGTTCAGCTTTGCTGGGTGTGGAGGGAAGTGCCCCTGTAACAAGCAAAGCATCAGATAGCTACATTATACCCTTCGTGCATATATTATGGTTTATTTCGAGTGCTGGCCACCATACCGTGATGTCCTAGAAGAGTATCGATCTCACGACCGAGGTGTACAGCCAATACACTATTTGTGGCTTAGGCCACCACCTTTTACTCACTTCAAAGGCAAAAAGAGAAATATGTAATAGCTTTCCTGTATCTCTCCTCGACATACCTGTTCCAGGTTTCTGTCTAGAGTTTCGGTATTTCCCCTCGGTTGTGAGTTTGAGTCTCACTCCTTTTAAGATTGTGGGCGTATCGCCTGGCCTTATGAAGATTAACATTGAGTCCGCTCTATCTTGGCCATTCCTCCTCGAGGTTCAGTGTATTCCACATTTATGAAAATATGCATATAATATGAAAATATGCAAATATGTGAAACATACTAGCAAAAAAATAAATCTATTTTTGACATAACCAGCTTAAAACTTGGTCCGAGGTTTCTATGATGTCAAACAAAAATATGCACTTGCATACAATTCCGAGCTCTGATTATGACCAAATACTTGCCAAAAAGGCGCAGCGACCTTTTGAGTTTTTTGATCCGCGAAAAAACTTAAAACTCGGAACTTAATTTTTGTCCTTGAACGATAAAATATCGCTCAAAGAATAACGTTTACTGTCGACCAAAAATATAAAACTCAAGGGTAACTTTTATTTTCTCCTTAAAAAAAATAAAACTCAAGAAATAAGTTTTACGTTTGATCAAAAAAATAAAACTCAAAAAGTGATCATTACGCTTACAGCCCTATTCTTGAAACATAACAAAATTCATCTAAATGACTATTGTTATAATTGTAACAATTGTTATGTTTTGGTATGCTTGGAAAAATTCGAAAGCTCTTTTTATAACAATTGTTATTTTTTTTGTTATGATCTGTTTAGCAGGTGACAAGGTTAAAACATTTTCCTTTTGAGGGCATATTGGGGTCATTTAAGGATCTTTTTGGGGTCGATTTGTGATATTTTTTGGGGTCATTTCAGGATCATTTTTTGGTCAATTTTGGGATAATTTGGGGTCATTTTATTATAATTTTGGGGGTCATATTGCGGTCATTTTAGAACCATTTGGGGAAGTCAATTTGGGGTCATTCTAGGGTAATCTTGGAATTCATTTTGGGGACATTTCAGGATAATTTGTTGGTCAATTTGGGGTAATTTTTTTTAGATAATATTTGGGTAATAATATTCGGGGTTATCATTTTGGGGTTATTTTGAGATAATATTGGGGTCATTTCAGAAAAATTTTGGCATCATTTTGGGGCCATTTTAGAATAGTTTTGTGGTCAATTTGGCGTCATTTTAGGATAATTATGGTTTCATTTTAGGATAATTATAGGTTTATTTTAGAATAATTTTGGGGTAAGTTTTTGGATCATTTTGAGGTCATTTTGGGGTCAATTTGGTAACATTTTGGGATCATTGCGGGAATATTTTGTGGTCAAATGGTGGCAATGCCCTGTATGTCAATCTAGGATCTATGGTATGGAAGAAAGATTTCTGGGTGCATACCTTACTGGTGTTGGAACAGAAATCTTTTCTGAAACAAACGGAACTTGAAACTTAGGAACTTGAAACTTAGCATTTAGTTGTGGAAATGCTGACAATACAATTTCTTGAAATCAGAATTCCAAAAGGTGGCGTGCTTGTCGATATAACTGAAAATCTCTAAAACATAGATTCCCCCTATGTTTTAGAGATTTTCAATTATATCGACAAGCACGCGATATATATTTGAGAAACTTCCCGCTAAGCTAGGGACTTGAAACTTGGCACATTTGTCAGAATCCGATGACAATTCAATCCCTCATCAAAAAAATTCCGGTAGGTGGCACACATATCAAGATATTTCGAAAACTATTTTGAAGTTGGGAACTTTGAGTAACTTCCAGGTAACCTATGAACTTGAAACTTGGCATTAAATTGAGGGAACAGTGACACGACAAATAGTAAAAATCAAAATTCCGATAGATGGCACGCTGCTCTATATAATTGCAAATCTTTAAAAAAAATTAAAAGACTCCTGGAATTTTGCGATAGATTTTTAGTAACTTCCAGGTTAGTTAGAGACTTTAAACTTTACACATTTGTCACAACCCGATGACAATGCAACCCCTCATCAAAACAATTCCGGTAGGTGGCGCACGGATCGAGATATTTCGAAAATTAATTTGAAGTTGAGAATTTTGCGATCGACTTTTGACCAACATTCAGGTAACCTAGGAACTTGAAACTTCGCATTAAATTGAGGGAACAGTGACACTACAAATAGTAAAAACCAAAATTCCGATGGCACGCTGTTCTATATAAATGCAAATCTTTAAAAAAAAATTAAAAGACTCCTGGAATTTTGCGATCGATTTTTAGTAACTTCCAGGTTAGTTAGAGACTTGAAACTTGACACATTTGTCACAACCCGATGACAATGCAATCCCTCATCAAAAAAATTCCGGTAGGTGGCGCACATATCAAGATATTTCGAAAACTACTTTGAAGTTGGGAACTTTGAGATCGACTTTTGACTAACTTCCAGGTAACCTAGGAACTTGAAACTTGGCATTATATTGAGGGAATAGTGACACTACAAATAGTAGAAATTAAAATTCCGATAAATGGCAGGCTGCTCTATATAATTGCAAATCTTTAAAAAAATTGAAAGACTCCTGGAATTTTGCGATCGATTTTTAGTAACTTCCAGGTTAGTTAGAGACTTTAAACTTTACACATTTGATGACAATGCAATCACTAATCAAAACAATTCCGGTAGGTGGCGCTTGGATCGAGATATTTAGAAAACTAATTTGAAGTTGGGAATTTTGCGATCAACTTTTGACCAACTTCCAGGTAACCTAGGAACTTGAAACTTGGCATTAAATTGAGGGAACGGCGAGAGTACAAATAGTAAAAGTCAAAATTCCGATAGATGTCACGCTGGTCTATATAATTGCAAATCTTAAAAAAAAAAATTAAAAGACACCTGGAGTTTTGCGATCAATTTTTAGTAACTTCCAGGTTAGATAGAGACTTGAAATTTGACACATTTGTCAGGACCCGGTGACAATGCAATCCCTCAGCAAAGCAATTCCGGTAGGTGGCGCTTGGATCGAGATATTTAGAAAACTAGTTTGAAGTTTGGAATTTTGCGATCGACTTTTGATCAACTTCCTGGTAATGTAGGAACTTGAAACTTAGCATTTAGTAGTGGAAATGGTGACAATACAATTTGTTGAGATCACAATTCCAAAAGGTGGCGTGCTTGTCGATATAATTGAAAATCTCTAAAACATAGGGGGAATCTTGCGATATATATTTGAGTAACTTCCCGCTAAGCTAGAGACTTGAAACTTGGCACATTTGTCAGAGCCCGATGACAATGCAATCCTTTATCAAAAAAATTCCGGTAGGTGGCACACATATCAAGATATTTCGAAAACTATTTTGAAGTTGGGAACTTTGAGATCAACTTTTGACTAACTTCCTGGTAATCGAGGAACTTGAAACTTAGCATTTAGTTAAAGGAACCGTGATAGTACCATATTTAAAAATCAAATTTCCGATAGGAATCACCAAAACTAAAAATAAAATAATAAAAAGATGATAAAAAAAATTTTAAGACAACCTTTATATGAATTCTGTCAAAAAGCCTTAGCAAATTTGTCGTTAAACAAAGACATCCCTGCAGTAAAAAAATGTTAATTGCAAAAAAACATCTAGCTTATATATAACTATTTTGTGGCAATTGTAGGAAATAGTGCATTTTAAGCACACTGAGGAATAACTAACGTCTAACTACGCCACAAGTCATGCAGAGGAGTCCGAAAATATGTTTAATTTTTCGTTCGCTTCCGTCTTTTAGCTTGTAATTTCCAGGTGCTTTTTCGGTATTGGGTAAATACAAATAGTAGCTGGTTTCTAAAAGAATAAAAAAGATAAAATAAAATTTAGTAAATAAATAAAAGTTATAAAAAAAAAAATGAATTTATCTTTTGGCTATTTTTTGGTTGAAAAGTAGTTAGATAGTAGTTGGTTGACATCTCATGCAGAGGTAACCATAACTGTCCGGATTCCGGCCATCGTCGAACAAAAATAGTTAGTCCGAGTATATCAAAATTTACAGTAAATATACAGCACTAGTTGATTGGTAAGCAACTTAAATAGAAGTTCGGTTACCGGCAAAACGTTTAAAGCCTATTAATTGCACTCCACCTTTATATTTTCAAATCTCAAAAATTGATTACAATTGGTATGACTAAAATTTCAAAACCAAAAACACCGAAACCATGTCTTTGTTTAACGACAAATTTGCTGAGGCTTTTTGACAGCATTCATATAAAGGTTATCTTTAAAATTTTTTTATCATCTTTTTATTGTTTTTTTTTTTTTTTTGATAAATAAATAAAATGTCGAAACATTTTTTGACATCTTTTACTTTGAAAGCTTTTCACCTTTCGTATGGTGAACCATTGTTAAATTATATAAGGCTAAGCGGATTTTGACATTTGCCAAGGCAAAGCTTCCTTATTAGAGTTGCATTTACGAAGGATGCAAAAAAGGGTAAAAAAATCCCCCTTTAGGAAAATTGTAGTAGAAAAGGAACGAACGCCGTTCGCAAAATTTCAGGATTTTTTTCCGGAAATCTGTCTTTTCAACATTTATTTTTTAAAATTATTCGGAAAATTAAATTAATTTTAAATTTAACTGTAGAAAGCATGCCCTTTTTGTGGGTAGCAGTAAACATGTACAAAACACGCTTATAAAACGGAAATGTTTATATTTGGATCCTTTTTTAATAACTTTCATCAATCGCCGGTATGAAAACCAATCTCTTAACGTCTGTGGCAGCGCTCTCACGAACTGGCCTCGGAGATCCAAAGGAGAAAAGAGCTGCACCTGAGCTTTCAGCAAAGCGACCGCGATGGCAACTACGGGTCCGGACTCCCAGGAGACAATTTCCCTCCGCTCTGCGTACTTGGAAAAACGATTGGCCGCAATGACCCTGAAGAAATATGAGGGAGTCTCGCAGGAGACGCTGTCGCCGAGTTCCAGGAAGTCGGTGGAATTGGTGCAATCTCTGATACCGGATTTCCGAACCACTGACATATGTGCCAAAGAAGGTAAACGGAAACCCTTTCAAACGCAAGAGTTCGGACGTGGACTTAAAACCTCACCCCGGAGTGGGCAAACCAAGCTTTGCCGAAGTAACTTAGGACAGGATCCTTATAGGCATTCTTGACCGAGGCAACGACCGTTTTACCATCCCCATAGACCAGTTGCGACACGTCCGGAACGAACTCGCTAACGCTCTTATTGACGTTTATTTGAAGACTCCGGGTGGTACAGCGTCACGGATGCGGGTTAGCACCAGGGATAGATTAAAATAGTCGCGTGTGACGACGCATGAACTGTTGCACTGTACAAGGCAGCAGCTGCAAGACTGGGTGAAGTCTACAAAGGTGCAAAAATCGGGGCAAGGGCATGGATTCTTGCCATCCCTGCAGATCCTGAGAGAATTCTAACGATGCTGCGGATAATGAATCCGTCCCTCCCGACGCAGGACTGAAGTGTCACTCAGGTCGGGGATGCGGTAGGGCCTGATAGACAAGTGGTCTTCACCATGAATAAGGAGGCACTCGAGCCCCTTAAAAGTTACAATGGACTAGTGCATTAGAGTATCGGTCAGATCGTTATCCATGTAAACCGTGGCTATGAAGAGCGCGCTGCCATCTCCGCTGCAACGAGACTCGGATATCGAAGAACTGCAAGAGGAAACGGAGGAGTCCGACGCAGAAAGCATGCTATCTGCCAAAAGACTTTCGCAGGGCTCCCGTTACGCCAACTCGTCGTTGAGAGACAACCTCCGGGATGGGGCAGACCTCGACGATATGGGTACGTCAGGGAAGTCTGAGCGCTCTGATGTTGGTGGTGCTTCAGATAAATCTGCACAAATCTAAAGTATCCTCGGCTTTCTAAAAGCGACATGGATGTGGTCCTCATCCAAGAACTCTGGGTCAACAGCTCGAGGATCTGCGGATTGGGGACTATTGGCTTCAAGCTCATTCGAGCTAGCGAGGAGGGCATAACCTGCATTTTGGTGAAATGTGCTTCTTGTAAGAATACACACAAGCTTTTTCCTTGATTTAAATTCAGCTTAAAACGACAAGGCAACGTATTTGTATGCTGACAAAAGGCTGCATAACTGGAAAAATTGCTATTATTTAGTTAAAATAATAAATTTTCATAAAAATCTTACCAAATAGACAATTAATTTTTCAAAATAAAAATAAAACAAACTTCAAAAGCTTTCAGTGTTGCGGTAATTTTGTTCGTATCAAGAATATTGGTTTTTACTATGTATGTTTTAAATGTAGAGTTCTATAATTAAACGTATAACAGTTACGGTCCGTGTCATATATAGACTATAAGCAACTTTTGGAAAGTGACCCCAGCTGTTGAATAAACAACGAAAATTCCGTACGCGCTGAAGCTATAGGGGAAAAAATAATTGTGTCAATGAAACGGCGGAAAAGGGCAATAAATCTTGCAACAAATTTTAATGAAAAAGTTACAACATCCGAGGCAGAAAAGCGGATGGTATTTCAAGTAGTAGAGGCGCACCAAAAACAATTTCCGTATGCAGCATCGAAGAACGACATTATTAAAAAAATTTTTAATATGTCATTAAAAATCGGATAGTCGTGTAACGAACGACGGGGGAAAAAGTTTCCTGATAATCTTGCCCAAACTTTTGCGCACACCCTTTTGCAACAAACCGCGCTTTGTAACACAAAACGTCTCCGTTGTCGTTGCGCTTAGTTTAAATACCCATTTGCCTTTTATAGCGTTTTTACCCTTAGGCAGCTCAACTAATGTCCAGGTGTTGTTCTCCTTGTGAGAATTTATTTCATCCTCCATGGCCCTCTTCCAACTTTTATTATCCTTAGTACTCAATGCTTCGTTTCGCGTAACCGGGTCTGAACATTTTTCGTTGTATGAAATATATGAAACGTATCCATCTAACGCTTTGGGTTTAGGCGTACGAGATGACCTTCTTGGTCCTTGCATAGGCTCTTCATATTTTGGATCCGTTTGTACATAACCACTGTCGGATAGATATCCATCATTATCGATTGGGTGCATGTCTGCAACGTCTTTCGGTGCGTCATCTCCCAGTGACATTGAACGATGTTTTGGTTTTTGGACGTTCTCAATTTGTTGGTTCGGATAATCTTCATCTGTGTGCTCTTCCCTCACTTTATTTGAATCAACAATGGATGGATAATATCCATGCCTATGTTCGTTTTTGGAAGAGACTCGTAGAAAATTACATCACGACTTAGGTACTGTAAGGTTTTTGGTATTGGGTTCAATGCAGCGATAACCTTTTTTTATCACCATCAAAACCGACAAATATCATTTTAAATGATTTTGCATTCCATTAAGTTCTAAGCTGTTTTGGAACATGAACCATTACTTCGGATCCAAAAATTCTCAAATGTGAAATGTCTACTTTTCTTCCAGACCATATTTCTGCTGGCGTTTTGTAACTAACGCTGAACAAACTGATCTGTTTACAATGTATGCTGCCATCGCACACGCTTCGGCCCAATATGAATCGTCTAAATTCGCATCGAAAATCATGCATCTTGCTCGTTCTACTAATGTGCGATTCATACGCTCTGCAATACCATTCTGTTCCGGACTATAAGAATTTGTCATTTGATGTTGGATACCAGATGACTTATAAATTTGCTTAAATTGTTTACTACAATACTCGGACCCTCCGTTCTTGTTGTTGTTGTTAACAATGCATTGCCCTGTCTAGAGTGTATGATCATTCCGAAGATCTTCATCAAGCTCTTCTAAGGGGAGTCCAAGGAAACGTGCAGTTTCAACAGGGTTTGTCCAGAGGGACAGAGGGGTTAGAAGACTAGGTTCAGATGAACAATTGAAGAGATGTAGAGTATCATGGGGCGTCCTACCACATGCAGGGCATGTGTTTGAGATTGTATCATTAAATCTGGATAAGAAGGAGTTTAACCTTACACTATATCCAGACCTAAGCTGTGCCAAGGTGACTCTTGTCTCCCTTGGTAAGGTGCGTTCTTCTTCAGCAATATCCGGTGGAGGACTGTTCAGAACGTGATTCACAGGTAGAGATACGACAAAAGGGTCTACCCACTCGGTGTAGATGTCGGTTAGGGCCCGCTTATGATTCTGCAGATCAAACGGCAAGGTAATATGATGCCGGATCTCATCATAATGCTTACGGAGATGTTTCCTTATGTCTCTCGGGGGCGGATCTATGTCCAAAAGATGACGGTTTGGATGTGCTGGCTTGTGGCAGTTCAGAAGGAACTGCCTGCTCAGCATTTCCGCAGGTCTTTTTACATTGAGCAGTTTTGCCTCCTGATGGAGGTGAGACTCGGAAGACATGAGGAGACTTCCCTTAGCAGTTCTGATGGCAGTATTTTGGCAGACTTGTAACTTCGTCCAGTTGGTGTTATGTATATTAGGCGACCATGTGGGTGCAGCATAGTCAAAGACTGGTCGGCCAATGGCCTTATATGTAGTCAGTAACGTTTCTTTGTCTTTTCCCCAAGTACTGCCGGCAAGTGACTTGAGGATCTTGTTGCGACCACGTACCTTTGAGACCATTGCAGACACATGACCAGCAGATGAGAAAGTATTATCCAGTGACATCCCTAATAACTTTGGGTGGCTGACAGTTGGAAGCTTAGTGCCATCAACGAAAATGTCTAATTCATTTCTCACCTGGTGCGTCCATGTCGTGAAAGGCGTCGCCGTTGATTTAGCCGGAGATATCGTCAGATCTCGCTCAGTGAAAAACCTGGAAAGGTCGCAGAGGTAACCGTTGATTTTCGCACAGAGTTCATCAGTATAGGGTCCCTTCCCCGTCGCCATTATTGTACAGTGGTCGGCATATGAAACGACGGAGACGCCCTCTGGTGGTGGGGGCATCTTCGATAGATAGAAGTTAAACAGTGTCGGGGATAGGACACCACCCTGTGGCACCCCCTGTCTAATACGTCTAGATTTTGATGTTGCATTTCTAAAGTTAACCGACGCCTGTCGTCCATTCAAATAATTAGCGGTCCATCTCTTTAACCCATCAGATATCTGTGTTTCAAACAGATCTTGTATGAGAGTGGCATGGTTGACTGTGTCAAAAGCTTTCGACAGGTCAAGTGCCACTAACACAGTCCTGTGATTTGGTTGGTTTTGATTTAGGCCGCTATTTATTTGCGTTGTAATGGCATTGGTGCTGTGCAGCTTACGGAAGCCATGTTGATGACTAGCCAGGTACAGATTTGCAGTATAATACGGGAGCAAACTGGACTCTAGCGTCTTCACTACCGGCGACAAAAGTGATATAGGGCGATATGAATCGCCTATGTTTGCCGGCTTTCTAGGTTTTAGTAATGGAACCACTCTCGCCTTTTTCCATATTTCAGGAATGACGAAAGTGTTCAGTGAAAGACTGAATAGAGCCGCTAAGTATTTGTGTCCCTCCTGGCCTAGATGTTTCAGCATCTTCATGGCAATGCCGTTGGGGCCGATGGATTTTGAGGGCTTAGCCTGTCTGATGGCTTCCTTGACCTCTGAGGCAGTGATGACAATGGGCGTGTTTTGGTTTTTGTATTTACGCGCCTGTCGCATGGTTCTACGTTTAGCTCTATCGGGCGGGGAATGTAGTACAAATTGTCTACAGAAGGAGTTCGCACATCCCCTAGGGTCCTTCTTCACCCTGTCACCGAAAGTAATTTCTACTTCATCCTTGTGTTGCGTTGGATTAGATAGAGCTATGACCGTAGTTCATAATTTGCCAACACCATCAGAGAGGTTGCGTTGCTCTAGGTGTTGTTTCCATTTGGCCAGTTTATGTTTATCGACCAACCTACGAATTTCCGCGTTGAGATCCCTTATACGGGGGTCTGCGGGATTGAGACTACGCACTTCATCTCTTTCTCTAGCCATGGCCGCTGCCTCCGCGGGGAATTTTGGTCTTATTTGAGATATTCGACCCGCAGGAATGAAGCGTTTAGAGGCCAAGTCAATGATGTTGCGGAAGTCTCGTTCGCCTTTGCGTACGTCCGTAGGAATGGATAGAGCAGCCAAGGATTCGTCCGTATATGTCTGAAAACTGTCCCAGTCCGCCTTGGTAAAGTTAATATATGTACCATGCCCAGGTGTAATAAAGTCCGTCGGTCGTTCGATGGTAATGACTATTGGGAGATGGTCAGACGCCAACGTGAGTATGGGTCGCCAATTGGTGTTGTTCAATAGTCCTACACTTACGATGGAAATAACTGGCGAACTATAGCAGTTACCCGATACTCTCGTTGGGCGTCTCCGTTCAATGTACAGAAAGCCGTATCATCTATTTGTTCTGCAAGTACGTGCCCCCTATTGTCTGCTGGCAAGTTTGAGTGCCACATGTCGTGGTGCGCATTGAAGTCGCCCAGGATCACGCGGTTATCTTCTCGTAATAGCAAGCTAATGTCGGGGTGATAACCGGTGGGGCAACTTGAGACAGGGGGTATGTAGATGTTAATGATTTGCAGATCGACATTTCCTGTACGGATGGTAATACCTTGGCTTTCTAAAATATCATCCGTTCCTTCCATGTCGGTATCAAATAGATGATACTGTACAGAGTTGTGCGTTATGAACGCTAGACCACCTCCCAGGCCTCAGCCTAGTTAGCTGTGGACCTGGTGTAACCGGGTTGGCTGGCGTCGTAGGTTGAGGTGTGTTACAGCATGGTGCGATGAACGCATCCGTCCAGAGGTTCCTGTTAGCGAGCCGAGAGCATATATGTACTTGGCATTGGCATAAGCAGTTATTGCATTTGACCGATGACGCGAGCGTGTATAATCTTTGCCGACAAACAGTACACGTAGAGACAGGTGCGATAAGATGTTGATCCTGACTCACGTGAGAATTTAAACGGGAGGGGGGATGTGATGTAGAAACAGAGAGAGACTGGTGCTCGGAGTTGCTCATGTCTAAACTGCTCCGGTGGGAGCGAGAGTGTTGAGCTGCTGCGCGTGATGTTGACGCCATAAGGCACGAGCAACAGTCTGGAGTTTGTGTGGCGGGTATAGCATAAGTGCTGCTAGTCGTTAAGACATTATTATTATTATTATTAGTATTGCTACTAGAAAGTGGCGGTAGGGGTGCGCTTGAACGGCGCTTACCGCGGGACGCCCGAGGGCGCAAACAACAAGGGGCCACGAAAGTACTAAAGAAAGTACGGGGTCTGTGGATGTTAAGGTTAAGCCCTGAACATCCAGATTTATGGAGTCATCTCCTACACGAGAAGCATTGCACAGAATGCGACCGTTTAATATATATCTTTTTGTAACAGACACTGCATATCCATTCTTTTAGTCCGGGGTTCGGGTCAACGCCCGCCCGTAACAATAGAATAGCTTGCAGCCCTGCTGCAAGGGGGGAGGATGATAGTTTCGGAATGGGACAAAACATACTAAACAGCGTTACATTGAAAGTGACAGTCCTTGGCCGAGGTAAAACCCCGGGTGGTTCCACTGCGCAGAGATCCATGGCGATGCCCTGGGTTGTCTGCTCTGAGAAGTGACTGTACATAGGAACCCCGGACCCTCCGTCGTTGCGTTTGGTTCTCCACATACGCTTTGAAATCAATAAACGACTCTATAGCCTCAGATTTTTGCTTTAAAAAAAATAAGAACACTTTGTGCACATACCTTGCAATTAGTGTCAATCGTCTTGTCATCAAATTTTAAGCCATCAACGATTTGCTTTAGGCTTTGGAAGTTTATATTGCCTAATCTGCGATGCCAAATTATTGCATTATTTTCGGTACTTTTACACATTAACGATGAGCCTGATGTAATCTTATATACGCCGTCTTTTGCTTTGCAATTAGCGTAAGGAATTCCCTTATGGTCGTATACTGTGCAACCGCGCTTATCAAATACAACCTTGTTGCCAGCTTCTATCATTATGTGAACTGATAGTAAGTTTGCTGACAATTCTGGTATATGTAAAACATTATTTAGGTCGATCTCTTTAGTATTTATAGAAAGTGTTGTTTTCCCAGCGCGTTTTACAGCCTTTGCTTTGCTTTACCTTTGGATAAAAATGCACTGTCTGTTAGCGTTGAAGGCTTTACTTCCAAATCAAATAATTTGGTTTTTATTTCTTCGGATGATAATGGTATGGTAATGGTATGGTAATGGTATGGTAATGGTATGGTAATGGTATGGTAATGGTATGGTAATGGTATGGTAATGGTATGGTAATGGTATGGTAATGGTATGGTAATGGTATGGTAATGGTATGGTAATGGTATGGTAATGGTATGGTAATGGTATGGTAATGGTATGGTAATGGTATGGTAATGGTATGGTAATGGTATGGTAATGGTATGGTAATGGTATGGTAATGGTATGGTAATGGTATGGTAATGGTATGGTAATGGTATGGTAATGGTATGGTAATGGTATGGTAATGGTATGGTAATGGTATGGTAATGGTATGGTAATGGTATGGTAATGGTATGGTAATGGTATGGTAATGGTATGGTAATGGTATGGTAATGGTATGGTAATGGTATGGTAATGGTATGGTAATGGTATGGTAACACGGTGTGACAAAAAAAAAAATATTAATGGTACTTTTTTCGAGACATACCTCATTTTGTAGGTCTGGTCAGACATATAAAAACTGCATCCTCAGAATTTCCAATACACCCCCAAAATCTGAAGTTAGGGGCCAAAAACCCCTTTTTCATAGTTTAAGATACATATTGCTCAATAACTTTTTTATTATTTATCCGATTAACATGAATTTAGTGTTACTTTAAAGGAGACTCTTTTCCGCTTCCAACAATGTAAAAATTGTTCATATACCGTGATAAATGTCAGAAAAACGGGCGAAACAATATCGAAAAATCAATTTTTTTTTTAATTTTTTCATCTTTAATAGCAGATTTTTCGAATAATTTGTTAACTAGTGCATATGTAATTTTATTTAAAATTAATCTCTTATTAATTCTGTCTTCAACGATATATACATTTGTTTTTATTCGAGGAGGCGTTCCTCAGCTATTCCACTTTGATCAATTTTTACAGCGAAATATGCGCGCTACATTTTTTTGATTATGTTAGCTACGACCCAAACTTCTTCAAAGTGTATGTAATTGTAAAAAATGTGTGAAAATCGGAATAAATTTTGCTATATTTGTGGCTTGTTTGTAGGCGAAAAAACACGCGAAAAACTAGAAAATTCGAATGGTTTGGTTAAAAGTTACAACATCTTGTTTGGCAAATCATTTGTAAAAAGCCGATGGTATGAGCCAGAGTATGCTTGTTTTTCTTGTGTGATAAAGCTGCTAAAGTGTCCACGAAAAAGAGTCGATCAAACTTGGGATTTCCCTTATTCAGCGCCTATGATATGGCATCCTCAGTTATACCACAATATAAGTGATTGCTACTTCTGTAAAACAAATTTATATGGGCATAGTTATAAAACTCGTAAATATATCAAATATGCCAATGTTTCTAGTGTTTCGAAGGCAATACCTTATCAAGGTCAAGTGAAGTGCACAAATACTGTCGAGAAAAAATTCAACAAAGCTGAAGACTTTTCGACAGAGGACGGCGACAAAGAGTTTATACCACACGGGTCGCGTTCATCCGAGCGCCATTTGGTTTCTAACGAGGATTTTGAAGATCTGGTAAGAGATCTAGGTATAACAATTCGGCAAAGGGAAGTACTTGCTTCTAGATTAAAGCAGTGGAATATAGTGGAAGAAGATTTTAAAATTACGCTGTTGCGAAGTAATGAGCGCTTGATGTTTAACCAAGTTTTTAAAATTGATAAAGACGAAAAAAACTTGGCTTATTGTACGGATGTGTCTGAACTCTTCGTCCGATTTGGATACAACTACGAACCAAAAGATTGGCGCCTTTTCATCGATGGATCTTGTAGAAGTATAAAAGTAACTAACTAAAAAATTGTTTAATAATATTATGTGAATTCTCTTTAGGCCTTAAAGCAGTATTGCTACATAACCAAAACGAGATGCCTTCGATCCCATTAGCGTACGCCACTGGTATGAAAGAAACATACGATTCCATTGAAAAAATTCTTCACTTAATAAACTATGCAATGCACAAATGGCAAATTCTTAGTGACCTTAAAGTTTTAACAATACTGATGGGCATGCAGGGAGGTTACACAAAGTATCCCTGCTATTTTTGCGAGTGGGATAGCCGTTCTTCGCTTAAGTACGAAAGAGATAAGTGGCCAGAGCGAAGTACCTTTCAAATTGGAGAGAAAAATATGTTGAGAGCTCCACTTGTGGATCCTGAAAATATAATTTTGCCACCACTGCACTTAAAACTGGGCTACATGAAGCAATTTGTTAAAAGGCTTAATGTAGACAGTGAAGCATTTCTCCATATAAAATCTTCATTTCCAAAATTAAGTGAGGCTAAAATAAAAGAAGGTAGTTCTGATATTATTTCTGTATGTTATAACTCATGCTTCATTGATTGGTTTTTATAATTTTAAGGCGTTTTTATTGGGCCTCAGATTCGCAAGCTTATGAGAGATACTGAATTTTCATTCAAACTAAGTCCGGTTGAACAAAGAGCCTGGAATAGCTTCCAATCTTTATGTACGAACTTTCTAGGCAATAAAAGGCGTGAGGACTACAAAGACGTCGTTCATGAGTTTCTGAATGCGTATTCAGCAATGGGATGTAGAATGTCCATCAAAATTCACTTACTCCACTCTCATTTGGACGTTTTTCCAGAGAATTTGGGTCAGCTCAGTGATGAACAAGGGGAGCGCATGCATCAGGAGATGGAAGCTATAGAGAGAAGATTTTCTGGAAAAAATATTGTTAATATGCTCTCGGAGTATTGCTGGTCTCTTAAACGGGATACAGATGATAGTTTGTATAAAAGAAAAAGAGTTTGTAAACATTTTTAATTGACAAAAACGTATTTGTACGCCATTAAAATTTTTTTTTAGTTTTTCAATAAAGAAACGAATTACATTAGAAATCCTCAACGGATCATAAAAAACTATACCTCGTTGGAAACTAAATTCACAGGAGACTCTACACGTAAATCAAACAATATACACTGGTGAACAAAATAGTGGAAAAAAACTGTGACTCAAGATGGAATTTTTTTCCAAAAATTGAAATTTTTTGTGTTTTTTTATTTTTTCTCTGAATTTTCTGTCAAAAAAATAAGCCGTTTATAAATCGATAGAAGCGTCAAAATGTCTTCTTTCCAATGATACCAAAACCTTTTACATAGGGCGACCAAAAATAAAGTTATAGGCCAATATATGCCTTCACCTATGGAAAAGGGGTTTTTGGCCCCTAACTTCAGATTTTGGGGGTGTATTGGAAATTCTGAGTATGCAGTTTTAGTCAGTCTGACTAGACCTACAAAATGAGGTATGTCTCGCAAAAAGTACTTTTTGACTGTAACACCGTGTAATGGTATGGTAATGGGATGGTAATGGTATGGTAATGGTATGGTAATGGGATGGTAATGGTATGGTAATGGTATGGTAATGGGATGGTAATGGTATGGTAATGGTATGGTAATGGTATGGTAATGGTATGGTAATGGTATGGTAATGGTATGGTAATGGTATGGTAATGGTATGGTAATGGTATGGTAATGGTATGGTAATGGTATGGTAATGGTATGGTAATGGTATGGTAATGGTATGGTAATGGTATGGTAATGGTATGGTAATGGTATGGTAATGGTATGGTAATGGTATGGTAATGGTATGGTAATGGTATGGTAATGGTATGGTAATGGTATGGTAATGGTATGGTAATGGTATGGTAATGGTATGGTAATGGTATGGTAATGGTATGGTAATGGTATGGTAATGGTATGGTAATGGTATGGTAATGGTATGGTAATGGTATGGTAATGGTATGGTAATGGTATGGTAATGGTATGGTAATGGTATGGTAATGGTATGGTAATGGTATGGTAATGGTATGGTAATGGTATGGTAATGGTATGGTAATGGTATGGTAATGGTATGGTAATGGTATGGTAATGGTATGGTAATGGTATGGTAATGGTATGGTAATGGTATGGTAATGGTATGGTAATGGTATGGTAATGGTATGGTAATGGTATGGTAATGGTATGGTAATGGTATGGTAATGGTATGGTAATGGTATGGTAATGGTATGGTAATGGTATGGTAATGGTATGGTAATGGTATGGTAATGGTATGGTAATGGTATGGTAATGGTATGGTAATGGTATGGTAATGGTATGGTAATGGTATGGTAATGGTATGGTAATGGTATGGTAATGGTATGGTAATGGTATGGTAATGGTATGGTAATGGTATGGTAATGGTATGGTAATGGTATGGTAATGGTATGGTAATGGTATGGTAATGGTATGGTAATGGTATGGTAATGGTATGGTAATGGTATGGTAATGGTATGGTAATGGTATGGTAATGGTATGGTAATGGTATGGTAATGGTATGGTAATGGTATGGTAATGGTATGGTAATGGTATGGTAATGGTATGGTAATGGTATGGTAATGGTATGGTAATGGTATGGTAATGGTATGGTAATGGTATGGTAATGGTATGGTAATGGTATGGTAATGGTATGGTAATGGTATGGTAATGGTATGGTAATGGTATGGTAATGGTATGGTAATGGTATGGTAATGGTATGGTAATGGTATGGTAATGGTATGGTAATGGTATGGTAATGGTATGGTAAGGTAATGGTATGGTAATGGTATGGTATGGTATGGTATGGTAATGGTATGGTAATGGTATGGTAATGGTATGGTAATGGTATGGTAATGGTATGGTAATGGTATGGTAATGGTATGGTAATGGTATGGTAATGGTATGGTAATGGTATGGTAATGGTATGGTAATGGTATGGTAATGGTATGGTAATGGTATGGTAATGGTATGGTAATGGTATGGTAATGGTATGGTAATGGTATGGTAATGGTATGGTAATGGTATGGTAATGGTATGGTAATGGTATGGTAATGGTATGGTAATGGTATGGTAATGGTATGGTAATGGTATGGTAATGGTATGGTAATGGTATGGTAATGGTATGGTAATGGTATGGGTAATGGTATGGTAATGGTATGGTAATGGTATGGTAATGGTATGGTAATGGTATGGTAATGGTATGGTAATGGTATGGTAATGGTATGGTAATGGTATGGTAATGGTATGGTAATGGTATGGTAATGGTATGGTAATGGTAATGGTATGGTAATGGTATGGTAATGGTATGGTAATGGTATGGTACTGGTATGGTAATGGTATGGTAATGGTATGGTAATGGTATGGTAATGGTATGGTAATGGTATGGTAATGGTATGGTAATGGTATGGTAATGGTATTGGTAATGGTATGGTAATGGTATGGTAATGGTATGGTAATGGTATGGTAATGGTATGGTAATGGTATGGTAATGGTATGGTAATGGTATGGTAATGGATGGTAATGGTATGGATTATGGTAATGGTATGGTAATGGTATGGTAATGGTATGGTAATGGATGGTAATGGTATGGTAATGGTAATGGTAATGGTATGGTAATGGTATGGTAATGGTATGGTAATGGTATGGTAATGGTATGGTAATGGTATGGTAATGGTATGGTAATGGTATGGTAATGGTATGGTAATGGTATGGTAATGGTATGGTAATGGTATGGTAATGGTATGGTAATGGTATGGTAATGGTATGGTAATGGTATGGTAATGGTATGGTAATGGTATGGTAATGGTATGGTAATGGTATGGTAATGGTATGGTAATGGTATGGTAATGGTATGGTAATGTATGGTAATGGTATGGTAATGGTATGGTAATGGTATGGTAATGGTATGGTAATGGTATGGTAATGGTATGGTAATGGTATGGTAATGGTATGGTAATGG
Organism: Campiglossa producta; assembly: GCA_964058755.1. NCBI lineage: Eukaryota > Metazoa > Arthropoda > Insecta > Diptera > Tephritidae > Campiglossa > Campiglossa producta. Next base: position 97,033,858 of record CAXKVI010000001.1, read on the forward strand.
TATGGTAATGGTATGGTAATGGTATGGTAATGGTATGGTAATGGTATGGTAATGGTATGGTAATGGTATGGTAATGGTATGGTAATGGTATGGTAATGGTATGGTAATGGTATGGTAATGGTATGGTAATGGTATGGTAATGGTATGGTAATGGTATGGTAATGGTATGGTAATGGTATGGTAATGGTATGGTAATGGTATGGTAATGGTATGGTAATGGTATGGTAATGGTATGGTAATGGTATGGTAATGGTATGGTAATGGTATGGTAATGGTATGGTAATGGTATGGTAATGGTATGGTAATGGTATGGTAATGGTATGGTAATGGTATGGTAATGGTATGGTAATGGTATGGTAATGGTATGGTAATGGTATGGTAATGGTATGGTAATGGTATGGTAATGGTATGGTAATGGTATGGTAATGGTATGGTAATGGTATGGTAATGGTATGGTAATGGTATGGTAATGGTATGGTAATGGTATGGTAATGGTATGGTAATGGTATGGTAATGGTATGGTAATGGTATGGTAATGGTATGGTAATGGTATGGTAATGGTATGGTAATGGTATGGTAATGGTATGGTAATGGTATGGTAATGGTATGGTAATGGTATGGTAATGGTATGGTAATGGTATGGTAATGGTATGGTAATGGTATGGTAATGGTATGGTAATGGTATGGTAATGGTATGGTAATGGTATGGTAATGGTATGGAAATGGTATGGAATCTCAGATTTTGTTCATGCTTGGTCAATTTGTTGTGGTTAGGATGCTTTTAAAGTACACCCAAAAGTTTTGCAAAATTTCAAATTTAATTTTTTAGCAACTTTTTTTCAAAAATTTTTATCTCGTTATCTGTAAATCGTAGAAACAAAAGTTGTATGCAAAAATTGTAGGGAAAATATTGAAGTTTACTTGGAAAATTTTTTAAATAAAAAAATTTTTTTGGACTAATTTGTTAAAAAAACTATTTTTTGTTCTTGTTTTTTTAATAGAAAGCGAGCACCGATTTAAAAAAATATATATATTTTATAGCTTATACTATCCTCTAAAGATTTTGAAAAAATTGGGAAGGTGTTCTTTGATTTTCTCGAGAAATTAATTTTTTAGTTTTGGGTTGTAGGATACGGGCAATACAATTTTAGTCGCAGCGTTACACAGCCCTTCATAATCGACCTTAAAAGTTTTTTAAATGCTGCGCCAGCATTAAAAATACTTTTTTTAATTGTTTTCTATTTAAAAACAATTTAAAAATGTATTAACACTTTTATTTTATACCCATTTCCTCACCACCCAAGGGGTAGAGTGTAATTGGCGCGTTTAGTTTTATGTGGTATCCCCAGTAGGCCTAATCCACAAGCTCACAAGTTGACTTTGCCCAAAAAAATTAAGTTACAAAAAGAAATATATTTTATTTTAATATTAAGTTAAAACATTTTAAACTGAAAGGAAGAACTTTCGTTAAGAGGTGCAACTTTCTTACATTGAATTTTGTTATTTTCAATTGGAATAATGGTATGAAAACTTCGTGTATCCGAAACCGTTTTGCATTTTGCGAATCGTTTCGATAAGAACAGTTTTACTTCTTTATGCTCATCTTTTGTACAAAAGTCAAAAGTAATCGTGTCAAATTTGATCTTCACTAGTTCAAAAAATGCTTGAGGGGAAGAAATCGGCACTGTGTCAGGATTTTATGGATTTTACAAACACAGACGGTATGTGTTCCGCAACTATCGGCTAGAACGCATTGCTTCGGACGTAGATTCCGTAGATTCTAAAACCTACTTTTATTTCCGGATAAAAGATTTGAATTTTAAGTAAGCTTCTTTTAAGTTACAAAGAATTAAATGTTTCTGTAATTTAATTTTTTCCCATCATCTTATGAAACAGAAACCATAAATATTTTGAATCCTTTTGGCGTATTTCGCTTGGTTATACCCAATTTTAAATTCATTTTTTAATTTTACAATGCTCCAAGATAATGACACAACAGTCAACCAATGGATTTTTTCCATAAAATTAATTGCCGAGTTAACTTTTTCTTTAACTAAAAATATCATCTCTGCGCCAACATCACCTTCTACATAATCCTCATCAGTGCCAGACGAAAAAGAAGTTTCCGAACCATCAACAAAAGCTTTCTCATCTGGAGCAACATCATCAGGATTTTCATCACTGGTTAAATTAGTACTTTCAGAGGTATATTCCAATGGCTGCTTTCCTTTGCATAGCAATAATTTGCAGGACATGCAAATATATTTGCCAAAAATGAAAATTCTCTTTGTCGTGTACGGACGTGTTTTACTCGAGCTCTGTGCTTTTCGATTCTACTCTACATGTATAGTACTGCAATATATTTATAATTTGAACTCATTTGTGTAATTGAAATATAAACAATCTAAACCTATCTGTAAAATAATAACAATTACCTAAAATAATCAAATTTATTATCTTTTCTTATACATAATTCCATACATATTTGAACTTTCTCTCAATATGCCTTGTTTTTGTGGACATAGAGTTGAACGCGCTCAAAGCAGTGTTCAGTGCGAAAAGTGCAAAGAGGTCTTTCACTTGCAGTGTGTTGTTGGTACTTTGGCGGCCAACTTGGATTATTTTAAAAACTCTGACGAGTTATATATTTGTGGTGATTGTGCTGTCACTCACCATGATGTTCGTTCGGTTAATGCTGTCGCTCTACAACAACAAGAACAACAGACTGAACCGCAAATTAATAGTGCAAATGACAATGACCAATTTCATGTGTTGTTATCTATTCTCGCTGAATTAAAAATTATGCGAGTAGAGCAAGCAAGTGCAGTTGAGTGTATTCATGCTCTGTAAGCTGACAAAAACCGGTTTTTAGGCGAACTGGAACTTGTGCGCTCTGAGCTTCTCAATTTACACAAGCTCTATGATGATGGGGTTGTTGGTGCTTTTGCTTCGTTTAAATCCGAGTTCTTTGAGCATCTCAGTACAAACAAAAAGAAAAATGCAAGTAAAGGTAGAGCTAAGAACATTAATCAAATTGAACCTGCCGACCAGCCTAAATCTGTCAAGGCAGCCGATGCCGGCACAGAGATATGCAATAGTCCGAATCGCTCTAATAATGATCCAAATGTCGAGTTGAGTAACAACAATTCGAATAGTATTGAAGTAATTGGTGACAAAGTCTCGGTTGCAAAAAGTGTTGTTAGCACAACTAACAGTGGATTTGCCGCTAGCATGAATACTCCAATCGATAGCATAGCTAGCTTTGCTGCAGCTAACAGTGTTACCTCGACAATTTCTTTAACTGCGGTTTCCTCTGTGGCCGCAGTCGAGCCGCCTAACAACATAACTTATGCTAGTCTCTTGTCCGCCCCATCTGTTATGCATACCACGGTTAATCAAGTTGCTGCTGGTACTTCTGCGCCTTTTGCACAACATAGTCATACCAACCCTGTGCGGCAAATTAATGATAACGCTAATGTAAATGCGGTAAGAGGCATGAGGGGCGTTTATAGCCGCAATGTAAATGCTGAGCTCGAAGTTGTTGTGAAGAAAAAATGGCTGCATATTTCCTCGTTCAAACCAACAGTCTCTGAATTGAATGTCATCGATTACGTTTCAAAGTATGCCGGTGTTGACCGTAACCACTTATCCTGCCGTAAGCTGATAAAAAGTGGGGTTGCGCTGGATAGTATTGAGAGTGTGAACTTCAAGCTTGGAGTAACAACGGCCTTTTATGACAAAATTCTGAATCCGAATGTGTGGCCGGCTGATATCATTGTTCGGCCCTTTCGTTTCTTTCAAGGGAAAATCAGTGACATCTAGCGCAAATGTATTTCATCGTAATAATCGTACCAATCGTAATAATGTATCCGACTCTTCTCTCAAAATATACTTTCAAAATATGGGAGGTATGCGCACAAAATCTTAAGAAATTCTTTTAGCGACGTCCCGCATGGACTATGATGTTTATGTCCTCGTGGAAACCTGGCTAAATAGTGACTTTTCGGATGAAGAGTTTTTTAATCCTTGTCTTTTTCATACCTTTCGGAAAGACAGGGATTCTGTGAAGACTGGTCACCGGAGAGGAGGTGGAGTTCTTATCGCCATAAAAAGAAATCTACGATATTCGGCTTATCAACTTTTACATAATGACTCGTTAATTGATCAACTTTGTGTTCGCATATTCGGTACTGCTGGATCTACATTCATTTGTGTTTCATATATTCCGCCAAATAGTTCGGATAGCTTATATAACTCTCACATCGAAAACATTGTTAATATTTGCGAAACCAACTGTGATTCTCATTTTTGTATTCTCGGGGATTTTAATTTACCTGATTTCGTCTGGTTGGATCTCCAGAATAATGGGGTTATGTTTCCTTCTAATGTTACGCGATCGCTTTATATTAATTTTATAGATAGCCTATTAAGTTGTAATCTTATTCAAATTAATAATGCCTTTAATGCACTTGCTTAGCTCTTAGATCTTGTTTTTGTGGATGAGAATTTGATTTTTAGCCTCTCTGAAAGCCTTTTCCCGCTGTGGCAGCCCGACAGTCATCATGTTCCGCTCGTCATTACCTTAATTGATATTAATAATATCCCGATATCTTTTGACTTAAATAACCATTCTTTTAATTTTCGGTCAACTGACTTTGTTGTACTTAATAGTACTTTTTGTGATATATCCTGGGAAAATATTTTGCAGTCCAATGACGTTAGTGTCTGTTTTGAAACTTTTTTGAGGACGTTGGCTGAGGTTTTTTATGATAAGGTGCCTCGCCGGGCCCCCAAAATTTATAAATTACCCTGGTACAACACTACTCTTAAAAGGCTGAAAAATAGACGTAATAAATATTGTAAAATGTATAACGCCGATTCTGCGAATACTGCTCTTCGGGATCAGTACTTAAATAGTGTGAGGGAGTTCAATGCTCTTGATAATTTTTTATATAATCAGTATATGAGGAAGTTAGAAGTGGAGTTGAAGGATGATCCCAAAGCATTTTGGAATTTTATTCGGTCCAAGCGTGGTTCTACCAACATACCTATTTGCATGAATTACAATGACAATTGCTCACAGTCTCTAAATGACACTGTAGAACTTTTTGCAGAATTTTTCAAATCTAATTTCGAAGATGAAGTTACTTTTCAAACTAGTCCTCACTCGAGCTCATACCTATTTGAACGCATTGATTTTGGTTCACTTTCACTATCTGTGGATGATGTTAGTAAAGCTATGCGCTCGTTAAAGCCTTCGCTAAAATGTGACCCTGATGGACTTTGTGCATTTGTTCTGAAGCACTGTAGCTCATCTTTATGCATTCCTCTATGCTACATATTTAATTTATCTCTTTCTTCGGGCTTATTTATTGATAGGTGGAAAACAGCGTCAATCATGCCGATCTTTAAGTCTGGAAATAAAAATGATGTCTCAAATTACAGACCCATTGCTAAGCTCTCAGTTTGCTCTAAGCTTTTTGAAATAATTATTCATGAAAAACTTTTATTTGTTGTTAAGAGCATTATAGAGCCGCGCCAGCATGGGTTTGTTTCAGGTCGCTCTACAGTCACTAACCTGACATCTTTTTCGGATTTCTGCTTATCAGCCTTCAAAGTCGGTTCCCAGGTGGACACCATATATACTGACTTCTCTAAGGCATTCGACAAAGTGTCCCATCAGATTTTGCTGTTGAAACTAGAGTTATATGGTTTTCACTCGGTGTTCCTATGTTGGTTGAAGTCCTATCTGTCTAATAGATCCCTTTGTGTTGAAATTGAAAACTGTAAGTCGCACACCTTTGTGGCAAATTCTGGGGTTCCCCAGGGTAGTATCCTTGGGCCGCTGTTGTTCGTTCTATTCATCAATGACATTGGCGCTTGCTTTCAGTCTTCCAACTTTCTTCTTTATGCTGATGACTTGAAGATCTTTCGCAGGATTGACAGTCCATCAGATGTTTTACTTTTGCAATGTGACTTGGTTAACCTTGTTGACTGGTGTAATACTAATAAGCTCTTTCTAAACGTTAAAAAATGTTTTCACATGTCTTTCTCGAAGACCAGCAATAATCTTGTTTCACATTACTATTTAGTAGGCAGTCTCTTGAGCACAGTCAACGAATTTGTGGATCTAGGTGTCGTCTTTGACACTCATTTTTCTTTCGTTAATCATATCTGCTATGTCCTCCCGAAGGCTTATAGAAATCTTGCATTCTTACGCCGATATGCTAAGGACTTTAATGACCCCTATACTAGGAAGGCTTTATATATATCGTTGGTTCGCTCAAAGCTTGAGTATGCCAGGGTAAACTACGCCCTCTTTGATCCAATATTCCGCTCTCTAGCGGAATTCAATAAACTTTCGAGTAGGCTAAATATCGATTTTTCTCTATCCAGGGACGTTTTTAAGTCTCAATTACTTTTGTACCTAGATATTTATTAAAACTCTAATATTATATGCATATATGTGTTATTTTTTTATTAATTATATTTAAAATTTAGCCTTATAAATTTCTGTATCTAGTCTGTAAGATTTATAATCATAGACTGAATAAACCTGAATTGAATTGAATTGAATACGGATATTTTTCCTTGAGCGCCTTAGCTGTCTGAGAAATATTTTTCCCACAGAAAGAATGATTGGGCAATTTGAAAGGATTTCAGCAAACCTTTCGCGACATAATCACTTCACAAAAAAGGTTTCAGTTTGAAAATATCGCGATGTTGCTTCAGCAAAAATTTATTTCAAGTGAAAAATTTTGCCATACAATTTTCTATATTTCTGATACAAACAAAAGCTTGCTGCTTTAATATTTACACATAAATGTAAACTAGAAAGTAACAAAGTTCATAAATTGCTTGGGTGGTGAGGAAATGGGTATAAAATAAAAGTGTTAATACATTTTTAAAATGTTTTCAAATAGAAAACAAAAAAAATTGTTTTTTAATTTAAAAAATTTTTCAAGTAAACTTAAATATTTTTCCTACAGTTTTTGCATACAACTTTTTTTCTACGATTAATATATAACGAGATAAAAATTTGTTAAAAACTGTTTTTAATCAGTACATTATTTTCAAACGTTTATTTGTGAAAATTCCAACCGACTTTTTGTGAAAATTACCTGGGAAAGCATATTTCACCAATATTGGTTGAGATAGATATAGGGATCGGGTTAGAGAAATATGCAGGGAAATAAATTTGTGTCAGGACAACGTCTGCCGGGTCAGCTAATAATATATAAATTTTCTCTTAACATAGGAGTAATAATTTTTAATATATAAAGAATTCAATTCGTATATAATTTCAATAAAATATGTTTTTCTTTCAATAATACATAGGAAATACAAAGATCAATTATAAAACATGCGAACTACATAAATCAATTGCTGAACTTTATCAAACGCTTGTGACCTGCAATCTTCACTAATGCGTAGTCTGCGCCCATCTGCGTGCAGTAAACACTACTTTTTCCATATCGGAAGTGCCATCGCTTTGTTCCAATTTTAGGTCGTTTTATTTGGCCAATTTTCTAAAAAATTCGGCTGGCCTGTTCTTCCACTTCTTCTTTTGTACTCCTTTTCGGGCATTCAGTTTCGACTTCGTGTTGGTCCATATTGATTTCCGCGGCTGGCGGTTGTACCGGTGTCGGATTGACTGGTCATTCGCTTATGCTTATTCGCAGATGCACGGTTGGTGACAAGTCGTATGATTGCTCTATTTCGTGGCCAGGGCTTTGCTTCAAACGGAGGGCACCATTCCTTGAACCATTGTGGTGAATCTGGCGGTGGTGGTTGGCGCATTTCTGTGGTGGTGTTGCTGTTATTCTGCAATGTTAAGAATGGACATATTTGTGGTGTTAGTTGTTGGTCGTGTCGGTCTGATGTGGGCGTCCGTCGTCGTACGGTTTCAAGTCTTGTAGGTGCATGTGCGCTGTTCGTTGATTGGGCTGCTCGGGATGTTTCAGCAGAACGGTGTTTGATGATATGTATTTCCACTATGTAGGGGCCGGAAAATTTCGGAGCTAGTTTTTGCGAGAATTGATTTACTGCGTAGAGTGGATGCCCTCGTTTCATTACCTTTTCCCCAACCTTTCGCTCCCAAGGCCTGCGGCGTAGGTTGTAGTACTTATTATGTGTTTCGGCTGCTTTAGCCAGATTATTCTTGATTTCTTCCCAAACTTCGGTTATGGTTCGAGAGGCTGTAGGGGATTCTTCGGGTATCGCACGTTCAGTACGAATTTTCTTTGTGGACACAATGTTTCGCCCAAAAGTTATTTCTGCTGCTGATGATTGCGTCGCTTCATGGTGCGCTGTATTTATGGCGAATGAAATTTGTGGGATTTCCTTATCCCAGTTGCGGTGATCGGTTTTTGTGCGCTTAATGTGGTCTTAATTATCCTGTTCGCTCTTTCTGTCGGGTTTTCGTGGGGCGCATATGTTGCTGTAAATTTGTGCGTTATTCGATGTTCATTGAGGAACGAGGTCAGTGCTTTTCCCACGAATTGTCTACCATTGTCACTGAGGAAGGTATTTGGGCACCCAAAACGATTAATTACTCATTCCTGTAGAGCCTTGATAACGCTTGAAGTGGTTGCTTGTCGTACGGGTATTAGTTCTACCCACTTGGAAAACTTGTCGACCAGGACCAGTAGACAGGTATTCCCTTGCTTGGATCGAGGAATGGGTCCTACGCAGTCTGCCGTAACGACTTTCCATGGCTTCGAGCACTACATTGTAGCCATCAATCCTGCCGGACGGCGTTGTTCGACTTTGTATTCGGCGCGACGGTGACATTCCTTCACGTATTTTAGAACGTCGGAATGTACCGCCAGTAGTAATTTTGTTGCGCACGTTTTAGGGTTTCCTTTAGCCCAAGATGCCCTGCGGTGGCGTAATCGTGTACTTCCTTGAGGACGTTGCTTTTGTGATCGGTAGCGATACAAAGTTTCCATTGCGGCGAACAGTCGAGCTTATTGCGCGTCCTGATGTGTTTAAACAGACTCTTGTCGATGATCTGATAATCGGTGTGACGGTTCGGACTTTGTAGCGATTTGCCAAATTTCTTTTTGTATCAGTCGCTGTTGGTGTTATCAGTGATACACATGATGTCTACTTCGTTGTCATGTATGGGCAGCGGGTTGGGTGTCAAGGTTGCATTGCTGCAGCTGTAGTGCCCAACAGGCCTATGGTTCGAAGGGGTTTTGAAGTCGGCTACCAAGCGGCGATACCATGAAGCGAGGCAGAAGAATCGGCGCAGTTGTCGAATTTTTAGCGATGCGGGGATCTCGCGAACTGCCAAAATCTTAGCTGGATCGGTGTGAATCCCTTGGTTGCTGACGATGTGCCACAGGTAAGTTAGCCTCTGTTGTACAAAAGTGCACTTTTCGAAGTTTTTTTGCATATTGTTTCGCTTTAGTCGTTCGAAAACCTCACGTAAGTTATGGATATGCTCTTCGAAAGTGTCTCCCAAGACGATTATGTCGTCCAAGTATGCGAATACCTTTGGTTGGAGTTCAGGGCCTATAGCAGAATGAAGTCCAAAGGGCATGACTCTCCACTGGAAGAGCCCGCGTCCGGAGACTGTGAAGGCAGTGTATTCTCGGGACTTTCTGGCCACCGGTATTTGCCAATACCCATTTTTCAAATCGATGGTGTATATGAATTTAGCTTCCTTCGGTTGGTCGAGGATTGCCTCGATCCGAGGTAGTGGGTACGCATCCGGGATGCTAGCTGTGTTGAGTTGACGATAGTCGATGCACATTCTCAAATTACCTTGCTTGCGCACCAGGACGATCGGCGAGCTGTACGCACTTTTTGATGGCTCGATACGTTTTGGGGCCAGTAGCTCAGCGTTAAAAACCTGTTGCGTCGCTGGGTTTCTCGGATAATATCGCTGTTTTAGCGGTCGATCATGTTTCAGCGATATTACATGTTCCGCCGCCCTATTGGGAGCACTTATCCCCGCGAATATCTTTGTATAGTGGTCAAGAAAACCTGTGAATTGGTTATTTTGCTCTTCGTCTAAGTGCTCTCTCTCCGATACGACTCTAAGTTTGGCGTTCGTGGTTTTCTCGGATGCCGTGGCCGGTGGCAATAAGCATCCATCCAATGTAAGGATGAGCTTCCGCTCCCATAGGTAATCCATGCCTAGAATCACTTATTCTGCCAGGTTAGGACGGCTGGACACCCGTATGCGAGTTCTTTTGTCGTTGCAGAGTATGGTTACCTGATAGGTATATGAGCTGACGACGCATTCCTATCGGCGAGCTGTACGTTGCGGACGCTGGGTGTGCGCCGAATTCTCTTTGTATCTAGGTGCTCACTTACCGTGTCGTCTAGGTAGGTAAGCGTGGCGCCAGTATCTAATAAGGCTACAACGTTTAACCCTTCTATCTTGAGTTGAACGTAGTGGCGACCATAAATTTCTACCCGGTGTTTGCGCGGTGACGGTCGCTTATGGTGATAGATTCCCGTTCTGCAATCTCGCTAGCATTCCGGCGTTCGATGTGTCACATCGAAAATCTCTGGACAGCACGTCGTCCTGGCCACAACTAGAGCAAAATAACCTGAGTGCTCTGGTAACGCAGGTTTCCCCGCTCCTTACATCTCCAGCAGCATTCCTCTCGGCTATATTGTTCGGTCAATGGTGATAAAAAATGTGCTGGTTGCCTGCTTTGTCTGGTTGCCTCTATTTGTAGAAGCTCAAATTAGTCGGTGAGTTCCATCAGCTCTTCGATTGAGTTAAATTTGCTGCGCTTGCAAATAGCCGATATTCGACACGAAGTCGATCGTAAATACGATCCATATGGTTATCTCGTGACATGATTGGGTGTTGTCGTATCAGCGTTTGTATGGCAAGCAGTGGCGTGCCTTCCATATAAGCCGAAAAGCCCGGCTTGCCTAGCTAATCCCCTATGAGCTACAATATGTATGTTCATTTGGCTTCTTAAAAGGATATCCGGTTTTTATTTCCTTGCCTGCCACCTACTACCTAATAGCTGTTAATAGCATGGAAACATACCTACAGCTTTTCCTGCCACCTGCCGGCTGATAGCTCATTTAAATAAAATTATTTCAGTGCGTGATGGCCATCTCTTACTTACTTACTTAAAACAGCCTTTAACCTCCTAGGCAATGACGGCCATCACGCTTTTAATTATTGGCTTTTACGGGGCTTTCAAAACCAGTACGAATCTGCGTGCTGAAGCAATTGTTATACCTTTCATGAACATGAAATGGTATTATAACTTTGGTCCGATGTTTGTAAATATGAGAAGAAGAAGAGATAGACCCATCAATAAGTATACCGAAATGATCAGGATGACGAGATGAGTTGATTTAGCCATGTCCGTCTGTCTGTTTGAACGCAAACTAGTCCCTCAATTTTTGAGATATCTGGCTGAAATTTTTTATGTGGCCACCATTTTGTAATATAGGAATCATTTGTCGGAACTGACAAGATCGGACCAGTATAACATATAGCCCCCATACAACCGATTGTTCAGATATAAGGTTTTTTGGCCAAAACTTCCGCAATTAAAAAGTTAGGAACGTAAAATTTTGCAACTCGAGTAATTTCTATTTATGTAGTGTATATAGTGAAAATCAACGAGATCGGGCAAATGTAACATATAGCCCCCATACAACCGATTGTTCAGATATAAGAATTTTTGGCCAAAACTTCTGCAATTAAAAAGTTAGGAACGTAAAATTTTGCAACTCGAGTACTTTCTATTTATGTAGTGTATATAGTGAAAATCAACAAGATCGGGCAAATGTAACATATAGCCCCCATACAACCGATTGTTCAGATATAAGGTTTTTTGGCCAAAACTTCTGCAATTAAAAAGTTAGGACCGTAAAATTTTGCAACTCGAGTACTTTCTATTTATGTAGTGTATATAGTGAAAATCAACAAGATCGGGCAAATGTAACATATAGCCCCCATACAACCGATTGTTCAGATATAAGGTTTTTTGACCAAAACTTCTGCAATTAAAAAGTTAGGAACGCAAAATTTTGCAACTCGAGTACTTTCTATTTATGTAGTGTATATAGTGAAAATCAAAAAGATCGGGCAAATGTAACATATAGCCCCCATACAACCGATTGTTCAGATATAAGGTTTCTTGGCCAAAACTTCTGCAATTAAAAAGTTAGGAACGTAAAATTTTGCATCTCGAGTACTTTCTATTTATGTAGTGTATATAGTGAAAATCAAAAAGATCGGGCAAATGTAACATATAGCCCCCATACAACCGATTGTTCAGATGTAAGGTTTTTTGGCCAAAACTTCTGCAATTAAAAAGTTAGGAACATAAAATTTTGCAACTTGAGTACTTTCAATTTATGTAGTGTGTAGAGGAAAATCAAGAAGATCGGGTAAATATAACATATAGCCCCATACAACCGGTTGTTCCGATATAAGGTTTTTTGGCCAATACTTCCGCATTTAAAAGTTAGGAACGTAAAATATTGCACCTTTAGTACTTTCTACATATGTAATGTGTATAGTGTAAGTCAGTACAATTGAACACGTATAATATATAGCCTCCATACAATCGATTGTTCCGATAACTCGGATCCTATTATTTTGTAAGTTTTTTAAATTATAACAAAGATGTGTAATGTGTATAGTAAATATAGTTAAATTGACACAGGCTGTACTGGGGATCGAACAGTGAAAATCGTGACGCTTATTCATGAAAGGTATATAGCCTTCGGCACAGCCGAAGACAGCTTTCCTTACTTGTTTTTTTTTTTGAATTTGGAAGTAATTTTGTATGAAACTTTAAAGCTGGCTTCTGGCTGGTGTTACCGTACGCTATAAATGCTTACGATAAAACGAAAATGAAATTTGTTCTTGTATGTATCTACAATCTTATAGTGCAAAGCGCGCTACTCAAAAATTATTGGCGCATATTTTAAAGTAGAAAAAAAGAATTAAATAGTGGTAGGTGCTGTACTTTTTTTTTATTTGCCAGGCACTATAAAACGTCAAAAATATATTTAAGATTTCTTAGCTTTTGCAATGTACCTAAATGCGAAATAGTGCGAATAAAACGTTTCCCTTGGATTGGAAAAGCTTACAAAATCTGCCAACAATAACGTGCCTATTAGCGGAACCTAAAATATCCTGAACTCTTCTTTGTCTGAAATGTTCTCTGGCAGCAGTAAGTGCTTTCGTTGGGCTTATAAAGACTGGGGCTTGCCTCGGTTGATACTCGTAGGCACGCCACTGATGGCAAGGATATAAACCTTTGCTTTCTTTTGTCCCTGTTGCTTCCTCTGGCGGATGAAGTCCTCCAACTGGTGGAGATGCATCTGGGCAGGAATAACTGTTCGGCGGCTGTACGGAAATCAGTCCATGAATGTATCTCAGCCTTGCATACACGGAAGCATTGCAAAGCCTTACCTCCGGCAGCGTCGGTAGTAATTTATCTAACGTGATTTTGCATCATTCCTCCAGCTTCTCAATCCTCTACAAAAATTCATAGAGCGACTCTCCCCCGGTAAAGTGGATGTCCCATCGGCGGACGGTGTTCATTATTTGGGTGTCGCTTAACTCAGTACGTAGTAGTATCGCTCGCGGTCTCTCTTTGGCCTTCATTACTTCTTTGTCGACTACTTCAGTGCGAAGTGCTATCGCACCGGGCCTCTCTCTGTTGCTTTCCGATGGAGTACTGACGTGAATAGTGGGGATCGGGTCGGGGGGCGTTTTGACTTGGCTGTTCTCTTCTGCCTTAATTTCATCTTCTACTATTTGTGAGGTGGGTTTTGTCGCGGCTGAGATAATCTCAGTAATTCCAGAGTCGAGTAGAGGTCCCACTAACCCCTGCCGAATGATAACACGATTTAGTTGTTGTACTGATTTAGAACACAGGCAAACTCACACCCACGATACGGCTTTGACCTGTATACCGATAGTCTTTGATCGAAGAAAGGGGAGGATAAGGAGGTAAGAGGAGAAATTGCAGTTGCGTAAGAGCTGGGGGAGATGTGGCGTAGGTACAACGGTGCACGGTACAAGTTCGGTCCTGTTTTCCCAGACGGGTAACTATCCTTTCTTACCATATCGGAGCGCTTGCAGTGTTCAATTACAATACGGTTGCGGCGGTGTGACTACGGTCGTAACCGATGGTCGCGGATTATTGACGGCGGCTTACACAAAATACCGGTACGTTCATGCTCCTGCGGTCGTAACTGGCGGTAGCGTTGGTGTTTACACGGTAGCGGATTGCTGCCCAATCTGGCGTATACCTATAAGAGTATGATTTTCTGTGGCGTAAATCGCCTTACATACTGATCTGGATATAAAGCGATGCAGAGTTCTAATTATCAATAAGTCGCAGGTAGTGCGACGAATGAAAAATGGCAGGCATATTATTGGCATGCACTTTTATGTACCCAGCATGCGGGTATGTGTGGTTGCTCCCTGCTAGCTTTGGTATGCTGTGTGCGGGTGGTTGTTCGCTGTACGTGGTGATCATGATGTCTGTGCTGAGTGCAGCGGGGCAAAGGGGAAAGGCGGAATTATAAGTTTGTAGATTATCATGACGTGGCATTTTGTTACGTTACAATAGTTTTTAGTGATAGTGATTTTTGATTTTAACTATCACTAAAAAATAGTGATAGTGATTTTTGATTTTAACTATCACTAAAAACATAGTGATAGTGATTTTTGATTTTAACTATCACTAAAAACTTAGTGATAGTGATTTTTGATTTTAACTATCACTAAATATTAGTTTTAGTGAAAATTCAAAATCACTATCACTAAATTTTTAGTGACAGTGAAAAATTGCACTATAACTACAAAATGCAATATCACTAAACTTGTACTGAGTCATGATATTTCTTTAAAAATTTGTTTTGATGTCCAATGTTAATTATTAACTAGTAATAGTGTTACTGTTACCAACAATACAGAAATTTTATTTAGTCGCCCTAGTACGTTCATAGTTGAAGTAGCAGTAAAGATCGACAATAATAATGTGTATAAACATACATACCTACATACAGTCAGTGTCAAAAAAAGTGTAGACCATATAATCATTTCTTCTTTTTGAATATTTTCGCTAATTTTTTATGCAAGTATGTGCTCCTGGAAATACAGCATGTTTATTAAAGCTAAAAAGTTTGTGCCAAATTCAGGAAAACTCTACAAATTTTTAGCAAATTTTCCAACTTTTTGCACAGAATTTTTTCGAGTACGCAAATTTGTAGCTCGTTAAATTTTACTATAGATAGCTACAAATGTTAAGACGATAGCGAAATTCCCTGATTTTTGGCAATTTATTTTCTAGCTGGCCTCTGCATTTTTCCATACAAATTTATTCGAACTTACAATCTGAATTTTGCACAAACGTTTTAGCTTTAATTTAAAAAGCCCATGTTGTATTTCCAGGAGTACATACTTTCATAAAAAATTTGCGAAATTATTCAAAAAGAAGAAATGATTGGTGAGAATTGCAATTTTATGGTGTACATTTTCTTTTGACACTGACTGTATGTTCATATATTTATACCTGTGATGCAATTGAGATCAATCATGTAGTGTTATATATGCATACATTTACCTAAGCTGTGCATTTGCAAACTACCTGTTTTTACAAGAACTCGTGTTTTTAGTAAATTATTTGTATCAAGGCCTTTTTGCTATTTTTTAATTTTGTAGTAGGGATGTAAATTCCCCATTTTGAGCTCCAGAAAGTCTCGGGATTGCAAAAAAAGAAACTAAACTTATTACACTAGTTTACAAAAAATTAATTTGAATAAATACCAAGATATTCATGTACATGGGTGAATTGGCACTGATATGCCGAGCACAAAACATATTTTTAAAATTTTTTGTATGGGAATGTTTTAGAGATATCGGTAATTTTGTGTTTTTTCTGCTATCACTTTATTCAAAAATTCTTTTCGCCAATGTTGCAAAGGCGATAGAGGTAAGCGGTACCTCGTTCGAAAGGAAATTAAAATACGCTTCTAACGACGTATAAAATGTAGGGGTGGGTCAAACCATCGCCGAGAAATAGCGTGGAGAATAGTGGAGCAAACAGTATTGATTCGCTCCGTACAATAAAATCGGAAGTTACTGAAGTACTTCGTTATGGAAAATTTGAGCTTGCAAAATGGCACTCCAACTTCAGTGAACTTGTCGATGATTGCACTATTAAAGATTTGAATCTGGACGACAATAATATTACCAGCACTTTAGGATTGAGATGGAATCAACAAGAAGACGTGTTCATGTTTTCACTGGTGCCAAGGCAAGCATTCGACATTGTTTCTAAACGGTCAATACTGTCAGTGGCTTATCTCTGTTCGATCCGTTAGGTTTAGTGACACCTATTATTATAGTCGCAAAAATTATTTTACAAGAACTGTGGCTACTTAAGCTGCAGTGGGACGAATCAGTTCCACATAACATCCACACTGCATGGATGTCGTTTTTAACCACGCTTTCGTCGTTAGAGTCGGTCACAGTACCACGATTTTGTCTACAACAAAATACTCAAAGCATTCAATTACACGGATTTTGTCATGCATCCATCAGAGCATATGGATGTTGTATCTACGCCCGTACCGTTAGCGTTGATGGTCAAGTTGAGGTAAACTTTACCTTCAGGAAATATATTGCACTGAATAAATGAACAGTTGAATTTAGACAGCAGATCTCACGGTCGTTTTTTAATTCGAAGGTTGACCCCCACAAATTCAAAGTTATTTTTCTCTGATTAAACACTAATAACGGACCTACGAGTTTTTGATTGCGCGAAGAACGCTGAAAACGGTTTTTTGACCATAACTTAAAAATTTGGGGGTGTTAGAAAATTTTGAGAAATGTCATGATGATCTACTCGTCATTTACATTTAGGCGCACATCGTCGGTAATGTAGTTCATGGAAACGCTGTCAAAAACGATGAATGCGCAAAAGTAAATAAAATGTTAATGCAAACGAAATTTAGTGCAAACAAGTGCTAATATTGTTTATTTTTTCTCGTTAAATATAATAATGGTATTCATGTAACCATAGAAACATCGCGTAAAGCCTATTAACATAGAAAATTGCCAAATGCGTAAATGAGTTGTAAAAATTTGTGGGGAACGAAGTTAACACAAACTTGGTGAAATTTTGTGTGAAAAAGCCCGTAAATTTACCTAATTGGATGAAGCTGTTCGACATGAAATATATTTAATGCATTCAATGCACACTAGACAGAAGTAGAATATGCTAAAAAAATACTTTTTTGAAATAAAATGTATTTGTTTGACATACAGTTTTAATTTATCTTTAGCGTTCATCTAACTGTGCTGCATAGATTTACGCATTTCGCTAAGTTATACATGAATACCACTAATATGTCAATAAATTTTAAATTAAAATAAAAACGGGATTTTATGAAACCTGACAGAATATCCGCTTACAATCTTAAAAAAACTTTCAAAGACTCACAACTAAAAATTTTAAAATAAAAAATAGAATAAAACAACTAAGGAAAGCTGTCTTTGGCTGTGCCGAAGGCTATATACCTTTCATGAATAAGCGTCACGATTTTCACTGTTCGATCCCCAGTACAGCCTGTTTCAATTTAACTATATTTACTATATACATTACACATCTTTGTTATAATTTAAAAAAAACTTACAAAATAATAGGATCCGAGTTATCGGAACAATCGATTGTATGGATGCTATATATTATACGTGTTCAATTGTACTGACTTACACTATACACATTACATATGTAGAAAGTACTAAAGGTGCAATATTTTACGTTCCTAACTTTTTAAATGCGGAAGTATTGGCCAAAAAACCTTATATCGGAACAACCGGTTGTATGGGGCTATATGTTATATTTACCCGATCTTCTTGATTTTCCTCTACACACTACATAAATTGAAAGTACTCAAGTTGCAAAATTTTATGTTCCTAACTTTTTAATTGCAGAAGTTTTGGCCAAAAAACCTTATATCTGAACAATCGGTTGTATGGGGGCTATATGTTACATTTGCCCGATCTTGTTGATTTTCACTATATATACTACGTAAATAGAAAGTACTCGAGTTGCAAAATTTTACGTTCCTAACTTTTTAATTGCAGAAGTTTTGGTCAAAAAACCTTATATCTGAACAATCGGTTGTATGGGGGCTATATGTTACATTTGCCCGATCTTGTTGATTTTCACTATATACACTACATAAATAGAAAGTACTCGAGTTGCAAAATTTTACGTTCCTAACTTTTTAATTGCAGAAGTTTTGGCCAAAAATTCTTATATCTGAACAATCGGTTGGATGGGGGCTATATGTTACATTTGCCCGATCTCGTTGATTTTCACTATATACACTACATAAATAGAAAGTACTCGAGTTGCAAAATTTTACGTTCCTAACTTTTTAATTGCGGAAGTTTTGGCCAAAAAACCTTATATCTGAACAATCGGTTGTATGGGGGCTATATGTTATACTGGTCCGATCTTGTCAGTTCCGACAAATGATTCCTATATTACAAAATGGTGGCCATATACAAAAATTCAGCCAGATATCTCAAAAATTGAGTGACTAGTTTGCGTTCAAACAGACAGACGGACAGACGGACATGGCTAAATCAACTCAGCTTGTCATCCTGATCATTTCGGTATACTTATTGATGGGTCCATCTCTTCTTCTTCTCATACTTACAAACATCGGACCAAAGTTATAATACCATTTCATGTTCATGAAAGGTATACAAATATTTTTAATTTAAAATGAACTAAAAACTGCAAAATAATTTCTCCTCTGCCTACATAGGTTCTTCACCACGTAGAGCTTGTCCTGAACATTTGTGAGTGTGAATTCTTGTTCACATAACTTTCTAACAATCATATTTCCGATTTGAGCTTTCCACAAAAGATCCACTTTTCACTATATAGCAAGCGCCAAATGTTTTTATACATATCAATTTTGCCAAGTACTGATTAATACCTATAAGAATTTTTATTACTGGAATTTTTATTGGTTTCCGATCTAGTCGTAACCCTCATTATTTGACATGCCTTTATTGACATTTCCTTTAAATCATTTATATTGATGCGTGAAAGCGCATCCGCGACATAGTTTTCTTTTCCAGCTATGTACTCCACCTCAAAGTCATATTCCTCTTATTCCAGTCGAACTCTAGTTAATTTTGATGAAGGGTTTTTCATCGAGAATAGGTATGTTAAGGGGCGATGGTCTGTTTTAATCAAAAATAGGCATAGGCAATTGGTAATTTTTTGCCTTCATATTCTTGACTAAGAACTGCGCCGCAGGCAAATCTACAGGCATCTGTTGTTATCTTTATCGAAATCTGGATATTGCAAAATATTTGGGTGTAACCAAGGCAAATTCAACAAGGTAGAATTGACAACCGAAATATTTTGTTTTTGTAGGAGTTCTTCCTTCAAAAAAATGTAAACAAGCGTATTAACCATTTGCCAGCCAAATTAGAAAAATTAGATAGCATTTGCTTAGGCCAAAAAATTATCAATACCGCGAAATATGCTAGCCCAAACAGTAACGGAGTAACTTTGGCCACTTTGGAATCTACCTCTTTTCGGACCTTTGCGTTATAAAAATAGCGAGTATTGAACATTTGAAGGTTGTCGCAAGAGTGTAACAGAAACTGGGGGATTGATTTCCATTAGATTTTTTTTATACTGAAGTCTGGATTTTGAAACGGTTTCGATTTTTTTATTAAAATAACGGTTACGATTTAGTTTTCGGTTTCGAGAAATTAATCGGCTTCGCGGTTGCTGCTGTAAGAGGGACGTGACGGACCAAACAGAGTTGTACGGTATTGAGTCTATGCTCTCACAGCTGCCGAACCACCTTGTGGTATTATTCCAATTGCCGATTTCATCAACCCCGTGACCGTGGTCGAAATGGGTTTTAGAGGTCCCGAATCGATTTTAATCGCTTACAGTTTCGTTTTCTAATGCTGAAGGAGTACACACTCCGTCAATCCAACGAAAGGTGGCAACAATTCCCAGAGTGCGGGACATCCTAACAAACCTGGCCAAAGTCTAGATCATAAAAGATCTAGACACATTCACGCCCTAAGAAGGAGAGAGATCTCCATATTAATACATAGGTGTTTTAACTGGGCACTGCCTTATTAGGAGGCACACAGTAAGGCTAGCTGTGCCCTGTCGACGTTGCTGTAGGAGCTGCAAAGATGATGAGGAAGAGGAAACGGTGAAGCACCACATCTGCCTTTTTGGGAGTTCCCTTCCTGTATAGCCTAAGCCAGATCGCGGAACTGGACATAAAGGTCTTGATGGCCTTCATAAAGTCATCTAAGTGGTTGGAGGAAGAGCAACGGTGTCGGTTTGGGAGTGTCAGTCCCGGGATTCTGCTATGTGGAAAATCCCAACAACTCAGGGATTTTCCATATGACCGGGTCCCGGGACTGACTTTCCTAGTGTTGGTGGTATCACAACGGGCCTTTCAAAGCTGGCCTAAGTATGCCTCTGCGGCAGCCACTTGAACCCAACCTAACCCTTCGTTATCGGTCTAAGATCTGGTTGAAAAAAGATTACACCATTCATCTTAGCTAAAATTTGTTAAGAGTCTAGCTAATCTGATCTCTAAACTCTATTTAAACGTTCAAGGAACTGAGGCAAGCGGTATAGTATTTATATGACACAATTTTCTATTTCTTCACGCTATTGAAAAAATTTAAAAATCTTAAACAGAACGGGTTAGTATTTTTTTTCATTTGACGGGAAAACTCCTACAGAAAAGAGAGAACTGTCAAGATCACTATTACTTTGTTTAATATACTTTGGGTGTAACAATGCCTCCCTCAAATAGACAAAAGCTTTTTGACATTCCTCTGTCCACTCGAAAGAAACATTCTTTTTACACAATCTCGTTAAAACTCTAGAATGAGCTGCAAAATTGGGAACAAATCTTCGGTAATAGTTACAAAATGCGACAAATCGCTTAACTTCATCAGCGCTTTTGGGTATTGGATAATTAAGAACAGTCTCATATTTACTTGGATCAGGTAAAATTCCTTTATTTGTGCATTTATGTCCAAGATAAGTAACTTCTTGGTTAAAAAATAAACATTTATCCGGATGTAATTTTAAATCAGACCTGTTAATAATTGATTAGTAATCGGTAATGATTAGCATTTCATTGATTATTTTTTGAGAAGCCACCTAATGATTGATTACCAATTACTTTCACTTTTTAATGATTATTTTTTCAATTGATTAAAAAAAAAATCAAAAAAAATCAAAAAAATTAAAAAAAATCAAAAAAAAAATCAAAAATTCAAAAGTAATCAAAAATAATCAAAAGTAATGATTACTTTTGATTTTTTTTGATTGTTTTCCAGTACTGTTGTAGAAAAATATGTTCATACATAAATATTCACTTGCACAAACATACAAATGTATAGGAGAAGCAAGAAGTAACGGTGTAATCCCAACAACAACGACGGAGGCGTTGAAATATGTTGTGCAAACACAATTATATAGTTATATGTTAAATAATGAGGGTCAATAATGTACCACGATTTGGACAAAATTTATTTTAGGAAATGGTATAGGGGGTCGTATGTATGAAAAATGTGAAGATAGAAACTGCCGGACATTTATAGTATAATTTTGTATATTTAATTATACCTCAAGTTAATACTCATTTAGCAACAAAGTTTACCTGCTACTGGTAGTTTATCACAACAGGAGGGAGCACTTCTCCTCACTGCAAAATTGCGAGGGAGACGTCGAACCCGATACCCCAATCCCTGACGATGGAAAAGTCGTCCCACCACCTGACTATGATGAAGTGAGGATAGCAATATCCCAGCTCAAAAACAACAAATCGCCTGGGAAAGACGGACTACCCGCCGAGCTGTTCAAACACGGAGGCAAAGAGCTGGTAAAAAGCATGCATCATCTCATATGCAGAAAATGGTCAGACGAGTGCATGCCTCCAGATTAGAATTTAAGTGTGCTCTTCCCAATCCACAAGAAAGGCGATCCCGCTAACCGCACCAACTACCGCGGAATCAGTATTCTTATTATCGCATATAAGGTTCTTTCTAGCGTATTGTGTATAAGACTGACGCCCATCGTAGACAAACTGATCGGACTTTATCAGTGTGGCTTTAAACCTGGTAAGTCTACCATCGACCAGATTTTCACGATACGCCTAAATAATCGACACACCCCATCTCTTTGTCGATTTCTAAGCGGCTTTTGGCAGCGCGAGGACAAGACCTGTCATCAAAGAAAGAATCGGTGCACCTGCGCCACGGCAGCCACGTCGCTGTTTATAGTTACAAATTTGAAACGGTGAGGGACCGAATATCAGTCTAGAAATCCAACGGATAATCACTCTTGCCAACAAGTGCTACTTTGGAATGAGTAGGCAACTGAGAACTAAAGTCCTCTCGAAGAAGAAAGATCACGCTCTATAAGTCTCTTATCATTGCTGTCCTGATGTATGGCTCAGATTCATAGACAATGTCAAGGGAAGATGAGATGGCCCTTGGAGTATTTGAGAGAAAAGTTCTCCGGAGGATCTCTGGTCCTTCCCGTGATGCCAACGGCGAGTATCGAAGGAAATTTTACGATGAGCTGTACGAGCTTTACGCAGACCTGACCATAGTTCACCGGATTAAAGCCCAAAGGCTTCGCTGGCTGGGTCATGTTATGCGAATGGACAAACAAGCACCAGCACAGAAAGTTTTCCTATCGACACCCGAATTCGGCAGCAGAGGAAGGGGGAGACCTCGACTGAGATGGAAACAACAGGTGGAGGATGACTTGAACTCCCTTGGGGTTTCCAATTGGCGTCAGTTATCGCAAAAAAGGAATGACTGTCGTGCTTTGATACGAAAATCGCCTAGGCGGTTAAGCGTCATTATGACGCAAGCCAAGATTAGTATAATATTGTCGGCTCATATCAAGTTTAGTCGTTTTGCATATCAATCTACAATGTAAAGTCTACACAATGGAATGTCAACTGTCCACACAATAAAATTTCTACACTCTACACAATAGAATGTGATTGAAAAATTTGCTTACATTTAGGCGCACATCGTCGGTAATGTAGTTCATGGAAACGCTGTCAAAAACGATGAATGCGCAAAAGAAAATAAAATGTAAATGCAAACGAAATTTCGTGCAAACGAGTGCTAATATTGTTTATTTTTTCTCGTTAAATAGAATAATGGTATTCATGTAACCATAGAAACATCGCGTAAAGCCTATTAACATAGAAAATTGCCAAATGCGTAAATGAGTTGTAAAAATTTGTGGGGAACGAAGTTAACACAAACTTGGTGAAATTTTGTGTGAAAAAGCCCGTAAATTTACCTAATTGGATGAAGCTGTTCGACATGAAATATATTTAATGCATTCAATGCACACTAGACAGAAGTAGAATATGCTAAAAAAATACTTTTTTGAAATAAAATGTATTTGTTTGACATACAGTTTTAATTTATCTTTAGCGTTCATCTAACTGTGCTGCATAGATTTACGCATTTCGCTAAGTTATACATGAATACCACTAATATGTCAATAAATTTAAAATTAAAATAAAAACGGGATTTTATGAAACCTGACAGAATATCCGCTTACAATCTTAAAAAAACTTTCAAAGACTCACAACTAAAAAGTTTAAAATAAAAAATAGAATAAAACAACTAAGGAAAGCTGTCTTTGGCTGTGCCGAAGGCTATATACCTTTCATGAATAAGCGTCACGATTTTCACTGTTCGATCCCCAGTACAGCCTGTTTCAATTTAACTATATTTACTATATACATTACACATCTTTGTTATAATTTAAAAAAAACTTACAAAATAATAGGATCCGAGTTATCGGAACAATCGATTGTATGGATGCTATATATTATACGTGTTCAATTGTACTGACTTACACTATACACATTACATATGTAGAAAATACTAAAGGTGCAATATTTTACGTTCCTAACTTTTTAAATGCGGAAGTATTGGCCAAAAAACCTTATATCGGAACAACCGGTTGTATGGGACTTTATGTTATATTTACCCGATCTTCTTGATTTTCCTCTACACACTACATAAATTGAAAGTACTCAAATTGCAAAATTTTATGTTCCTAACTTTTTAATTGCAGAAGTTTTGGCCAAAAAACCTTATATCTGAACAATCGGTTGTATGGGGGCTATATGTTACATTTGCCCGATCTTGTTGATTTTCACTATATACACTACATAAATAGAAAGTACTCGAGTTGCAAAATTTTACGTTCCTAACTTTTTAATTGCAGAAGTTTTGGCCAAAAATTCTTATATCTGAACAATCGGTTGTATGGGGGCTATATGTTACATTTGCCCGATCTCGTTGATTTTCACTATATACACTACATAAATAGAAAGTACTCGAGTTGCAAAATTTTACGTTCCTAACTTTTTAATTGCGGAAGTTTTGGCCAAAAAACCTTATATCTCAACAATCGGTTGTATGGGGGCTATATGTTATACTGGTCCGATCTTGTCAGTTCCGACAAATGATTCCTATATTACAAAATGGTGGCCACATACAAAAATTCAGCCAGATATCTCAAAAACTGAGGGACTAGTTTGCGTTCAAACAGACAGACGGACAGACGGACATGGCTAAATCAACTCAGCTTGTCATCCTGATCATTTCGGTATACTTATTGATGGGTCCATCTCTTCTTCTTCTCATACTTACAAACATCGGACCAAAGTTATAATACCATTTCATGTTCATGAAAGGTATAAAAATATTTTTAATTTAAAATGAACTAAAAACTGCAAAATAATTTCTCCTCTGCCTACATAGGTTCTTCACCACGTAGAGCTTGTCCTGAACATTTGTGAGTGTGAATTCTTGTTCACATAACTTTCTAACAATCATATTTCCGATTTGAGCTTTCCACAAAACATCCACTTTTCACTATATAGCAAGGGCCAAATGTTTTTATACATATCAATCTTGCCAAGTACTGATTAATACCTATAAGAATTTTTATTATTGGAATTTTTATTGGTTTCCGCTCTAGTCGTAACCCTCATTATTTGACATGCCTTTATTGACATTTCCTTTAAATCATTTATATTGATGCGTGAAAGCGCATCCGCGACATAATTTTCTTTTCCAGCTATGTACTCCACCTCAAAGTCATATTCCTCTTATTCCAGTCGAACTCTAGTTAATTTTGATGAAGGGTTTTTCATCGATGGTCTGTTTTAATCAAAAATAGGCATAGGCAATTGGTAATTTTTTGCCTTCATATTCTTCAGTGTGGCTTTAAACCTGGAAGTCTACCATCGACCAGATTTTCACGATACGCCTAAATAATCGACACACCCCATCTCTTTGTCGATTTCTAAGCGGCTTTTGGCAGCGCGAGGACAAGACCTGTCATCAAAGAAAGAATCGGTGCACCTGCGCCACGGCAGCCACGTCGCTGTTTATAGTTATAAATTTGAAACGGTGAGGGACCGAATATCAGTCTAGAAATCCAACGGATAATCAATCTTGCCAACAAGTGCTACTTTGGAATGAGTAGGCAACTGAGAACTAAAGTCCTCTCGAATAAGGAAGATCACGCTCTATAAGTCTCTTATCATTGCTGTCCTGATGTATGGCTCAGATTCATAGACAATGTCAAGGGAAGATGAGATGGCCCTTGGAGTATTTGAGAGAAAAGTTCTCCGGAGGATCTATGGTCCTTCCCGTGATGCCAACGGCGAGTATCGAAGGAAATTTTACGATGAGCTGTACGAGCTTTACGCAGACCTGACCATAGTTCACCGGATTAAAGCCCAAAGGCTCCGCTGGCTGGGTCATGTTATGCGAATGGACAAACAAGCACCAGCACAGAAAGTTTTCCTATCGACACCCGAATTCGGCAGCAGAGGAAGGGGGAGACCTCGACTGAGATGGAAACAACAGGTGGAGGATGACTTGAACTCCCTTGGGGTTTCCAATTGGCGTCAGTTATCGCTAAAAAGGAATGACTGTCGTGCTTTGATACGAAAATCGCCTAGGCGGTTAAGCGTCATTATGACGCAAGCCAAGATTAGTATAATATTGTCGGCTCATATCAAGTTTAGTCGTTTTGCATATCAATCTACAATGTAAAGTCTACACAATGGAATGTCAACTGTCCACACAATAAAATTTCTACACTCTACACAATAGAATGCGATTGAAAAAGTTGCTTACATTTAGGCGCACATCGTCGGTAATGTAGTTCATGGAAACGCTGTCAAAAACGATGAATGCGCAAAAGTAAATAAAATGTAAATGCAAACGAAATTTCGTGCAAACAAGTGCTAATATTGTTTATTTTTTCTCGTTAAATAGAATAATGGTATTCATGTAACCATAGAAACATCGCGTAAAGCCTATTAACATAGAAAATTGCCAAATGCGTAAATGAGTTCTAAAAATTTGTGGGGAACGAAGTTAACACAAACTTGGTGAAATTTTGTGTGAAAAAGCCCGTAAATTTACCTAATTGGATGAAGCTGTTCGACATGAAATATATTTAATGCATTCAATGCACACTAGACAGAAGTAGAATATGCTAAAAAAATACTTTTTTGAAATAAAATGTATTTGTTTGACATACAGTTTTAATTTATCTTTAGCGTTCATCTAACTGTGCTGCATAGATTTACGCATTTCGCTAAGTTATACATGAATACCACTAATATGTCAATAAATTTAAAATTAAAATAAAAACGGGATTTTATGAAACCTGACAGAATATCCGCTTACAATCTTAAAAAAACTTTCAAAGACTCACAACTAAAAAGTTTAAAATAAAAAATAGAATAAAACAACTAAGGAAAGCTGTCTTTGGCTGTGCCGAAGGCTATATACCTTTCATGAATAAGCGTCACGATTTTCACTGTTCGATCCCCAGTACAGCCTGTTTCAATTTAACTATATTTACTATATACATTACACATCTTTGTTATAATTTAAAAAAAACTTACAAAATAATAGGATCCGAGTTATCGGAACAATCGATTGTATGGATGCTATATATTATACGTGTTCAATTGTACTGACTTACACTATACACATTACATATGTAGAAAATACTAAAGGTGCAATATTTTACGTTCCTAACTTTTTAAATGCGGAAGTATTGGCCAAAAAACCTTATATCGGAACAAGCGGTTGTATGGGACTTTATGTTATATTTACCCGATCTTCTTGATTTTCCTCTACACACTACATAAATTGAAAGTACTCAAATTGCAAAATTTTATGTTCCTAACTTTTTAATTGCAGAAGTTTTGGCCAAAAAACCTTATATCTGAACAATCGGTTGTATGGGGGCTATATGTTACATTTGCCCGATCTTGTTGATTTTCACTATATACACTACATAAATAGAAAGTACTCGAGTTATTCTGAGGGCAAAAGTTTTCTGGTAACACCGTCACCACCAAAATAGGTGGTAACATGTGGTAACATCAATATAAAACAGCTGATGTTTACTTTAAAAATAAAAAAGCGAAAGTGCAATTGAACAAAATAAAGTGAAAATTAAACAAAATAAATAAAACAAAGTGAAAATCAAACAAATAAACAGGTATATAGTATTAATAAATCACAATAAAAACTGTGTATAACGTTTCTAACGCCAGTAATTCCTTTAATATAGTAAAAATGTTCGCGTTAATACTATTGCTGCTGGCTGAAGAAGATGAAAATTATGAAATTTTGGAGCGGAGATACAACTTGAAAAGCCTTCGGGATAGTCATGATCCGTTGCAACTTCCTTCCAATATTTTCAAGCAACATTTTCGTTTGCCAAAAGAAGCCTGTAAAATGCTCATAGAAGAGTTGTGGTTTCCTTTTCAATTCACCATACACACTGGTGAGTTTTTTTTGCCATTAGAGCGTTACCATCTGCTCAGAATCGCAGCCACTTTATTTGGTAACGTATTTTAGGGAAAATTGTTTGCCGATGGCAATTTTACCGGCAACGCGCAGCTTAGGGCTGTAAATCGAAAATTAATTGATTGATTAATTGATATTAAGTTTTCAAAAAGTGAGAATTGACGTTGAAGGTTTCATCTCAAATGCGTCTCAGATTGATATCAAACAAAATGGCTTATTGGGCTTCATATTATTCCTTCATTCCATTTCATTTGGAGTCACTCAGCCAGTGCCTTCCACTCAAATTCGTAAGAAGAAGAAAAGAAGTTGCCAAACTATAGAGGGATAAACAATGTTTGCGATTCAGAACCCAGTGAAAGCAAGGAATTGGACAGATTAAAAAGCGAGTTTATGTTATCCAAAAAAATGAAAGGTGAAGGTAAAGAATGTAACATAAAGCATAATATGATATACATATGTATGTATAACAGGAGAATGCTCGAATGTTTATGTACATACACATGTATATATGAATGCGTGCATAAGAGATTGCTTTACTCTCGCGATAGTAATAAACTACAAAGTATTTAAGATATGAGTAATGAAATTAAGGTATATACAGGTAAGTATGTAAAATGAGCATGACCCAGCATCAAATCTGCATATGCCACGATCCGGAAATGTATTGATAATATGCCGACCCAACAATTAGTAAACCAATTTTTAATTTCTTTACCTTTTTCAAAAGCTGAAAGATTTGGGCTTCGAATAAAATTCACACATTTATACTTTCTATTGCAAAATTTTTAGATTTTTTAAAAGTTAGCAAAAAAAACTGTTTTCTATTTAACATTTTTCAAATGCTTACATCGGTTTCCTGTTAATTCTAGCGGATTTTTTTTTTGTATATATTCTGAAATAGTACTTTATTTCAAGTTTAAAAAGTGCTGGCCAATCAAAATCGGTTGACAATTGTTGAAATTACAACATCTTTTATGAAATAGAAAATTTCAATCTTAGTCAGAAAGTTGCAAGATTTAGTCAGAAGAATTTCATATTGTTTCCTCTTGTTTTTTTTTCTTAAAAATGTGTGATAGGCGTAACAAGTTTTGCTACATCTGTGGATTATTCGTTGATGCACAACATCGTGTAGAATTGAAAACAAATACAGCTATCTCGGAAGCTTTTAACAATTTATTTAATATTAATAAATCGTTCAGTGAAAGTGCTTGGTATGAACCAGAGTATGCTTGTACAGTGTTGCAGCGCAAGCAAAAAATGGATAGCTGGGATGTGCAAAAAACAACCCTTACCATTCTTAAAGCCAATGATTTGGCATCACCCAATTTACCATTAGCCCGAAGACTGCTACTTCTGCAAAACAAATACTGTTGGTCATCATTACAAAACCCGAGACCTTATACAATATGCAAATGTGTGTACTGCATCTCATCCTATCAAGCGGTGATTATTCGAAGTGAAATTTCTGATTTGGAAAATTCTTTCGAACTTGATAAAGAAAACGCTGATGACCCAGAAATCGACAATACATTCTTTCCAAGTGGTATAACGGAACAACATTTAGTGTGAAACGATGACTTTCGCGATATTGTACGGGACTTAGGATTGTCACAGAGGCAGACAGAGACTTTGGGGTCCAGGCTTAAGCAGTGGAAACTTGTTGAAAAAGACTTTAAGGCCACATTTTTAAGAGATCACAACCTTTCATTCTTCGAACAGGTTTTTCGCATTGATGAAACTGAGAAAAATCTTGTATATTGCACAGATATTAACGAACTGTTTCACTCTCTTAATCACGTACACAAACCGGAAGAATGGCGTTTGTTTTTGGATGGCTCACGCAAGAGTGGGTGTTTTGTCTATCTATCTTTAAGACTAAAAAAAAGTTCATTATTTTTTCAACTAATTAGGTCTAAAAGCTGTTTTACTCCATAACGAAAATCAGTTGCCGTCAGTTCCTATAGCGTACGCAGTAGACATGAAGGAAACGTATACAACGATGAAGAAAATTTTGGATCTCGTTAGCTACGATAAATATCAATGGCAGATCGTTTCTGACTTGAAAGTTCTAACAATTCTATTCGGAATGCAAGGAGGCTACACCAAATTTCCTTGCTATCTGTGCGACTTCAAAGTGACGGTGAAGCATTTTCATACTTGCAAACAGTTTTCCCAAGACTCAGTGATGCAAAAATCAAAGAAGGTACGTGAAATTTCGATATTGCTTTGTATACCAATACGTACAATACACATTGATATTTTACAGGAATATTTGTTGGGCCCCAAATCCGTAAACTTTTTTGTGATACAGAATTCGTCGGAAAATTAAACAATGTAGAGCAAAGAGCGTGGAAGAGTTATATTTCCTTATGCAAAAATTTTTTAGGAAACCACGGAAGCGATAACTACATTGAAGTAGTGAACGAGTTTTTAGAGGCTTATGAGCAGATGGGATGCAGAATGTCAATGCAAATACATTTTCTGCACTCTCATTTGGATTTCTTTCCTGAAAATCTTGGACAATTTAGTGACGAACAGGGTGAGCGATTTCACCAAGAACTATTAGAGATGGAAAAACGAGGAAGAGATATCGTAAACATTTTTAACGTAAAGCGAAACTCAAAAGTGTAGTTGTATGTATGTACATATATTTACTGACCTTATGGAATAAAACACTTAATAAAATGTTTAAAAATAAGATGTTGTAATTTCAACAATTGTCCACCGATTTTGATTGACCAGCTCTTTTTAAACTTGAAATAAAGTACTATTTCAGAATATATAACAAAAAAAAAATGTCCGCTAGAATTAACAGGAAAAACGATGTAAGCTTTTGAAAAATGTTAAATAAAAAACAGTTTTTTTGCTAACTTTTAAAAAATCTAAAAATTTTGCAATAGAAAGTATAAATGTGTGAATTTTATTCGAAGCCCCAATCTTTCAGCTTTCCAAAAAGGTAAAGAAATTAAAAATTGGTTTACTAGTAACGGACCTACGAGTTTTTGACTGCGCGAAGAACACTGAAAACGGTTTTTTGACCATAACTTAAAAATTTGGGGGTGTTAGAAAATTTTGAGATATGTCATGATGATCTACTCTTCAAGACCTACAACGCACACTAGGTCGCTATAAAAGTTCTTTCAATATTTTTGATTTTGTAACACAGTGTAATTTACTAAAAACAAGAGTTCGTGTAAAAACAGGTAGTTTGCAAATGCACAGCATATATAACACTACATGATTGATCTCAATTGCATCACGGGTATAAATATATGAACATACAGTCAGTGTCAAAAGAAAATGTACACCATAAAATTGCAATTCTCCCCAATCATTTCTTCTTTTTGAATATTTTCGCTAATTTTTTATGAAAGTATGTACTCCTGGAAATACAACATGGGCTTTTTAAATTAAAGTTAAAACGTTTGTGCAAAATTCAGATTGTAAGTTCAAATAAATTTGTATGGAAAAATGCAGAGGCCAGCTAGAAAATAAATTGCCAAAAATCAGGGAATTTTGCTATCGTCTTAACATTTGTAGCTATCGATAGTAAAATTTAACGAGCTACAAATTTGCGTACTCGAAAAAATTCTGTGCAAAAAGTTGGAAAGTTTGCTAAAAATTTGTAGAATTTTTCTGAATTTGGCACAAACTTTTTAGCTTTAATAAACATGCTGTATTTCCAGGAGTACATACTTTCATAAAAAATTAGCGAAAATATTCAAAAAGAAGAAATGATTGCTGAAAATTGCAATTATATGGTGTACACTTTTTTTAACACTGACTGTATGTACGTATGTATGTTTATACACATTATTATTGTCGATCTTTACTGCTACTTCAACTATGAACGTACTAGGGCGACTAAATAAAATTTCTGTATTGTTGGTAACAGTAACACTATTACTAGTCAATAATTAACATTGGACATCAAAACAAATTTTTAGTGAAATATCATGACTCAGTACAAGTTTAGTGATATTGCATTTTGTAGTTATAGTGCAATTTTTCACTGACACTAAAAATTTAGTGATAGTGATTTTGAATTTTCACTAAAACTAATATTTAGTGATAGTTAAAATGAAAAATCACGATCACTAAGTTTTTAGTGATAGTTAAAATCAAAAATCACTATCACTAAGTTTTTAGTTTAGGAGCATCACCGTACCGGTATTTTTTGTAAGCCGCCGTCAATAATCCGCGACCATCGGTTACGACCGTAGTCACACCGCCGCAACCGTATTGTAATTGAACACTGCAAGCGCTCCGATATGGTAAGAAAGGATAGTTACCCGTCTGGGAAAACAAGACCGAACTTGTACCGTGCACCGTTGTACCTACGCCACATCTCCCCCAGATCTTACGCAACTGTAATTTCTCCTCTTGCCTCCTTATCCTCCCCTCTCTTCGATCAAAGACTATCGGTATACAGGTCAAAGCCGTATCGTGGGTGTGAGTTTGCCTGTGTTCTAAATCAGTACAACAACTAAATACTACAACTAAATCGTGTTATCATTCGGTAGGGGTTAGTGGGACCTCTACTCGACTCTGGAATTACTGAGATTATCTCAGCCGCGACAAAACCCACCTCACAAATAGTAGAAGAAGAAATTAAGGCAGAAGAGAACAGCCAAGTCAAAACGCCCCCCGACCCGATCCCGACTATTCAAGTCAGTACTCCATCGGAAAGCAACAGAGAGAGGCCCGGTGCGACAGCACTTCGCACTGAAGTAGTCGACAAAGAAGTAATGAAGGCCAAAGAGAGACCGCGAGCGATACTACTACGTACTGAGTTAAGCGACACCCAAATAATGAACACCGTCCGCCGATGGGACATCCACTTTACCGGGGGAGAGTCGCTCTATGAATTTTTGTAGAGGATTGAGAAGCTGCGGAATGATGCAAAATCACGTTAGATAAATTACTACCGACGCTGCCGGAGACTTTGCGCGGTAAGGCTTTGCAATGCTTCGGTGTATGCAAGGCTGAGATACATTCATGGGCTGATTTCCGTACAGCGGCCGAACAGTTATTCCTGCCCAGATGCATCTCCACCAGTTGGAGGACGTCATCCGCCAGAGGAAGCAACAGGGAGAAAAGAAAGCAAAGGATTATATCCTTGCCATACAAACGCTGATACGACAACACCCAATCATGTCACGAGATAACCATATGGATCGTATTTACGATGGACTTCGTGTCGAATATCGGCTATTTGCTAAGCGCAGCGAATTTAACACAATCGAAGAGCTGATGGAACTCACCGACTAATTTGAGCTTCTACAAATAGAGGCAACCAGACAAAGCAGGCAACCAGCACATTTTTTATCACCATTGACCGAACAATATAGCCGAGAGGAATGCTGCTGGAGATGTAAGGAGCGGGGACATCTGCCTTACCAGAGCGCTCAGGTTATTTTGCTCTAGATGTGGCCAGGACAACGGGCTGTCCAGGGATTTTCGATGTGACACATCGAACGCCGGAATGCTAGCGAGAGTGCAGAACGGGAATCTATCACCATAAGCGACCGTCACCGCGCAAACACCGGGTAGAAAAATTTATGGTCGCCACTACGATCAACTCAAGATAGAAGGGTTAAACGTTGTAGCCTTATTAGACACTGGCGCCACGCTTACCTACGTAGACGACACGGTAAGTGAGCACCTAGATACAAAGAGATTTTTAATTCCAAATTTTTATTTTTTATTTTAATAAAAATTTAAAATATTTAGCCTTATTAATCTAACTTTACCCAAGACTGTGTTAAAAATACTGGGTCTATTAAAACTCGCGCGATTTTTAATTCCAAATTTTAATTTTTTGTTTTAATAAAAATTTAAAATATTTAGCCTTATTAATCTAACTTTACCCAAAACTGTGTTAAAAATACTGAATCTATTAAAAAAAGTGACGCAGGGGAAAATTTGGAATTAAAAACCGCGCGATTTTTAATTCCAAATTTTAATTTTTTGTTTTAATAAAAATTTAAAATATTTAGCCTTAATAATCTAACTTTACC
Source organism: Campiglossa producta (assembly GCA_964058755.1). Taxonomy (NCBI): domain Eukaryota; kingdom Metazoa; phylum Arthropoda; class Insecta; order Diptera; family Tephritidae; genus Campiglossa; species Campiglossa producta. Next base: position 97,067,803 of record CAXKVI010000001.1, read on the forward strand.
CAAAATTGAGTTAAAAATACTGCCATATACGCGCTTTTACAGCACACCCTAATGGGTGGCTCAATAAGTTATTGAAAATATAAAATTTAAATTGTTTGATCTTTTTATTTTTCTGCGATTTTTTTGGTTGGTTTGTTGGCAGGCTTTTGTTACCCACTTCCATATTCGGTTTCTTTTTGTACAGATTTTGACTCTGTGCTATTTTATAGTTTGGAAAAGAGAAGTTTCCGTGTAGTTTTTATTCTTGTTGTTTTTATTTCTCTTTTTTATACCCAGCTGTACTTGTACACAGGGTATTATAACTTTGTTAGGATAACGGTTGGTTGTACAGGTATAAAGGAATCGAGATAGATATAGACTTCCATATATCAATATGATCAGGATCGAAAAAAAATTTGATTGAGCCATGTCCGTCCGTCCGTCCGTCCGTCCGTCCGTCCGTCTGTCCGTTAACACGATAACTTGAGCAAATAATGAGATATCTTCACCAAATTTGGCATGCGTACTTATTTGGGTTCAGAATAGATTGCTATTGAAAATGGGTAAAATCGGACCATAACCACGCCCCTTTTTCGATATCGAAAATTTCGAAAAACGTATAAAATGGGTTAATTCAATATTAGAAGCAGCTACAATGATAAAATTTGCAATATGTATTGATTTAGATGTTCTAAGGCCGATTTCATAAAAATTTTTGAAAAGGGGGCGTGGTACCGCCCACGTATATTTGAAGAAATTTAAAAATTTTGACTCTTAATAACTTCAGAACAGTTTATGCTAGTATAACGAAATTTCGTAGAGGACATACTATTGTTGTGGTAAATTCAGCTATAGAAAATAAACGAAATCGCTTTGCGACCACGCCTACTTTTTCATAAAAGTTATATTGAAAGGAGGTGGAAATATTGAAAAGTCCATATCTAATTAACTGATTTCGCTATAATAATATAATTTGGTACATACATCAACTTTCATATTCTTTACATAATTTTTTCAAAATTTTGGAAAGTGGGCGTGGCACCGCCCACTTATGAGTCAAGCAATTTTTATTAATTTTAACACCATTAACTATACAAAACAAAGAATAACAGCATTTTATGTGCACAGCTGGGTATGTAATGTTCGGTTTCACCCGAACTTAGACTTCCTTACTTGTTTATTTTAAATTTTATTTGCACACCTTAATATGGAAGCATACACTCGCTTGGCTGACTCAGTCCAAGAGTTCGAAATGGGTTTCATGGCCATAGCCGCAAGCGACCACTCCACATTTTCCCTGAAACTTCAGGAAGAGGAGTGCAGAACCATGTGGACAAAAGCGAAAGCAGCTTTTGACTCATTGCTAGTTGACGATACGATCACTGCAGCAGAGCTTTTGTCAATTAGAAAGAAAAACAAAGCAGCCTATGCAGTATTTGTCCGATGCATGAGTAAAATAGATAAGCTTATGGAAAAGTTGGAAAAGGTAAAAAACAAGAAGAAGAATTATCTCTTACGCCTTACCACTTACATCTGCCACTTTGTGATACGGAAGTTTTTAAAGGGGATTATGTGTCATGGCCATCTTTTCGTGATATGTTCACGGCCATTTATATTCTCAATAAGCGACTTTCTCCCATTCAAAAACTTTTTTACTTGACACAAAAGACACAAGGTGAGGCGCAAGAAATTGTCAAAAAGTGCGAACTGACAAATGAAGGTTTTAACGTAGCCTGGAAAAACCTTTGTGATAGGTATGAAAATAAGAGAATTCTTGTCAATACCCAACTGAAAGTTTTATTCAATCTCAAAAAGGTTGAGACTGAATGCGCTACGTCGATTAAAAGATTACAAAGGGATATAAACAATTGTATATCATCTTTGGAATGTCATCACATTGACATCTCCAAATGGGACCCAATCATAACATATCTCTGTTCAACAAAATTACCTGATGTCACCCTTTCGCTGTGGGAACAGTCAGTGGAAAACAAAACAGAAACTTCCAAGTGGCAGGATATGGATCGATTTCTGACAAATCGGTTCCAAACTTTAGAATCCTTTTCGGGCTTAAGGGGAATCATGCCAAAGCCAACTACAAAGGTAGAAAGCAATAAGCATTCCTCTAAACCACCGCAAAAGAAGCTTGGTACATTCCAAGTTAGCGTCGCGAAAAATGCATGTAAAATGTGGCAAAGTACCGACCATAAACTACACGAATGCCCTAAATTTAAAAACTTAGCACCTTCCGATAGAATAGCCTTTGTAAAAAAGAATGGTTGTTGCCTTAATTGGCTCATGGTGGGTCATACAGTGTCTAGATGCACTAGTCCCTATAATTGTTTCACATGCCATTCTAAACACCATACCCTTTTACATTTTCAGGCAGCCAAACCGAAATCAAAGGTGAAAAAAACCACCGATTCGGCTGATGTGTTACCATGCACATCTGCGCAGGCTCAATCGAAAAATGAGTCTGCAAAACAAGGAAAGGCAAATAAACCAGTAAATTTAAAGTCAAATTTCGCGAACACAAGTAAATGTGTGTTATTAGGGACGGGTCGTGTAAGCATTCATTATAATGGTGTAGATTTTTCGGCCAGAGCTCTCATAGACTCTGGCTCTGAATGCTCTTTTATTACTGATAGACTTAGACGCAGAATAAACTTGCCCACTAGGAAAATGCATGCTCAAGTCTCGGGCATTTATAATTCAATTTCTGCGCAAGTGAAAGAGGGTTGTGCCATACAATTGCGTTCACCAGTTGACCCACTTATTTTTATTGATGCTGTGGTGTTAGTTTTACCACACTTAATAGGCAATTTGCCAACTTGCGATGGTTTTGCCGGATAAAAGGTTCTTTGTCAACGAACAAGTCGATCTTGTTCTAGGGAGAGACCTGTATCCGCAAATTATCTTTAGCGGTATTAAGAATAATATTCTGAATACTCTTTTGGCAAAGGAAACTGTGTTTGGTTGGATATTGACTGGTCAAGCTGACGCAACTAGTCCAACTAATCACAAACGAATCTCCTTTTTTAATGAAGTAGCTTTAGACAAACAGCTAAGCACTTTTTGGGAGCTTGAAGATTTGCCTAAAGCTAAGGCCCTCACAACGGCAGAATCCCACTGGGAGGAACTTTACGAACGGACAACTCGACGGGGCTCCGACGGAAGATACATCGTATCGTATTCCATTTAGGTCAGAATTCCCCGTTGAGCTTAACCTGGGTCCATAGTTAAGGATAGCGTGCTCTCAGTTCTACAAGAATGAGACAAGACTTATGAAAAATCCAGAGTTGCAAAGGGAATATAACAGGGTGATAATGGAGTATGAATCCATGGGTCACATGACCAAAATAAAATAAATTCAGTCGGCTGATGCGGTCGACAATTACTATTTACCTCATCATGCGGTTATTAAGGAGGAAAGTACCTCAACGAAAGTTAGGGTAGTTTTTAATCCGTCTTCATCCACCTCGAATGGTGTAAGTTTGAATGACATTCTTCTGCAGGGTCCAGTGCTGCAGGCAGATTTACCCACTTTAATTCTCCGCTGGAGACTTTTTAGATACGTCTTCAATAGCGATATTGAGAAGATGTATAGGCAAATCCGAGTAGATGCCGATCAAACAAAGTACCAACGAATAGTCTTCCGCTCAAACCCAACTGATCCGATCAGTTTATATGAGCTTTAAACGGTTACTTTCGGTATAAATTGTGCTCCGTACTTGGCAATCAGGACACTACTTAAACTGGCTGATGACTCCGAGAGTTCTCATCCAATAGCCTCGAATATTTTGCGAAAAAATATGTATGTCGGCGTTGTTCTCGCGGGTGGGCACACTATTGACTCTGCGACCAGAGCAAGGGATGAAATTTCTGGAGTTTTAAAATCGCACCGAAATATTGCAGGGCATTCCAAAAGCTCACTTGCTGAGCGAAGATTTTCTAGAATTCGAAGATTCTAGCAGCGTTAAGGCTTTAGGTATCCGGTGGAATGGTCATTCCGATCAATTTTATTTTACGACAAAACCAATAGAGAGCGAAACTGAGACCACAAAAAGGGCTATACTGTCTGCTATCGCAAAACTATTCGATCCATTAGGGTGGCTAGCCCCAACTATTATTGTCGCAAAAATGATAATGCAAAATATTTGGTTAGAGGGTACTGGTTGGGATGAAACCGTATCCTCTTCAACATTAGATAGGTGGCAAAATTTCACCACAAATTACAAAGAATTAGATAAAATACGGATACCACGGTGGGTATTATTTTCTCCAACAAGAAATGTAGAAATTCACGGATTTTGTGATGCCTACGAAAAGGCATACGCCGCAGCCGTCTACCTACGCGTGAAAAGCGATGACAAAATACTTGTCAACTTACTTTTAGTGAAAAACAAAGTTGTTCCAGTCAAAACAATCGCTCTCCCTCGACTGGAGCTGTGTGGGGCAGTACTACTAGCGGAAATCGTAGAATCAATCATAAGTAACCTCGATTTAAGCCACCTAAAATTTCATATTTGGACTGATTCCACCATTGTTTTGGCGTGGATTCATAAACCACCATGCTCATGGTCATCCTTCGTTGCCCATCGGATAACAAAAATCATCGACAAGGTTGGAAATAACAACTGGTCTCATGTGGACTCAGGTACAAATCCCGCAGACTTAGCAAGCAGAGGTGTATCAGTTCAGGATTTAGTCAACAACACGCTGTGGTGGCAAGGACCTTCTTGGCTCCAAGAAAATGAGGAAAATTGGCCAACTCAGGATACGGATTTCACAACAAACGTGGAGGAAAAACGAGTGCATGTTCATGCAGCAACAACTACGGACAACATTAGTGACATTCTTGATAGGTTTTCAAGTCTACCGCGAGCTTTGAGGGTAATCTCATATGTGTAAAGATTTTTTCAAAGAACCCATCCGAAAACGACAACTTCTAGCCAGCCGGACTCTTGCTTAATTTCATCAGATGAAATTAAATCCACGACTACCCGTCTGATTAAAAACGCTCAGATGCAACACTACGGAGCAGATATAGGTAAATTGAAAGCTAAAGAACCACTTGAGTCAAAAAGCGAAATACTTCCATTAAACCCATTCCTCGATAAAGACGAAGTTGTGAGAACGGGCGGGCGTCTTGGTGCATCTAGCGACCTGGCTTTTTCCGAACGCCATCCAGTTATCTTGCCATACAATTGTAGGTTTTCCCGTTTGTTTGTCCAGTTTGTCCATGAAGATTCATTTCACGGTGAAAATCAACTAATGTTGCGCATTATTCGAACGCAATATTGGATCCCTAAGGTCAAAACTATGATTAAGTCCGTAATTTATAACTGTAAGATCTGCACGATCTACAAAAAACGTTCCCCGAGTCAGCTTATGGGGATTCTTCCGCAAGAACGAACAACTTTTTCACGCGCATTTACCAACACAGGGGTAGATTTTGCAGGGCCATTTGACATAAAAAGTTATAGTGGGTGCGGGTGCCGCACATCCAAGGGTTACGTTTGTCTGTTTGTATGTTTTTCTACGAAGGCGATACATTTAGAGGCCACTAATGACTTGAGCACTCCTTCGTTTCTGGCAGCCTTTTCAAGGTTGGTAGCTAGACGAGGTTGCCCAAAAAACATTTACTCAGACAACGGAACCAACTTTGTGGGCGCATCTCGCGCGCTCAAAGCAGAGTTTAAAGCATTTCTGGCAGAATCTCGAGCTCAAACGCTCTCAAAATATGCTCATCAGGAGTTAACATGGCATTTTATACCAGCTGGAGCTCCACACATGGGCGGACTCTGGGAAGCTGGTGTAAAAAGCTTCAAAAATCTTTTTAAAAAGGTAGCATATAATGGGAGATTTACGATCGAGGAGTTCAACACACTTCTATGTCGTATTGAATCCTGCCTTAACTCACGTCCGGTTAGCCCAGCTTCAAACGAACCATCGGATTTAGAACCCCTTACACCGGGACACTTTTTGGTTGGCGGGCATTTGTTAGCCCCACCAGAATTAGAAATCAACGAGAATCCAGCAGCGGTAGTCAATCGTTGGGAAAAACTAAAATCAGAATTTCTGCAAAAGATGGAAAACCGAATATCTTTCGGAATTACAGAAAAGGACAAAATGGAAACATCCCAAATCAAATATAAAGGTTGGAGATTTGGTGGTCATCAGGGAGGATAACCATTGGGTCAACCACAAAAACGAATCAACGTAAAATTTCTAATCCCGACGACACTTTATTTTTAGATATTATTAAATTTTGCGAAATCTTCTAATATATTAAAGAATAACGTTTTTGTCAACAAAAAAAAAATATTTTTTTGATTTTTCTCACTATCTTCGAATTTTCACTCTTTATGTCGATGTAATAGAAAAAAAGGATATCACAATGGTAAAGGTATCAGCACTTTTTTAATTTCATCCTCTACCAATGCCATTGCATACACCCGTCTTAGTAAAAAAGCACGTAAAAGCTCCAGTTTCACGGATTTAAATTATTTTTCCTCTCCACCCTAATACACAAACACTTTTGTCACTTGAAGATATTTTGTTTTAAATTAAAACCTCTTCCAAGTTTTGCCAACGCCCTAATGCTACCCGCGCTGTCTGGCATCATACGAGTATGCCGTTCTTTTAATGAAGTGCAAACAAAAAAACACAAAAGCGACACTTTTTACTTTAATAGTAAATCATTTTTACTATTATTGATGGCCGTAAGGCAAATTATAATGGCCATAGGAAATAGTTAGTTCGCTTTTTACTAACTTTTTTTTCCTATGTATGCATTTATTTGTACATATGTATGTACGCACAGTCTCACTTTGCACTTCTTTCTTTTTTTTTGAGGCACTAAAGAAATTTCGTTTTTCCCCCGCACGCATTTAAACACACTTCTTATTTTTGCACTTGTTTTACCGAAACCGCACTTTTATCGCAACGAATAAATATTTTTCACGCGACACGTTTCTCCACTACCGGCGCCATTCACAATTTAATTAAACATAGGTAAGAGATTAGATTATCGAAATCGATTCGTTTTCTCTTCAAGCATATGGTGGTCAAGCATATTAATGTGTGTGGAGACCATCAAACATGAATGGGCATAAGGGTATGTGGAAACTATCAAACAAAATTGTCAATCAAAGCTCAATTTTGACTAAAACACGGTTAACAATGATTTAATAGTAATTTTAAACGGTATCTTGTTGTTTTTTTTTTTTGTTTGCGGGCCCGAGGACATCATTTGCCAGTCAAATGAATATGTTGGGCGAGTCAATAAATATGTTCAGTGACAGTTTAAGAGCTGTTACTGTAAAATCCTTGAAGCCTGTTGCCAACAACCACCAACTACATTTTAATTATTGCTCGCCATTCCAAAAGTGTATTTTTTTTTGAAAAACGAAAAATGTATTATTTGTTACAGAAATGACACGCTTCACTGCCATCCGTAAAAAAGCCGAAGAAAATATCTTTTCTTTGGTCTGTCGGGTGTGTGAAAACAGGCATCCACTAAGAGTTTGCCCGATATTTCGTGCTAGCACGCCAGAAGAGCGTTGGATTATCAGCATCAAAAAACATTATTATACCAACTGTTTGTCGGCGTTACATAGTGCAGCTAAGTGTAAGCATGAAGATAGATGTCGAAAATGCGGTGACGATCACCATACTATGCTGCACATGGAAGATGACAGACCGAAGAAAAAAGACGCGAGTGAAAGCGATGTAATTTCGTTGTGTGCACCCGAAGTCGGAGCGGAATCCTGGCATCTCCGCCACGACTCAGATGATGACCATTTATGTTCCACTGGAGCGGAAACATCTGCTTTCCGCCCAGTAAATGCGACTGGAGTGGGATCACGTGCATTCCACATAGTCTCCACGCGCGGACCGGAACCCCAGAGTTTCCGGCCGCTTTTACATCACGAAAAACAAAGCGGATTGGAAATGCAAACTTTCCAACCGCGAAAAAACCAGCGTCACGCAGCCCGAGCCCATAAGCGAAGGCAAAATAATTATAAATACCAGCAGGGGAGAGTGGAATCTCGTGCATTCCACCTCCCGAAACAGTTTCGATCGGGAGCCATAATCGACCAACGAATGCCACCCCAGCCTATCCAGTGCGTTACATCCATCATACGGACAGCGATGGTTTACATAGAGAGTCGAGGCTGTTTACGGCCTTAATTGATCCATGCGCATCTCCACTGCGCTAGCCCGATGGCTACGCTTTGATGTAGACTGGATAGGCAATCAGCGGGGGTGCTTTCTTCGCATACGTGGGAAGCATGGCCAATCCGTGACTATCACCACGCATGCAGTTAGCGTTAATGAATTCAGAAGATGGACTTCGGTGAAGAGTATAGATGTGGCGATAGCGAGACAGTATGCGAATCTGAAGCTCGCAGACCCACAATTTCATGTAGCCGCTCCAGTAGAGCTCGTGTTGGGTGCTGAAATATATCCCAAAATTTTGCTGAGCACCATACCTGCTGGCACACTGGGTCCTCTTTTGGCCCAAGACACAATATTTGGATGGGTTGTATCGGGAGCGTGCTGATTCGAATTTAATCAATCTTTTTATAATTTCCTAAATTTTATACTGAATTTCTACACTTTATACTGAATTTCGAAGAATTGAATTTTAAATAATAAAAACTTTTGCGGCACTGAATTGCCACGTTTAGTATTTATTTTCTTTCTTTCCTCTAGCTTTAGGCACTGCACGGGACCCAGAGTTAGAGATAACTATACTTAATTTAAGCTAACCCTGGACACGGGACCGGAATACGTCTTGTTTATTCAAATCTTGCGTCTCGCAAGGGGGTCGGCATGTTTAGGCCTAGAGCCAAAACCTATAAACTTCACCGATCGCCCTCGGTCTATTGCAGATATTCAAAAAATATTCATAGTATTAATCATTACTAAGCCAATAAAGTCCAAATCAACCGTTTTTAGAATTTTAATTTTTCATCAACCGTTTTTATAATTTTTGTATGTCTATCTGTCAATCTGTGTGTATGTTTGAGGTCGTATCACTCGAAACCCGTTGAATGTATTTGAATGAAACTTTCACTATTGTCTTGGTTCACGTTCAACTTAAAATTTAAGATATCCCTTATTTCGATAACTCAAGAGATTCAAGAGGGCTTCAGAGTTATCACTCAATATCTGGACCAAGGGTGACCGAGTGCTGTCATAAGCAACGAGGTGATTAATTTAAATATTTCAGCTGGGTTCGGAGATATCTCCTCAAATTTTGCCGGGTCTACTAGTTATAAATAAAATAATAGTACATGTATCCATTTTCACCTTCAATTCCCTTTGAAAAAATGAGATGTAGTTATATTAGTACATATATTTGCATCCATTTTCCCCTTAAATTCACTTTGACAACTATCGATTCTCGAAAAATTAGTGGTGCAAGTGAAATCAAATATCGATTTTATAGTGCTACCACTGAGCTTCAAAATATAGAAGTACCAAGTAGGTACTTAAGAGGGGGAAAATATATAAGGAATGGAAGTTGGCGCACACAAAATTTAGTCACTTAAGCGGGTTAGGTAATAATGTGGGGAGTTACTTAAGAGGCGGATTTTCCTACCATTTCTTACAAAAAGCAGAGTGCACAAAAATGTTGGGTACTTGAGCGGGTTAGGCACTTACGCGGGTGAGTACTTAAGCGGGTTTCACTGTATATAGTTAAGTTTGCACTTTTATTGCGTTTTGTTGTGAATTGTATTTTTAACGGCGATACAGAATGGCTAAATTGCCAGTTTTTTACACCTAAAATATGTTGTTATATACATAGATTTCAGAAGGGGAAGTTGAGTCCCATCAATATCTCGAAAAAAATTAGGTGGTAATTTATTGCGTTTTGGTTTGAATCTCACCATTTGGTTTTATGTTCGTATAAACTAGGCAATAGATGTTTGAAGGGGAAGTCGAGTCCCATCAATATCTCAACAAAATTTAGGTGGTAATTTATTGCGTTTTGGTTTGGGGCTCAGATGTTTTCTCAAACGTTTGATTTTTTTAAGCTCGGAGTTTGTTGGGTGTTTAACCAGAGTTCCAGCTATTGGTGGTTGGCAGCTTATGTTCATATACTATAGAGCTCACTTCTGAACTCGAACTAATAAATTCAATTCTTTTAGATGCTTATTGGCCTCTCTGGGTACATGACTGGTTACACAGGAACATACGCTTTTGAAAAACCAGGAGACAAGTACAATGGTACTCGATATGAGGGAATGCGCTACGTAAGTGGTCTTAAACTCGATTTCATAAATAATGCTACCATGCGAATTTTTAGTTTTGCACTACATTAGGAGCTTTTATAATCCCCATGGCTTTCGATACCGTCTACAAAATGTCACATTCTTGGGAAGCAGCTTTGATTTCATCGTTCTATCTAATATTTGGTAAGTTACAACTATCAATAATTTTTAGGCCTTAAATAAACACCGATTTTTGTTATTTTATTTTGTCCACAGATGTTGGTCTTATCACTTTAAATCAATACATACTGTTAGACCCTATTCTACTCTTTTTCATGACCGCATCAGTGTGGGGAATGGCCCACTCGTCAAGTAATACTACAGCGGGTGCATCTTACACAGGATATTGGTGGTTTTGGTTGTTTTTCACCGGCACAATGTTAGCTTGCGCTACAAGTGTAAAGTTTGTTGGACTTTTTGCAGTTATTTTCGTTGGAATCTACACAATTCATGAGCTTTGGATTATGCTTGGAGACATAAAACAACCTGTTGTAAGAAGTTATAAAAGCACGAAATGTATCTCTCAATAACGTCTATAATAAGATGAGGTCGCTGCCATGCCATAACCCCTAATGACATAATCGCAAGTTAAAAATTGGCATTATGGCACTCGACCAATATGTTTGCTTGCTACTATTACTCTGCAGACGGAATGTCATAGTCACATTTGGGGTTATGACGTCTGTGAGCCGAACAAAGTTAACTTTCAACGGGCGCGCGGCTCCGACGCCTCTTTTAATTGGGTGATTTAAGTGCTAAGCTCAAGCTACTAGAGCTGCCAAACGTCTGGGATTCTATACAGCAATATTATAAGCCTTAACTCACCACGGGCGGTCGAAAAGACGTCGCGCGACCTCTTGAAGGTTAATAGATTTCTGTGATTTTACCCGATAGGAACTGAACTAACTACAAGTGAACTAAAAGCTAACTTTTTTTAACTTGGACTAGCTTTTAACTAACAACTTTTGTTTGACTTGCGGCTAGCTTTATAATATAAACTAGGATCCCCCGTGGTCGAAATTCGACCAGCTTAAATTTTCGGTAATTTTGGTAACGGACCCGCGTCATTTTTCGGTTTTTTGAACAAAACTTTCCACAAAAACAAAAAATTAAAAAAGCGCTTCCGGATTCCAAATTTACCTTATTTTTTGGCAGTTGGGTGCTAAAGGAAACAAATACCAAACTTTCTTCGACTCTCTCTCAATATTAAAGTTAATAAATTAAAAAATTGAGTGATACTATACAAACAATCTTCACATTGGGGTGCTGCAACGAATTAGTAAACGAAATAGCTGAGTTTGGCTAGGAGAACTTAACGACCATACCTTAGAATATATTTACAACATATTTATATACACAATAAACTGGTATAGGTTTATAATATTTTGAGCCCTGGCCCCATTTTTGGTGTAACCAACAAACTCTTCAAAATCCGTTTTGTGCCAACCTTTGTAGTTCTTCTTATTTTAAACCATCTCAAAAAATATTACAACGGAAATAAATACTATTTCAAAAATAAAACAATTTTGATGTAGCCAACATTTTTACCACGCTTTTATTAGGTTCACTTGTATGTTTGTCTGTTTGTATGCATGTAAAGTCTCGTTCGGTCTAAGCCCCAGTGGCCCAAAAGTCGTAAAATGTCCCTACAATATGGGTATCAAACGAAAGGGGAAGACCCCAGGTTTCATTTGGACCTCGATATATTTCGATAAATTTATCGATAACTGAGTTATCGGTCAATATATGATTGCCCAAAAACCTAAAAAAATTCCTTACAATACGGGTATCAAACGAAAGGGGAAGACCCCAGGTTTCATTTGGACCTCGATATATTTCGATAAATTTATCGATAACTGAGTTATCGGTCAATATATGATTGCCCAAAAACCTAAAAAAATTCCTTACAATATGGGTATCAAACGAAAGGGGAAGACCCCAGGTTTCATTTGGACCTCGATATATTTCGATAAATTTATCGATAACTGAGTTATCGGTCAATATATGATTGCCCAAAAACCTAAAAAATTCCTTACAATATGGGTATCAAACGAAAGGGGAAGACCACAGGTTTCATTTGGACCTCGATATATTTCGATAAATTTATCGATAACTGAGTTATCGGTCAATATATGATTGCCCAAAAACCTAAAAAATTCCTTACAATATGGGTATCAAACGAAAGGAGAAGACCCCAGGTTTCATTTGGACCTCGATATATTTCGATAAATTTATCGATAACTGAGTTATCGGTCAAAATGTGGTTGCCCGAAAACCTTAAAATTTCCCCACACTATGGGTGTCAAACGAAAGGGGAAGACCCCAGGTTTCATTTGGACTTCGATATATTTCGACAAATTTATCGATAACTGAGTTATCGGTCAAAATGTGGTTGCCCGAAAAGCTTGAAATTTCCCTACAATATGGGTATCAAACGAAAGGGTAAGACCCCAGGTTTCATTTGGACTTCGATATATTTCGATAAATTTATCAATAACTGAGTTATCGGTCAATATATGATTGCCCAAAAACCTAAAAAATTCCTTACAATATGGATATCAAACGAAAGGGGAAGACCCCAGGTTTCATTTGGACTTCGATATATTTCGATAAATTTATCGATAACTGAGTTATCGGTCAATATATGATTGCCAAAAAACCTAAAAAATTCCTTACATTATGGGTATCAAACGAAAGGGGAAGACCCCAGGTTTCATTTGGACTTCGATATATTTCGATAAATTTATCGATAACTGAGTTATCGGTCAATATATGATTGCCCAAAAACCTAAAAAATTCCTTACAATATGGGTATCAAACGAATGGGGAAGACCCTAGGTTTCATTTGGACTTTGATATATTTCGATAAATTTATCGATAACTGAGTTATCGGTCAAAATGTGGTTGCTCGAAAACCTTAAAATTTCCCTACAATATGGGTATCAAACGAAAGGGGAAGACCCCAGGTTTCATTTGAACATCGATATATTTTGATAAATTTATCGATAACTGAGTTTTCGTCAAAATGTGAGGCCCAAATAACTTAAAATTTCCCTACAATATGAGTATCAAACGAAAGGGACATTTGACTAAAAAGTAAAAAATAAATATAGTTTAAAAAAACTAAAACTCACGCTTTTAGAGTGTAATGAACTAAAAAGTTGAAAATAATTGTAAAACCCCTACACAGTAGTCTTGTGGAAAAAGCGTGGCCCGCTTTGTGCCATAATTTTGGTATATCGGGCGCAAGACGCTTTTCCCACATAATGCTATTTTTTTTACTACTCTTTCATTGGCTTTACTTGTACATATGTACATTCATATTTATCGATAACTGAGTTATCGGTCAAAATAAGATTGTACAATAATATTGAAAATTGCCTACAATGTGGGTATCAAACGAAAGTGGAGGCCCAGAGGTTTCGTTTGCACTGCGGTATACTTCGATATATTTATCGATTACTTCATAACACATTTAACTAAAAAGTAAAAAATAAATATAGGTTAAAAAGCGAAAACACACGCTTTTAAAGAATATAGCACTAAAAAGGTAAAAATAAATTAAATAAAAACGAAGATTATGGAACAAAGCGGACCACGCTTTTTCCACAAGACTACTGTGTAGGGGTTTTAAAATTATTTTCAACTTTTTAGTTCATTACACTCTAAAAGCGTGAGTTTTAGTTTTTTTAAACTATATTTTTAAGTTAACTTCTTAGGCGGCGATATGAAGTTTTGATAGAGAGTAAAATTTGAGAAAATTGATGATGATGCAACGGAAATAGAAAATTGTTGCAAACTTTCAGACGTAAAATAGGAGGTAAAATTCTAGGATCTAGCTAACATTGTACAAATTGTAATATTTAGGCCGAGCAGAATTTTATGCATAAGACCGTGTTCGTGATGTAAATAACTCGTACAAATTTGAACAAATTATCTTGTTTTGTGGTGAAATCGCGTTCGCGATAAAAAATCGATCAGAAAGGAGAAAGGAATTGAGAGACCAAAATGAAATTTAATTTCAAGAGAAGCTGATAATTCTTGCTGAACAAATTTGGCCAGCACGAAAATCAGGTGATTTTAGCACAACGTTAAAGTGTTTGTCAACAAGCAATAAAAGTTCGCAAACTTTTGCAAGATTATCAATCATCTCACAGTGAGAGAAACTGCAATAGAAAAGGGAAAAAATGTCTTGCTGGATAATTCGTGCTGAACTTTTAGACGAGCGCATCTTTTATTAGTCAACCATTTTCAGATTGGGACATGCCTGTATCCGAATTTAATATTTCGTGAACGGATGAAATTGGTACCAATTCCATCGGATTTAAAAAATTCAGTAGGTAAGTTTGATAATGCCGATAGAATTGATGCCAATTTTGCCCATTCCTCAAATCCTTATATAAGTGGTTTCATAAAATCCTCATATAACTCTGGCCTAGCATGAATGCTTACAGAAATGTGCATTTTGAAAAATCCCATTTGTATGTAAAGAGCCCGTACCTTTTCCCTGTCCATTTTGATTGATCGAAGGTTTCCAGTTTCTATTATGAAATTTGTTATAATCAGCTAATTTGTTGTTTAGAATGCAACTAGGAAACTGATATATTTGTGTTCACCGACTTTAATGTCAAAAATTTATAACAAACCGACATTTTTTTAAATAAGCTTATATGCAGTCTTATAGATCTCATCGAGTCATATAAATTAAGTGAAATTAATCATTTAATAGCATGGAATACTTTTAAACACACAAAAAAAGAAAAAAACAAGTAAGGAAGTCTAAGTTCGGGTGAAACCGAACATTACATACCCAGCTGTGCACATAAAGTGGGCGTGATCGTTCACCGATTTTTCTTATTTTCTGTGGTAGTACTCTACATAAACATAACATGCCTGGTACCTAGTTTCGTAAATCTATCTCATACCGTTCTGAAGTTGTTAGCAGTCGAATTTAAAAATTGCTTGACTCATAAGTGGGCGGTGCCACGCCCACTTTCCAAAATTTTGAAAAAATTATGTAAAGAATATGAAAGTTGATGTATGTACCAAATTATATTATTATAGCGAAATCAGTTAATTAGATATGGACTTTTCAATATTTCCACCTCCTTTCAATATAACTTTTATGAAAAAGTAGGCGTGGTCGCGAAGCGATTTCGTTTATTTTCTATAGCTGAATTTACCACAACAATAGTATGTCCTCTACGAAATTTCGTTATACTAGCATAAACTGTTCTGAAGTTATTAAGAGTCAAAATTTTCAAATTTCTTCAAATATACGTGGGCGGTACCACGCCCCTTTTCAAAAATTTTTATAAAATCGGCCTTAGAACATCTAAATCAATACATATTGCAAATTTTATCATTGTAGCTGCTTCTAATATTGAATTAACCCATTTTATACGTTTTTCGAAATTTTCGATATCGAAAAAGGGGCGTGGTTATGGTCCGATTTTACCCATTTTCAATAGCAATCTATTCTGAACCCAAATAAGTACGCATGCCAAATTTGGTGAAGATATCTCATTATTTGCTCAAGTTATCGTGTTAACGGACAGACGGACGGACGGACGGACATGGCTCAATCAAATTTTTTTTCGATCCTGATCATATTGATATATGGAAGTCTATATCTATCTCGATTCCTTTATACCTGTACAACCAACCGTTATCCTAACAAAGTTATAATACCCTGTGTACAAGTACAGCTGGGTATAAAAAAGTCAGAATTTTTAGTGTCCCTTTGCTGAGGTCATGTACTTTTATTGGCATTATATGCTATAAATTGTGATCAGAGCAAAATTTGCATAAGCAAGCTTAGAAAGAGGATAAATAGCGTAACAATATGCCACAATTGTTTTTAAAAGAATTAGCTTGACAATGGGGACTAAACCTTTTTCTCGAGTTTTGTAAAAAGTCAAAAAAATGGTAGTCACAGTGTGTGGCTATTAATTAACATATAAGGTTAAGTTTTTTGACACATGTTCAGTCTAATGTCAACATCAAACTGTGCTAGAGCAGGTTCCATTTCGAGGACGGGTTGGGAAGATTTTGCCATTACTAGATGTGTCACACTTTCTCATGTCACAACTTTACCACAGCTTTTCTTCTAAACTAGGTGTAATTTTTCATTGAAAATTAGAACACATATGGACCTTGGTGGCATACATCTAATTTCTAACGGAAGTTCAAAAATATTAAGCCATATTAAAATGAGAATAGTTTAATACATGAAATGTCACAACCCTAAAATGTCACAACTTTCTACTGGTTTTGATACAGATGTTTTTACAAGTATTTGTAAAATGAAACACCACGAATTAGCTGTCATCATTTATAGTTCGTGTTAGTGAAAATAGTGACCTGTTACAAGAAAATAATGGTCAGCCTTCACATAAAACCAGCCGGTAAACTGACAAAGCGACAAATCCAAGAGCGACGAAAAAAATCCATTTTTAACGATTCACTTATCTTCTAATATTAAATATTTGTGTATTACCTGTTATTTAGTGTTAATACATGAATAAAACGACTTTGAGCATATTCTTCATATAATATATCGCAAAATATAAAGTCTGAATTTAAATTTTACCAAAATTCGTCGAAATTTCGCTTAAACGGCAAAACTATTCATCCCATTTATGTCCGGCATCGAGACTACCATAATATTATAATTAATAATACATTTTTGGTTTAATATTTAATTAAACACAAATAAATAAAAAAATTATTGTTTCAATTTCCAGCAAATAAGTGTTCTCATAAGGTTTTAATGGGCACTCTAAATATGAAACTGCATAATTTAGTTGCGTTCAAAGCAGTTTATGTCATACTTGTAGCAAAACTATATGTTTTTGATATTTAAAATGCCTTTTTTCGATATTTGTATGGGTACAGTGGGGGTTAATGGGTCAAGATGTAGCGCAATGCGAATCATGGGCTATATACACTTTCAAAAGTCATTATCGTAACATTGACATTTCAAAAAAAGTCGATGGGAAATATATCAGTTTCCAAGGAATCAGCCATATATGTATGGATGTTATATCTAAGCTAGAGGTCCAGCGTACATCCTGTATAAATGTGAACTACCTGTCCCCCCTTTTACAACTCTCCTCTCTATCTATTTTCGGCTTGGCTTTATGTATCTCCCTCCGTTTTTCTATTCATTGTCTTTTTCCTTCTCCCCACCATGTATAAGATGTTTTCGCATGGATCGGTTCCTGGTCCACTTTCCGGAAGTACAAACTTGTGAATCTAAATCAACCTCGAATACATTATTAATATTTTGTTATTTCTAAATTTAAGAAATTTACTTCTTTCACGTGTCCTGAACGAAGAATATGTTGACCTAAACTGACGCCAAAAACTGGAAATACCACATCGTCTGGGATGGTTTCCTGATGATGAATCAATTTTTGTTGAAATCCTAGCTGCTCCTTTTTGGAAAATAAGGACATTTTTTCACGTATACGGCACATTGCACCTAAAGGATTAATTGGAAATAAACAACTCAACTCAAAACTGAAAATGACATTTCGTTGACAATGTCATCCAGTTCAAAAAAAAGCTTTTAGTTGAGATCTTAGCTACCATACTTTATAAAATATGCACATTTTTGCATTTTTTTTATATGTTATTTTTGTAGTGCACTAATAGTACAGGTTTCGATGAATTGTCTTATATATAAATATTGTTTTTGCATAACCTATACCTATGCATGTGTATCTACAAATCAAAATCAAATTTTTTCTATATATATACATGGGATTGCATTTATATCATTTTATATATAAAAATTCCAGTAGGAAAATTACAAGGTGCTCCTATATAAATCGTCCCCGCCATGCCATTTATGTTCAGATTTTAAGTTTAAAACTGGTATTTCAATAAGCTTGAATCTACCATTTCTTGAAGGTAATTGGCAACGTTTTGTTCCCATAGCAACGGAGAAAATCAAAGTTTTTTTTTTTTTTGAATTTGCTTCAGAAAATATTTACAGATTTTTTGTGTATGGAAACAAAATTTTAAAATCATGACAAGGTTAAGTATACAGTAGAAGGACTTTAGCAGACTTATGGGTTTTAGAGACATCCTAAAGCAATAATGGACTATTTATTTAAGTGATATCGTTTCCACACCATCCAATGAGATAGATATCGTGGCGCGTTTTTTTGTATGCAATTTTTTTTATCGTGCAGATAAATTTTAAAGTTTACTTGAGAAAATGGCACTTAATGGGCAAAAAATTAAATATAGAAAGCAAAAATCATTGAATTATGTGAATTGGGTGAAGCTGAATTTATTAGCTATCAGGTGGTGTTAAGATGGCGAGGATGCTCTGATATTTATATAATTTGGTAATATTTTTTTTTTTGGAACAAAAATGAAGGCAAATGGCAGCTGCCTGGATCGCTGTATATGTATGTATGTACATGCTTGCAAAACTAATGAGCGCACAAAAGGGGCGTGGTGGTTTTGTAAGCGCAGCGTTTTTGCGGGAGAGAGAGCGAGTGTTTTTCGGAGTTTCGATGACTACGCAATTTGCAAGTTACCGTTTTTTCGCCTTGTCTCATGCATATGTGGCCTGGGAATTTAAAAATTTGATTTGAGTAATACCATGCAAAGAATACACACATTAGGGTGGTGCAGTATATTGCATATATTAAAATGTTTTTCTTTTAAACAAAAGTAGAGTTAGTCATCTAAAATTGTACTTAAGTAAAAGTCCGTATGTTACTCAAGGCTTTAGCCGCATGCACGCTTGCTTTTCTGGCTTTGCCACGAGAAATGTCAAAATTCTTTTGAACTCTACTGAAATGTATGAAAGCTGACCAGGTGGCGCGCTTTAAAGCGTCGAATAGCCGAAATCTCTATTTGACAGCGCTTTACACGTTTCACTATTGGTATTGTTGTTGTCTTGTTTGCCTCCTCTCTGTATTTTTGACAACTTTTGAAGCTTCTATATGGCCATAGAAGCTTTCAAAGGAAAGCAAGGTAACCAAAGCAAGCAGAGCAAGCGTGCATGGGCCATCACCTATAGCATACACATTTTTGATGGTAAGATTGTGGAATTTTACTTATAAAATCACATCGTTAAAAATAAAGCTTTTCCAATAGGGAAAGAATTATATATATAAAGCCAAAAGTGAAGCTGGACTTCTTAGCTTTCAAATGGTGTTAAGATGCCGGGGATTCGGTACATTTTGTTCCTTTTTTTGCACAAAAATAAAAGCAAGTGGCAGCTCCTGGATTTTTGCATAGATGTGTACGTTACGGTTATGATTTTTTTTAGATTTAAAACGCTGTAGTGGAAAACAATGAAATTTTGTATAAAATGAAAATAACTATAATTTCAATAAAGTCTAAAAACACCTAAAAACACTTTGGGTTGCCTGATAGGCAAGTGGTCTTCACCTTGAATAAGGAAGCACTCGAGCCCCTTAAACGGTGCAGTGGACGAGTGCACTACGGCATGGGTCAGATCGTGATCCACGCATACCGCGGCGATGCACAGCGCGCTGCTATTTCGGCTGCACCGGAGGACTCGGACATCGCAGTGCCGGAAGAGGAGTCGGAGATGTCTGACTCAGAAAGTATGGTATCTGCCACGTCAAATGGCGAAGGAGCAGTGAACAGTGAGACTTAGCGAGTGCTCTCAAAAACTCAAACAGCCACAAGCTATTTGCGCAAACCTGACGGATCCTGAACCAGCACGGAGGGGGAAACCTTAGAGCTGCTCTTGAATCCGCACTTCCCAGGGAACTTGCATGAGGAACCCTTAGCACCTACAACAACCCTGGCTGTATACATACCCATCACGGAGGAAAAGGTTAGGTGGGCGGTTAAAAGCTTCGAACCGTTAAAGGCTGCCGGGCCAGACGGGATTATTCCCGCACAACTCATAAACACGCTGGAGACATCAGTCAAATGGCTGGTATTTCTCTATACAGCCTGCCTGGCTCTTAGTTACATTCCGTGCTCCTGGAGAAGTGCCCCGGTAGTGTTTATTCCTAAGGCGGGGAAGGCGTCTCATTACGAGCCCAAGGAATATAGGCCGATCAGTCTCTCATCCTTTGTGTCCAAAACCTTCGAGAGGATAATAAATGACTACCTCTCCTCTACTATTGATAGCAACCTTATCTCTAGCTATCAGCATGCATACACCAAAGGGAAATCTACAGAAACTGCGCTTGATATTGAAAAATCGCTGTATGAAAAGGAGTACTGTTTTGTGGCCTTTTTAGATATTGAAGGAGCCTTCAACAACATAAGCCCTGATGCTATAAACACCACTTTAACAAGTCTGGGCATAAGCAGGTCTCTTATTGGACTTATTGATCAACTACTAAGGGGTAGACGAATAGTTTCATCACTGGGCTCGGTTGACTTATCACGCTATGTCACAAGGGGAACGCCTCATGGTGGTGTTCTCTCCCCGTTTCTATGGAACCTCACTGTCAACTCGATGCTGCGTGACACAAATCCTGCGAGAGGTTTCCTCATGGTGCTCGCGCTGCGGACTGAGCATCAACCCGGGAAAAGTAGAACTGGTCCTTTTCACCAACTGCTATAAGATACCACCGTTAATACTACCAAAACTGAATGACGTGCGCCTGAACTTAGCTGACAAAGCCAAGTTCTTGGGCACAGTTCGGGATAGGAAACTAACCTGGAAGGAGAATGTTCTTCAGCGCCAGAAGAAAGCGTGTATTGCACTCTACACGTCCAAACGAGCCATTGGAAAAAATGGGGGCTCAGCCCCAAAATATGCAAATGGATCTACACTGCAAGCATTCGGCCAATCATGCTCTATGGAGTTGTGGTATGGTGGCCTGCGCTGAGCAAGGCAACAAATCTTAATCTGTTAGGTAAAGTACACAGATCTTGCATGATCTGTATAAGCGGTGCGTTAAAAACAACGCCCAATGAAGCACTCCAGGCCATTCTTGGCATTTTTCCACTCGAAGGGCACCGGGTAGCAGCAGCATCGGCGCAAGCACTACTGGACACGCCAGTATTTTGGGATCCTATAGCTTTCTTCCGCTGAGCAGAGATCGTTGTGCGACCACAACAGTCGGAGATAGCGGTTTTAAAATAAACATTCCCAGGAGGGAAGAATGAGAGAGCACGGATCGGAGTCCCGCCTTTCATGGCGGCACTTCCATTTATGCTGATGGCTCGAAGCTAGACGGCACAGTTGGAGGAGGGGTTTATTCAAAGGATCTGAACCTTGAGCTCTCCTTCAGACTACCTGATCATTGCAGTGTCTTCCAGGCTGAAGTTTCAGCAATGATGGACGCCGTGGCTTGGATAGGCCAACACACTATCAGACAGGATAATTTTATTTTCAGCGACAGCCAAGCGGCCATCAAATCCCTTGGTCTTACTCGTTCAACTCTGAACTGATGCTCAGCTGTCGTCGATCTCTACAGGAGATGGCCCAACAGAACCGCGTGTACCTCACATGGGTCCCGGGGCATAGGGACATTGAGGGAAATTGTAGGGCAGACGAACTTGCGAGGCAGGGCACGACCAAGCAGGTTCTTCGGGATAAAGAGCGCTTAGGTATGCTGTTTGCCACATACAAGCTAATGCTGAAAGAGTACACACTCCGCCAAGCCAACGAAAGGTGGCTGCAATCTGCAGGATGCCGGATATCCAAAGAAACCTGGCCGAAATGGGAACATAAAAGATCAAGACAAATTTATGACCTAAGGAGGAGAGAAATCTCCATACTAATAGGCGTATTAACTGGGCACTGCCTCATTGGTAGGCATGCAGAAAGACTAGGTGCGTCCTACCGATGATGCTGTAGGAGTTGTAAGGATGATGAGGAGGAGGAAACGGTGGAGCACCCCATCTGAAACTGACCGGCTTTAAGTGGCGCGAGAATGCGCTTTTTTGGAGTTCCTTTCCTGGTTAGCCTAAGCCAGGTCACGGAGCTGGACATAAAGGACCTGATGGCCTTCATCAAGTCATCTAAATGGTTCGAGGAGGAGTAACGGTGTCGGTTTAGGAACGTCAGTCCCGGGATTCTGCTATGGGGAGAGTCCCGATAATACCGGGATTTTCCATATGGCAGGGTCCCGGAACTGACTTTCCTAGTGTTGGTGGTATCACAACGGGCCTTTTTTGGCCCTGCGGCAGCGACTTGAACCTAACCTAAAAACACTTACGCGCACATCGACTTCAGTTTCAGAATGAGGCAAATTTGCATATCATTTATTCTGTGGTGAATATGTTTTACAATATTAAACTGTTTGTTATTTTAAATTTCTAAATTACTGTTTATGAACTTGTAATTGAGATATTTATCAATTAAATTTCAGATATTTTATTCAATTAAATTTCAGCTTATTTATAGTAATTTTTAACTCTAAAATTCTTACTTGCTAAATACATATTTACTTCTAAGCCTATGTACTGGCTGTGTAGCTCAGTGCAGTCAGTAACATACATACAAACATATACAGCTCGCAGTTACAACCCAACAAACATCGAGCACCAAAATCTCGAACGTTTTGGAAAACATCTATTCTCAATTTTTTCTCAAACGTTGTTTATATAGCAGGATTATTTGTTGAACTACATATATTAATTAATAAAGTATTAATTAAAAATTAACTGCATAAATGGAAACTCGCTTCTTATTAAAATGGGTATTTGTTTTACATGATATTTCAATGAGAGCATGTGGATTCCATTTCGATCCACTTCGCTCAGTTTGAGAAACGTTTAAAAATTCTGCTGTTCTCAATTTGAAAATCAGGGAAAATCCCATATTAAAAATTAGCCGTTTAGGTTGAGAATGCTATCAACGGTTATTTCGCCTCAAATTGAAAACGAACGTTTGAGATTTGAGAAGATGATTGGTTCTCAAATGCATCTCAAATTGAGATAAGCTAAACATGTTTGTTGGGAAGTAATGCCGTTACATACGTACGCACACATGTACCAAGCGTGGAGCTGCTAGCAATGCAAAAGGCGATATGAAACTCTATAGCTAGTGCCGCTTATATATTTGGGGCGCGTGAAAAAAGTAAACGTAATTATGAATACGTTGACTCCGCAAAATGTTTACATTCCACAGCCAAACATTTAGAAGTCGGCGTGTGGCTGTGCTGTTGCTAGTGACATGCTCTGATATACTACAGTAGGGGAAAATTTGTCGTCCGCCGCGGCAGATCCCCGTACCGCGGTAAGGCCATGCTTACTCTCTGAGGCGACCCGGTATCAGAGAGGCTCCGTTTAAATACAGCCACGATTTGCCTCGCGCCAGAGAAGCTAGGCTGCTCTCGTGTTGAAGTGCCGTTCGGAGCTATGATCACAAGGGCAGCGTAGCCCTGTGGCTATCAACTTAAGCCCTCGTACCGCGGCAAGGTATCCACCCGTTGACAGAGTTATATAACCCGATACAAACACAAAACAACAACTCATTATATTACTACTTACGTAAAACATAAATTTTTAATATTTTTTACATATTTTCAGCATATTGAAAAAACATAAAATTCCGAGCTCTGGTCATAATTATTGGTTGGTATAATCTCGTCAACATATGTACTCATATATTTAACATATGTACTCATATATTTATATGTACATAAATTGGCAAATACGTTGTAAAGGGACATGAAATTAGTACACTATATATATGCGTTGGTTCACAGTCTAAATCGTCCACCATGAAAATTGCAAATTTTCTAGCCGACCATGCGCGTCATCTTCCATATGTACAAATTTATAAGCGCCTTTCATGTTCTGACAAATGTATCAAGTTTCAAGTCTCTAGCTAACCTGGAAGTTACTCAAAAATCCATAGCAAAATTCCCAATGTGTTTTTAAGATTTTCAATTATATAGACCAGCGTGCCATGTATCGGAATTTTGATTTTTATAATTTGTAGTGTCAACGTGTCCTTAATTTAATGCCAAGTTTCAAGTTCCTAGGTTACCAGGAAGTTGGTCAAAAGTCGATCGCAAAATTTCCAACTTCAAACTAGTTTTCGAAATACCTCGATCCGTGCGCCACCTACTGGAATTGTTTTGATGAGGGATTGCAAGATTCCCCGTGTCTTTTAATTTTTTTTAAAGATTTGCAATTATTTAGACCAGCGTGCCATCTATCGGAATTTTGATTTTTACAATTTGTAGTGTCACCGTTCCCTAAACTTAGTGCTAAATTTTAAGTTCCTAGGTTACTAGGATGTTAGTCAAAAGTCGACTGCAAGATTCCCAACTTAAACTGATTTTTCGAAATAGCCCGATTCGTGCGCTATGGTAATGGTATGGTAATGGTATGGTAATGGTATGGTAATGGTATGGTAATGGTATGGTAATGGTATGGTAATGGTATGGTAATGGTATGGTAATGGTATGGTAATGGTATGGTAATGGTATGGTAATGGTATGGTAATGGTATGGTAATGGTATGGTAATGGTATGGTAATGGTATGGTAATGGTATGGTAATGGTATGGTAATGGTATGGTAATGGTATGGTAATGGTATGGTAATGGTATGGTAATGGTATGGTAATGGTATGGTAATGGTATGGTAATGGTATGGTAATGGTATGGTAATGGTATGGTAATGGTATGGTAATGGTATGGTAATGGTATGGTAATGGTATGGTAATGGTATGGTAATGGTATGGTAATGGTATGGTAATGGTATGGTAATGGTATGGTAATGGTATGGTAATGGTATGGTAATGGTATGGTAATGGTATGGTAATGGTATGGTAATGGTATGGTAATGGTATGGTAATGGTATGGTATGGTATGGTAATGGTATGGTAATGGTATAGTAATGGTATGGTAATGGTATGGTAATGGTATGGTAATGGTATGGTAATGGTATGGTAATGGTATGGTAATGGTATGGTAATGGTATGGTAATGGTATGGTAATGGTATGGTAATGGTATGGTAATGGTATGGTAATGGTATGGTAATGGTATGGTAATGGTATGGTAATGGTATGGTAATGGTATGGTAATGGTATGGTAATGGTATGGTAATGGTATGGTAATGGTATGGTAATGGTATGGTAATGGTATGGTAATGGTATGGTAATGGTATGGTAATGGTATGGTAATGGTATGGTAATGGTATGGTAATGGTATGGTAATGGTATGGTAATGGTATGGTAATGGTATGGTAATGGTATGGTAATGGTATGGTAATGGTATGGTAATGGTATGGTAATGGTATGGTAATGGTATGGTAATGGTATGGTAATGGTATGGTAATGGTATGGTAATGGTATGGTAATGGTATGGTAATGGTATGGTAATGGTATGGTAATGGTATGGTAATGGTATGGTAATGGTATGGTAATGGTATGGTAAGTAATGGTATGGTAAGTAATGGTATGGTAATGGTATGGTAATGGTATGGTAATGGTATGGTAATGGTATGGTAATGGTATGGTAATGGTATGGTAATGGTATGGTAATGGTATGGTAATGGTATGGTAATGGTATGGTAATGGTATGGTAATGGTATGGTAATGGTATGGTAATGGTATGGTAATGGTATGGTAATGGTATGGTAATGGTATGGTAATGGTATGGTAATGGTATGGTAATGGTATGGTAATGGTATGGTAATGGTATGGTAATGGTATGGTAATGGTATGGTAATGGTATGGTAATGGTATGGTAATGGTATGGTAATGGTATGGTAATGGTATGGTAATGGTATGGTAATGGTATGGTAATGGTATGGTAATGGTATGGTAATGGTATGGTAATGGTATGGTAATGGTATG
>CAXKVI010000001.1:97094041-97279336 GCA_964058755.1 Campiglossa producta
ATAACAACAACAATGCTGATAACAATGATGCTGGAAAAAATTGGTCGGTCGTACGAAATAGGCATAATAGGATGGTTGTTGGTCGAAATGAAGTCACAGAACTTGATGTTGTTGCTAAAAAAAAGTGGCTGCATATTTCCTCTTTCAAACCAACAGTAACTGCAGAAAATGTCATAGAGTTCGTATCGAAACATTTCGGGATCAATAGTAGTTACATCTCTTGCTGGTCACTAGTAAAAAATGGCACTTCTCTAGAAGACTTAGAGAGAGTGAATTTTAAGCTTGGCGTTTCTCCCGCTTTCTACGATTGCCGCTTCGATGCAAATTCTTGGCCGGCGGGCATTATTATTAAGCCGTTTCGGAAATTTCAGCAGCAGTAGTCTAGTTAGTAATAATCGCTTATTTAGTAATAGCTTTAGTGGTGAGTGTAATAAAAACACTTTAAACATTTATTTTCAAAACATCTCGGGAATGCGTACAAAAGCTAACGAAGTTTTTTTTATCTACTTCTCGTTGCGAGTTTGATGTTTTTGTAATTGTGGAAACATGGTTAAACAGCAATTTTGCTGATGCAGAATTTTTCGATCCTAATCTATTTCATGTATATCGCAAGGATAGAGACGCATCAAAGACTAATTGCTTAAGAGGAGGCGGGGTTTTAATTGCAGTAAATCGAAAGCTTCGCTCATCGTTAGTCCAGTTGGAAAATGATGACACTCTTCTTGATCAGCTATGCGTATGCATTTTTGGAAATCTAAGCAAAATATATATTTGTGTATCTTATATTCCACCTTCTAGCCCTGATTCTCTATATGCTGCTCACACAAGCAATATTATGAGCCTTCATGAAGGGAACGAAGACAGTCATTTTTGTGTCCTAGGAGATTTTAATCTGAGTAAAATTACTTGGTCGAATTTTTTGAATAATGGTTTATTAACGCCTACAAATGTTAATAGCTCGCATGAAATAAATTTTATTGATAGCCTCTTTAGTATTAATCTCACACAAATTAATTCATTTTTCAATTCTTTGCATAATATCTTGGACCTTGTTTTTGTTGATGAAAATTTAATCTCCGAAGTGTCGGAATCCACTTTCCCGATATGTAAATCTGACATGCATCATGTTCCACTTTCTCTCACATTCGAGTTTGTTAATTTTCTATCAAGCTCAACTGCGATCCCCAATAATAGTTTTAATTTCCGTGACGCGGATTTCGACACGCTCAATGAGGAAATTCTCCAAGTGGATTGGCTTTCAATTTTCGATTCGAAAAGTGTTGAGGAATGCTTCGATGTTTTTCTGTGCAATATATATGACATCTTCAATAATAATCTTTCTTTATTCCCCGGGCGGACTCATAAACGTCCTTGGTATTCCAAACGTCTCAAGAAATTGAAGAACCTTAGGAATAAACATTTTAAAATTTATAAATCTTCCAATAACATTCTTCACAAGGAAAAATATTTACTCTATAGTAAAAATTTTAATGTACTTGATAAATTCTTATACAAGCAATATATTTCTAGATATGAAAATGAGTTGAAGGAAAACCCTAAAGCCTTCTGGAAATATATACGTTCTAAGAAGGGTTGTTCCAATATTCCGGTCTGTATGTCATATGATGGCGTGTCTTCTGAATGCTTATTGGATTCTGTAAATTTATTTGCTGATTTTTTCAAATCTAACTTTGTTTCATGCACGGCTAGCAGTTTCTGTGCCGATATTGAGAAATCGGTCTGTTTTGGGTCTTTGTCAATTTGATGTAATAAATGGTATTGCCACCCTTAAATCTTCATTAAAATGTGATCCTGACGGACTCTCGTCATTTATATTGAAGAAATGCAGTTTGTCTTTCTGCAAGCCTTTAAAATACATTTTTAATTTTTCGCTGGCGTGTGGTGTTTTCATTGATCGATGTAAAGTGGCCTCAATCACTCCAATTTATAAATCATTATAGCGTCTTCCAGGCGGAAGTCTCGGCAATCCTGGACGCCGCGGCCTGGTTAAGCAAACGTGTTATCGGAGAAGATATCGCTATTTTCAGCGATAGCCAAGCGGCGATCAAATCCCTTGGCTCATACACGTTCAACTCTGAACTGACGCTCAGCTGTCGTCGATCTCTTCAGGAGATGGCCCAACAGAACTGCGTAAACCTCATATGGGTCCCGGGACATAGGGACATTGAGGGAAACTGTAAGGCAGACGAGCTTGCCAGGCAGGGCACGACCAAGCAGGTTCTTCAGGATAAAGAGCGCTTAGGTATGCCGTTTGCCACATGCAAACTAATGCTGAAGGAGCACACACTCCGTCAAGCCAACGAAAGATGGCTGCAATCCCCAGGGTGTCGCATATCGAAACAAACCTGGCCAAAATGGGATCTTAAAAGGTCTAGACGCATTTATGCCCTAACTAGGAGGGAAATCTGCATATTGATAGGGGTATTAACCGGTCACTGCCTCATTGGTAGGCATGCAGAAAGGCTAGGTGTGCCCTACCGACGATGCTGCAGGAGTTGCAAAGATGATGAGGAGGAGGAAACAGTGGATCACCTCATCTGCAACTGTCCGGCTTTAAGCGGGGCGAGAACGCGCTTTTTGGGAGTTCCGTTCCTGGATAGCCTAAGCCAGATCGCGGAACTGGACATAAAGGACTTGATGGGCTTCATAAAGTCATCTAAGTGGTTCGAGGAGGAGTAACGGTGTCGGTTTAGGAGTGTCAGTCCCGGGATTCTGCTATGTGGAAAATCCCCAACAACTCAGGAATTTTCCATATGGCTGGGTCCCGGGACTGACTTTCCTTGTGTTGGTGGTATCACAACGGGCCTTTCAAAACTGGCCTAAGTGTGCCTCTGCGGCAGCCACTTGAACCTAACCTAACCTAAATCAGGCAATAAAAATAATGTAGCAAATTATAGACCGATCTCGAAACTTTCTACTTGCTCGAAACTTTTCGAGAAATTGGTCAAAGAAAAGTTATTATTTGCAATAAAAGGTTCCATAGATGAATGTCAACATGGATTTCTTAGTGGTCGATCCACGGTTACGAACCTAGTTTCTTTTTCACAATTTTGTGTTTCGTCATTCAAAATTGGTCAACAAGTAGATGTTGTCTATACAGACTTTGCTAAGGCTTTTGATACAGTTACTCACAGTATTCTATTGTACAAGCTTGAAAAAATGGGTTTCCATTCTACTTTTTTATGTTGGTTAAAATCTTACCTCACCAATAGAATTTCCTTTGTGGAAATTGAGAACAGAAAGTCATATTCGTTCGAAGCCACCTCTGGAGTTCCTCAAGGAAGCATCCTCGGGCCTATTATTTTTCTTCTTTTTATTAATGATATAGGATCTTGTTTTAAGAATTCGAAGTATCTGCTCTATGCAGATGACTTAAAAATTTTCAGAACCATTGCGAGTTCCGCAGATGTGATCCTGATGCAAGAAGACCTTAATAATTTAGCTAATTGGAGCCTCGTGAATAATTTACGACTTAATATTAAAAAATGCTTCCATATGAAGCTTTCGAAAAACCTCAACGCTCATATGTCTAGCTATAAACTTTTTGACGACAATCTTTCTTGTGTTAATGAGTTTGTTGATCTTGGAGTAATGTTTGACTCAGGATTTACATTTTCGAATCACATAAACTTCATTTTACCCAAGGCCTACTCCAATTTGGCTTTTTTGCGGCGTTATGCCAGAGATTTTAAAGATCCATACACTAGAAAAACTTTATATGATAGTCTAGTGCGCTCGAAACTAGAATACGCATCCATAATTTGGAATCCGATTTATGCTGTTCATTCTCAGAGAATTGAAAGAGTACAAAGAAGTTTTAGTAGATTTGCTGTTCAACCGCTACGTTTTACTGATCCATTACCATCTTACAGTGCCCGTTGTGCCCTCATAAGCATGAAGTCACTGGCGTCGAGGCGTGCTATTCATACTTTGATGTTTATATATGATCTAATTTGTGGTTCGGTTAACTGTCCGCAACTTTTAGCTTTAATAAGTTTCAATATCCCGTGCAGAACCCTCCGCACGCAATATCCGTTTCATATCAAGATAATCCGAGCTAATTACTATAATTTTGATCCCATTTCGAGGGCTCTCTCCGAATTTAATAAAATTTTTCATAGTCTTGATCTTGATTTCGCACTTCCGAGATCTTGTTTTGTTTCAAAACTTGCTTACTTTTATGTTTAATGGCATTCGTCTGTATTTTACCTATGCTTAAGATTTGGATTTGCATCTCTAGTTTGTAAGATTTGTATTGCTAGTCTGTAAGATTTCTAAAATCATAGACTGAATAAACTGAATTGAGAATTGAGAATTGAGAAAGTAATCAAGAGAAAGCCACCTGGCTGTCCCCTGATCAAAGAACAAGAAACCAGATTAATCTTGTCATGATCGACGGCAGACACAGCTCCACCGTTCTGGACGTGCGGAAGGAAAGTTTGACGTCGAGAAGCTGAGCACGACACAGAAAAAAGAAACTTGAGGCAGAAAGTCATGAGTGTGAGGAGCTTGAGATGCTGGCTGACAGGAATGATGCCCGAAAATTCTATGAAAAGATTCGGCGGATGACGGGAGGTTTTAAGACCGGAGCAAGTTCCTGTAAGGACAATAATAACGACCTGGTAACCGACGTACAGAGTGTACTTAAAATATGGAGGGAGCACTTCTGCTCACTGCGAAATTGCGAGGGAGACGTCGAACCCGATACCCCAATCCCTGACGATGGAAAATTCGTCCCACCACCTGACTATGATGAAGTGAGGATAGCTATATCCCGGCTCAAAAACAACATAGCGCCTGGAAAAGGCGGACTACCCGCTGTTCAAACACGGAGGCGAAGAGCTGGTAAAAAGCATGCATCAGCTCTTATGCAGAATATGGTCAGACGAGGGCACGCGTCCGGATTGGAATTTAAGTATGCTCTGCTCAATCCACAAGAAAGGCGATCCCGCTAACCGCACCAACTACCGCGGAATCAGTCTTCTTAATATCGAATATAAGGTTCTTTCTAGCGTATTGTGTGAAAGACTGAAGCTCATCGTAGACAAACTGATTGGACCTTATCAGTGTGGCTTTAGACCTGGTAAGCCCACCATAGACCACATTTTCACGAAACGCCAAATCCTGGAGAAGACCCATGATAAAAGAATCGACACACACCATCTTTTTTCGATTTTAAAGCCGCTTTTGACAGCGCAAAAGGGAGTTGCCTGTATGCCGCTATATCTGAATTTGACTTCCCTGACGGCTTTGCCAAATGACGTTGAGCAATACCAACAGCTCCATCAGAATCGGGAAGGACCTCTCTGAGCCATTTGAAACCAAACGAGGCTTCAGACAAGGCGACTCTCTTTCGTGCGATTTCTTCAATCTGATGCTGGAGAAGATAATTCGAGCAGCAGAGCTAAACCACAATGGTACAATATTTTACAAGAGTGTGTAATTGCTGGCGTATTTTGATGATATCTATATCATTGGCCTTAAGTGCTGCCTTCTCTGGGCTGAATAAGGAAGCGAAAAAAGTGGGTCTTGCGGTGAACGAGGACAAGACTGCGGTGCTGTCAACAAAGAAAGAATCGGCGCACCTGCGCCTTGGCAGCCAAGTCACCGTTGATAGCTACAAGTTTGAAACGGTGAGGGACTTCGTCTATTTGGAAACTAGAATTAACACTGAAAACCGAAAGATTTATGGTCCTTCTCATGATGCCAACGGCGAGTATCGAAGGAAATTTAAGCTGTACGAGCTTTACGCAGACCTGACCATAGTCCAGCGGATTAAAGCCCAAAGGCTCCGCTGGTTAGGACATGTTATGCGAATGAACAAAGAAGCTCCAGCACAGAAGGTTTTCCTATCGACACTCGAATTCGGCTACAGAGGAAGGGGGAGGCCTCGAGTGAGATGGAAACAACAAGTGGAGGATGACTTGAACTCCCTTGGGGTTTCCAATTGGCGCCAGTTATCGCTAAAAAGGAATGACTGCCGTGCTTTGATACGAAACGGCCAAAATCTCCTAGGCGGTTAAGCGTAAGTGACGCAAGCCAAGATTAGATTAGAACCAAGAGATGCATTTACTTAAATAAATTTAAAAAAAAGAAAAAAAAAACGCGTGTAGCCAGTACACGTGAAAGAAGTTAACTTTTTAAGTTCAGAAATAACGAAATATGAATAAGATGTATTCGAGAATGGTTTAGATTCACAATATATTACTTGCGGGAAGTGGACCAGGGAAACGATCCATTCCAAAATATCTTATATATTGTGCGTTTTCCTTAAAATTTGGTACATGGGTAGAATTAGGCGTAAATTAACAGGGGCCAATACGAATGGGATATAGAGGAAGAGGGGCGTGGTAGAAGGAAAGGGGGCAATGAAGAGCAAAAGGGAGGGAGATAGGAAAGATATTTGTACGAAGAAAGATAGGAAGACTAGGTTTCAAGCCTGCTTGAAATTTAAATATTTGGAACACGGTCGCAAATACCTTTCACTTGATACCCATATAGGCATATCGTGCTCAATATTAAAAAAAAAAAAAATTGATAGGTGACAACACCTTGAAAAACCCCAAGGGGCAACCGCCATGTATATAGTCTTAGAATGAATCATACTACTAATAATGCCAAATTTTATACAAAACGGCAAAGCGCTTCCCCAGATATAAGGAAAAATAAATAAAATACGGCTTGGGGGCAACCCTTGCTGGCAACCCTGCTAGAAATTGTCATATTTGAAATGCGACTCAAAATACCTTTCATTTGATACCCATATTGGCATATATTGCTCAATATTATAAAAAAATGGAGATAGGTGGCAACC
Organism: Campiglossa producta; assembly: GCA_964058755.1. Classification (NCBI taxonomy): domain Eukaryota; kingdom Metazoa; phylum Arthropoda; class Insecta; order Diptera; family Tephritidae; genus Campiglossa; species Campiglossa producta. The sequence goes on from CAXKVI010000001.1 coordinate 97,100,877, forward strand.
CTGTGGACAGCCTCAAATGGAAAGAACCACGCATATAATCTTAGAATGAATCATACTATCTATAATGCGAAACTTTATCCAAACAGGTGGAGCAGTTCCCGAGATATAGAGAAAAATAAATAAAATGTGGTTAGGTGGCAATCTTAGGTGGCAACCCTTCTTGAGATTTACATATTTGGAATACGGTCGAAAATACCTTTCATTTGATACCCATATTGGCATATATTGCTCAATATTTAAAAAAAAATTTAGACATTTGGCTACCCTGTGAACCGCCCCAAGTGGCAACACCCACGCATATAATCTTAGAATGAATCATACTATCTATAATGTCAAACTTTATCCAAATCGGTCCAGCGGTTCCCGAGATATAAGAAAAACGCCTACGCCTGAAAGTCAGCAACATACGCCTGAAAGTCGGCTATAATTTCTATTTCCGTGCCATAACTTCCGTTTCATCGTCATCCATTTTCTCAAATTTTACTCTCAATCAAAACTTCATATCGCCGCCTAAGAAGTTAACATCAAAAACCGCATTTTAGTTTTCAGATATGCTACATATTAAATAGACCTTTCTAAAATTTTTTTTTTTAACCTAATATAAACGCACTCCGTGCGATTATCGAGTAACGTTTGCCTGCTTTAGAAAATTCTACCTCGCAAAATCCTGCAAAATTTTTAAAAATCCCGCATAGGTGAAATCCTGGTTTTTTAAAATTCCCCTTTTCGTAAATCCTGGTTTCATAAATGCTGCTTTTCCTGAATCCAGCTTGAAAAATTCTGCTTTTACCCTTTAGATAAACTTTGAAAACAACAAAATAAAACGACATACGCAGCAAAAAGTTTTCAAACTCATACATAAGAATAAGTTTAAAGCCTCCACTTTAAAAATATGTATGTAAAGCTTTTTGGGAAAAGTTTCAAAAATTATTAGAAAATTGACTTTGAAAAATATACAACTTTTTCCGAGTTTATTTGGTTTTGTGTTTTTCCGACAGGGTGGATGATATTGATATCATTGGCCTTAACAGCCGCGCCGTAAGCGCTGCTTTCTCTGGGTTGGATAAGGAAGCGAAAAAAGTGGGTCTTGCGGTGAACGAGAACAAGACGAAGTATCTGCTGTCATCCCTCGTGAAGGGTGGATACCTTGCCGCGGTACGAGGGCTTAAGTCGATAGCCACAGGGCTACGCTGCCCTTGTGATCATAGCTCCGTACGGCACTTCATAACGAGAGCAGCCTAGCCTCTCTGGCGCGACGACAAAGATCTTCCCCCTCCCAATCCAGGGTGTTATGCGAAACCGTGCCCATTGGACGTTTGCAGCCGGGAGGCAAATCGTGGCTGTATTTGAACGGAGCCTCTCTGATACCGGGTCGCCTCAGAGAGTAAGCATGGCCTTACCGCGGTACGGGGCTCTGCCGCGGCGGACGACACATTTTCCCCTACTCTTCCCTTGACCCTAAGCTGGCCGTGTCCGGCGATGGGTCGTACGAACAAGATGAACTCAAATTATCCAAATAAAAACGATAAACCTAAAAAACAAACAACGCCAAATTTCACTCCTCAGCAAAGGAGAGCTATGGAGGAACAGGCGAGAAAGCAACAACAACGCCGGAGGACAACCTCCGTTCCACAATCAAGGGGGGGATTGACAGCGATGGCAACTACGAGTCGGTCAACCAACCCTCTATCGACTAAGATTGACTTGATGGGAGCTAGCACCAGTGCGGTTGCCAACGCAACTAAGCGGACAACGGCAGATGCTAAACTCCCATCAACCGCTGATATGAAAACCAGTATCTTTACGTCTGTGGCAGCGGTCTCACGACCTAGCCTCGGAGTTTCGAAGGAGAAGGAAGCTGCAACTGAGATTTCGGCAAGGAGAGCGACCGCGATGGCAACTACGGGTCCGCACTCCCAGGAGACATCTCCCCGCCGCTTCACATACCACGAGAAAAGATTGGCTGCAAAGATCCTGAAGAGGTATGAAGGGGTACCGCAGGAATCGCTGTCGCCGAATTCCAGTAAATCGGTAGAGCTAGCGAAAGCTGTGATACCGGATTTCCAAAATTCTTACATGCCAAAGAGGTTAAAAGTTAACCCTTTCAAGTGCCAGAGATCGGACCTGGAGTTGAATCCCCCTCCCAAGCGGCATCAGAATACCCCTGGAGCGGGCAAACTAAGCTTTGCTGAGGTAACCAAGGACAGGATCCTTATAGGCGTCCTGGACCGAGGCAATGACCGCCTGGCCATCCCTAAGGACCGGTGGCGTTACGTGCGAAATGAACTCGGCAACATTCTTCTCAATGTTGCTCCAGAGTTTCCGGGTAGTTCGGCGCGAGTAACGGATGCGGGTTGGCACCAGGGTCAGATTAAATTACTCGCATGCGAGGATGCAAAAACCGTAGCACTGTACAAGGCAGCAGCTGCTAAGTTGGGTGAAGTCTACAAGGGCGCAAAGATAGAGGTCGTCGACTGGAAGGACATTCCAGCTCGTCCAAGGGCAAGGGCGTGGATTCCGGCCATCCCTGACGAACCCGAGAGAATTCTCGGGATGCTGCGGCTAATGAATCCGTCCCTGCCAACGCATGACTGGAGTGTCAATCTGGTCGGGGATGCGGTAGGGCCCGACAGACAGGTGGTGTTCACCATGAATAAAGAGTCAATCGAGCCCCTCAAAAGGTGCAATGGCCTAGTACACTACAGCGTAGGCCAGATCGTTATCCACGTATATCGTGGTGATGCTCAGCGCGCTGCCTTCTCGGCTGCTCCGGGGGAACCGGAAAACGAATTACCAGAAGAGGAAGCGGAGGATTCCGATGCGGAAAGCATGTTATCCGCCACGTCCCTTGGCGATAGTGCTGTGAACAACTCGGAGATGGAGGACAGCCTACAGGACGAGGAAGCCCTCTACGTCACGGTGGTAGCAGCCAACGCTGAGCGATTAACATCTAACGCTGCAGACAGCAAGACTCCTGCAACGCCATATCGGGCAGTTAATCGGAACAACTCGTCGTTGATAGGCAACCTCCGGGATGGGGCAAACCTCGACGATATGGGGACGGCAGGGAAGTCTGTGCGCTCTCATGTTGGTGGTGCTTCAGATTAATCTGCACAAATCTAAAGTAGCTTCGGCTGCTTTAAGTAGTCGTCTTTCTAAAGGCGACGTGGATGTGGTCCTCATCCAAGAACCCTGGGTCAATAGCTCGAGAATCTGCGGATTGGGGTCTAAGGGCTTCAAGCTCATTCGAGCCAGCGAGGAGAGCAAAGTCAGAACGTGTATTTTGGTCAAGTCTGAGTTGAACTCCTTTCTCCTACCTAACTACACCAATGGTGATATTACCGCTATCAGTCTAACGGTCGACAGCACCCGCCTGACGGTGGCGTCGGTCTATATGCCCTACGACGCCGAAGAACCCCCACCACAAACGGAGGTGAAAGACCTGGTGTCAAATTTCTACACGGGTAATCTTATTATTGGAGCGGACGCTAATGCTCACCATGTCCAATGGGGGAGCTCCGACATCAATGCCAGGGGCGAGTCTCTGTTTGATTACCTCTTAACAACCAACCTGGTGATTTGCAACGTGGGTAATGAGCCTACTTTTATCACTAAGACCCGCAGGGAGGTCATAGACCTCACTATCTGTAGTGAAGGCGCTTATGAGTGGGTCAGAAAATGGCGGGTTCTGGAAGAACATTCTTTCTCCGACCACCGTTACATAGAAATGGTTTTAGACTTTATTGTAGAACAACCAATCATGAAGCGCAATCCACGTAACACTGATTGGCAGTTACACAATGAAATATTAGACAGAGACCTACCAGTACTGCCCTCACAAGCCCCCTCATCAGTAGAGGAGCTGGAGGATCTTGTTACTACATTTACATCGGCGCTCTCAAATGCTCTAGGACAGGCTTGTCCAGTGCCAAAACCACGCGGTAAACACAGGCCACATTGGTGGTCCTACGATTTGGACTCGCTCCGAATATCATGCCGGAAACAATTTAACAAGGCCAAGAGCTTCGGCTCTGAGCCTCATTGGCACGAATATAAAGCTAAACTAAGGGCCTACAAAAAAGCTCTGAGACAGGCGAAGAGAACCTCGTGGAGAAATTTCTGAACTGGCGTCGAAAAGGTCGACGACACAGCGAGACTTAGACGAGTCCTCTCGAAAAGTCAAACAACCATCAGCTATTTGCGAAAACCTGACGGATCCTGGACCAGCACGGAAGAGGAAACCCTTGAGCTGCTCTTGAATACACATTTTCCGGGGAATCTGCATGATGCACCACTAGCACCTGCAACAAACCTGGCAGTAAATATACCCATCACTGAGGAAAGAGTAAGGTGGGCAGTTAAGAGCTTTGAACCGTATAAGGCTGCCGGGCCGGACGGGATTATCCCCGCGCAACTTATAAACACGTTGGAGACATCAGCTAAATGGCTGGTATTTCTCTTCACAGCCTGCCTGGCTCTCAACTACATTCCGGGCTCCTGGAGAAGCGCCACGGTAGTGTTTATCCCTAAGGCTGGGAAGGCATCCCACTACGAGCCAAAAGACTACAGACCGATCAGTCTCTCGTCCTTTGTACTAAAAACCTTTGAGAGGATACTAAGCGACTACCTCTTAACGACTATTGATAGCAACCTTATCTCTAGCTATCAATATGCATACACCAAGGGTAAATCAACAGAAACCGCTCTGCACAGCCTAGTGTCTGTCATTGAGAAATCGCTGTGTGAAAAGGACTACTGTCTCGTGGCCCTCCTAGACATTGAGGGGGCTTTCAACAATATAAGCCCGGAGGCTATCAACTCCGCTCTAACTAATCTGGGCGTAGATAGACCTCTAACTGATTTAATTGACCAACTTTTAAGGGGAAGGAAAATAGCTTCTTCACTTGGTACGGTTGAGTTATCACGTTATGTCACAAGGGGAACACCCCAGGTTGGTGTTCTTTCCCCACTTTTATGGAACCTCACAGTCAACTCGTTGCTACGTGACACAAGCTGGGGGGCGGGAAGATAGTGGCATACGCAGACGATTTAGCTATTGCATTCAGAGGCAAGTTCCCACAAACTCTGTGTGACCTGATGCAAGTAGCACTGCGAGAAGTTTCGACGTGGTTCTCTCGCTGCGGACTTAGTATCAACCCAGGGAAGGTGGAACTTGTCCTCTTCACCAACCGGTACAAAATACCGCCACTAAGCCTACCAGAACTAGATGGCACGCGCCTGGGCTTGTCGGATAAGGCCAAGTTTCTAGGCATAGTTCTGGACAGGAAATTGAATTGGAAGGAGAATGTTCTTCAGCGCCAGAAGAAAGCTTGCATCGCTCTTTACACATGCAAAAGAGCCATTGGCAAAAAATGGGGGCTCAGCCCTAGAGTATGCAGTTGGATCTACACGGCCATCATTCGCCCAATCATGCTTTATGGAGTCGTCGTATGGTGGCCTGCGCTGAGCAAGGCAACATACTGAATCTGTTGCGGAAAGTCCATAGATCCAATATGATCTGTATAAGCGGTGCGCTAAGGACAACGCCCAACGAAGCCCTCCAGGTCATTCTGGGCATTTTGCCACTTGATCTGGAAGGGTTTCGGTCAGCGGCGGCATCAGCTCTGCGCCTAAGAGAAACCTCCAGTTGGGCTGCGGGTACTATTGGACACTCCAGTATTCTGGAATCTTACAGCTTTCTCCCTCTAAGCACAGATCGTTGTGCGACTACTACAGTCGGGGATAGCTGTTTCAAAATAAACATTCCCAGCAGAGAAGACTGGGAGAGGACGGATTGGTGTCCCGAAACAAATGGTGGCACTTCCATATACACCGACGGCTCGAAGTTGGACGGCAGAGTTGGAGGAGGAGTTTATTCAAGGGATTTGGACCTTGAGCTCTCCTTCAGACTACCTGATCATTGTAGCGTCTTCCAGGCGGAAGTCTCGGCAATCCTGGACGCCGCGGCCTGGTTAAGCAAACGTGTTATCGGAGAAGATATCGCTATTTTCAGCGATAGCCAAGCGGCCATCAAATCCCTTGGCTCATACACGTTCAACTCTGAACTGACGCTCAGCTGTCGTCGATCTCTTCAGGAGATAGCCCAACAGAACCGCGTAAACCTCATATGGGTCCCGGGACATAGGGACATTGAGGGAAACTGTAAGGCAGACGAGCTTGCCAGGCAGGGCACGACCAAGCAGGTTCTTCAGGATAAAGAGCGCTTAGGTATGCCGTTTGCCATATGCAAACTAATGCTGAAGGAGCACACACTCCGTCAAGCCAACGAAAGATGGCTGCAATCCCCAGGGTGTCGCATATCGAAACAAACCTGGCCAAAATGGGATCTTAAAAGGTCTAGACGCATTTATGCCCTAAATAGGAGGGAAATCTGCATATTGATAGGGGTATTAACCGGTCACTGCCTCATTGGTAGGCATGCAGAAAGGCTAGGTGTGCCCTACCGACGATGCTGCAGGAGTTGCAAAGATGATGATGAGGAGGAAACAGTGGAGCACCTCATCTGCAACTGTCCGGCTTTAAGCGGCGCGAGAACGCGCTTTTTGGGAGTTCCGTTCCTGGATAGCCTAAGCCAGATCGCGGAACTGGACATAAAGGACTTGATGGGCTTCATAAAGTCATCTTAGTGGTTCGAGGAGGAGTAACAGTGTCGGTTTAGGAGTGTCAGTCCCGGGATTCTGCTATGTGGAAAATCCCAACAACTCAGGGATTTTCCATATGGCTGGGTCCCGGGACTGACTTTCCTTGTGTGGGTGGTATCACAACGGGCCTTTCAAAACTGGCCTAAGTGTGCCTCTGCGGCAGCCACTTGAACCTAACCTAAGCCGAATACTTCCAGAGATACGGACAATGAAAAATTCCATTTGTATGTGAGGTGCCACGCCCCCTTTTTCGTTATCCCCAATTTTTTTGGAGGTGGTAGGGATCGCGTACAACCCCTCAACAAATTTCAGTGGTCTAACCCGAATAATCCTAGAGATACGGACAATGAAACAATCCATTTGTATGGTAGGTGCCACGCCCCCTTTTTCGTTATCCCCAATTTTTTTGGAGGTGGTAGGGATCGATCGCGTACAACCCCTCACCAAATTTCAGTGGTCTAACCCGAATACTTCCAGAGATACGGACAATGAAAAATTCCATTTGTATGGGAGGTGCCACGCCCCCTTTTTCGTTATCCCCGATTTTTTTGATGGTGGTAGGGATCGATCTCGTACAACCCCTCACCAAATTTCAGTGGACTATGAAAAATTCCATTTGTATGGGAGGTCCACGCGCCCTATATATATCAAACTATGTTTTAACCTGTGATAATCCCTGGAAGATATCCAGTGCGTGTGTAAAATTTGGTATCGATCGGCTCATTCGTTTAGAAGCCAAGTTCGTCTATAGGTAGTTATAATTTGAATTTTATATATATAGATTTGAATGCATTTCCGTATAGTTACACATACCTACACAATCATTCTCATTAAATTTAAACACATAGTTTCTCATTTAAACCATACTTCCCTTTTGTTGTATTGAATTCGCTTTATGCTCATTAATTATACATAAATCTGTAACACATCAACTTTTACGTTCAATATATTTGACTTAACGTTATGTTTATTATTTACGTTACGATTTAAGTTACACAAGAGCACAACACTGTCTCTATACAACCATGTGTTAGTACCATACGATTTAAGTTACACAAGAGCACAACACTGTCTCTATACAACCATGTGTTAGTACCATAAGAATGCAATCATGTGCACATTTTATGTTTTCATTTATAACGCAACCCTGGTTGTGACTTGTAAAATATTTTACTTCGCTCATAATTTTAATCAGCCATTGGCCATAGACGAGTGCGGTTCTCGTCCGATATTGCTTCGGACAGTCCACACTTTTTAAAAGCTAAGCTGAGTGTTCTAAATACATATATTTTTATTGTTTAATTGTTGTTATTGTTTAATAAATGCCGTATAATTTACGAACAAAAAGCAACAACGATTCTTCATTGGCGCCCAACTTAGTGCTTACGAACCACTTCAGCTATAACTCACCAACAACAGCAAGCATGGCCACGTTTTCACCAGAGCAGTTCAACCAAATTTTAGCGGCAATTTCCAACAACAAAAACCGCGGCTCTTTCACGCAATGCACATCACGTTTTCGAGGACAACGCGATCCAGCAGCAGTAGAAGAATTTATTACAGCCATAACGGTGTATAAAGATATCGAAAAGATCTCAGACACTGATGCCTTCCGCGGTATGCCACTACTGCTTGAGGAGTACGCTGCAACGTGGTGGATTGGCGTGAAGGAAACGGTGACTACTTTCGCCGCTGCAACTGAACTGATCCGATCAACCTTTTCGCCCCCCACTCCTGATTGGAAAATATTTTTAAATATGTTCGAACAAAAACAACAAGTGCGTGAACCTAGTGACAGCTTTATTTGCAAAAAACGATTGCTTTTCTCTCAATTAACTAATCCCATAAGAACCAAATCTAACATCTCACTCTGGTCACTTGGGATTGAAGGGAACTGGCACATATTTGAGAGCCTCTCGAAAGAGACAAGAAAATTGCTTCAAGACGCCATCAAGCTGCGAAGAGATGGTAAGCTTGCATCTGTGTATACGTTTCGTGGGAATGTGCAGGTCAAACAAGAGAAGGGGAAAGACAGCGTATCCACGAGAATCACAAACCAAGATGAGTTCGCGCAGTTTCTTTAATTGTGTGTTTTATTTGTTAGTGTTATTTGTTAGTGTTATGTTCGTTTTTATTGTTTTTTTTTGTAAAGTTAGCACATCTTAGTTACTTTTTCTTTTCTAATTTTTCGTTAAATTTTTACTTTGCTTTTTTGTGGTTGCTTTTGTTTAATTTTATAGCACTGTGTCATGATTTTTAACAACAACAGCACAACATCTAGTTGATGAGTGTAGCCCAGCGATGATAAATATTTTATGCAATCAGCAGGAAGGCCTTAAAATTGTTCATTTCAATGCGCGGAGTCTAAATAATGAAAAAATGGACTTGGTGAGAAGGGTGTTTGAGTTTTCAGCTGTCGACGTTATATGTGTATCTGAAACATGGTTTGGGCATGACGTTAGTGATGCGTACTTCGACATATATAGCTTTAAATTATTTAGAGCTGATAGGATAGGCAGAAAAGGTGGTGGGGTTGCCATATATGTTAAAAACCACCTAAAAACAAAGTTTATTGGCCAGTCAACGGGGAATGCCGTAGAATAATTATTTATTGAATTGTCCGCCCGCTCGTCTAGAACCCTGTTGTGCTGTGTATACAATCCCAATAAATGTAGTAGTTTGTGTGACTCTTTCGGTTATCTGTCCTCTGTTTCTACTGACTATGACAATATTATTGTTTGTGGTGACTTTAATATTAACTTGTTAAGATCTGATAGCTACAGTTCTCGGTTAGTCGAAGATGTGTCTGGTGTTGGTTTGTCTTTTGTAAATTTATCTGTACCCACAAGGTACGGAAATATTTGTTGTCCAAGCCTAATTGACTATTTCATTGTATCTGACCTTTCCATCGCCTTAAAATTTGACCAAATATCGTTCTTATCGGATCATGATTTGATTTTCTGCACACTTGACATTCAGGTCGACATAAATGAGCCTATCAATACCTATAGCTTTTTAGACTATCGATCTCTAAATGTAAATACCCTCTTCAGGGACCTTGCAAACATAAATTGGTCCACCTGCTGGGGCCTCAGTTCGGTAAATGAAAAGCTTTCGTTTCTTAATAGCACTATTCTGCAAATGCTGAGTGCACATGTGCCAACAAAAACTGTTGTGAATAGATCGACATCCTGCCCCTGGTACAACAATAGAGTTCGAATGGCTATTAAGAAGCGAAGCAAAGCTTATTCGAAATGGAAAAGGGTCCGAACTGAAACGAACTGGAGTACTTTTAAAGTTATACGAAATGAAACCACGCAAATTATAAGGCACGAAAAGCAAAAATATTTCGGTAAAAAGCTCTGCCCGTCCCTACCTAACAATGTCTTGTGGCGTAACCTGAGAACCTTACGTGTTCGTGTTCGTGATAATCCCGTTTGTACGATCAATCCTGATACCTTAAATGCAGCCTTTGTTAATTGTTCCCGGTCCCCCTGCTCACGAGCTCCTGCGCCCACAGTCCATTGTGATAATATCCCACTAGATCAGTTGTTTGAGTTTCGTGCTGTTTCGGAAATAGATATTGAGAGAAATATATACAAAATGCGATCCAATGCCATAGGTGAGGATGGCATCCCCATTAAATTTATAAAATACCATCCTGCCATTTATATTGCCCACCCTAACGCACATCATAAACCACAGTTTCACAACCTCTTGCTTCCCCAATGCTTGGAAAGTCGCCACTGTGCTCCCCGTAGCCAAAACCAGATCGCCCGCCAGCCCTACTGATTTTCGACCGATCAGCACTCTGCCTGCTCTGTCAAAAGTAGCTGAGTCGATTATGTCTGAGCAAATTTATCGTCATATCAATGAATTTAATCTCTTGTCGCGGTTCCAGTCTGGGTTTAGAGCCAAACACAGTTGCTCCACAGCCATGGTTAAAATACTGGATGACGTTAGACTTGCTTTTGACAAAAAGTACGTAACATTGCTCTGTCTACTTGATTTCTCGAATGCCTTTGATTCGGTTGATCATGACTTGCTTTGCATTAAATTGGAAACGCTATTTGGCTTCAGTGCATCAGCTGTGCAACTGATGAAGAGTTACCTGACTGGCAGGTCCCAGCGTGTGAAGGTTGAGAATAATTTATCTGCGATGCGTCCACTGTTATGTGGTGTACCCCAGGGTTCTATTCTGGGACCACTGCTATTCAGTGTTTTTGTAAATGATGTGCTCTCTAAATGTAGATATGCAAGTATTCATGCTTATGCGGATGATATCCAGCTATATTTGTCCAGTCCTCCAGATCAAATAAAAAACATGGTAGCCAACTTTAACGAGGATTTATCCACTATCAATTCCTGGGCGTCACAAAATGGCCTACGCCTTAACGTCGATAAGTGCAATGTGTTGCCTATTTGTAAGAAGCACCTTGACGCCGCAGCTATCCCCCCTTTGTATATAGGAGATCGAGCTATTAAATCGGTCTCGAAAATAACCAACTTGGGTTTCTTTATAAATAGAGATCTTACATGTGCGGACCATATAAGCACCACTGTTGGCCAGGTTTACTATAGTTTACGGAGTCTGCGTATGTCTGCCCAATTTACTCCGGTTGGTATAAGACGAAAGCTTGCCATACAGTTAATCATGCCTATCATTATTTATGCAGAGCTGGTGTATAGCAAGTTGGAATCTCAGTCTGCGCATAAGCTGGACGTGGCTTTCAACCACGCCACGCGCTATGTGTTCGGGTTAAATAGATTTGAGCATATCTCATCGTGGAGGACTAGGTTACTAGGGTGTGAACTCTCTGAATATCTGAAATCCAGAAACTGCACCTTTCCCTGCCAACTCATAAAAGATGAACAACCAAGTTACCTATATGACAAATTAATATTTCCAAGGTCGACGCGTTTAAGTGACTGGATAGTGCCGCAGTACAATTTTCTCCCCTCTACAAGGCTATTCTTTATCAACGCTATACGCTTATGGAACTCGATTCCTGCCACAGTCCGGAAGAGCCTGAATAAAAGCAACACAAAGACAACTCTAATAAATTATTTTGGTGCCACTGTGACTTAATAAGTGTTTTCTTTCTCTAAGATGTGCTATCTAAAACCTGATATGTTCCTTATTTTAAATTATTTTATTATGTTATTTTATGGCCCGTAGTCATGGTCGGGGTTATGTGTGATTTTGAGTTAGTTGAAGCACTTTTACAGATAGCACACGCAAAGTCCTGTAAATGCCTTGACTGACTTAGAATCATACTTAATTTTTGACTATGACTACGGGCCCATGTTCCTGTCGTATTTAATTACCTACTTTTAAGCTTACATGTACTGTGTTTTTGGCATTTTTTGTGCCATTATCTCCCACTGTTGTACTAAAAAAGAATTTATATTTCTTATTGTACTAATGTTATATATTAATAAATGAAATGAAATGAAAATGAAATAGCTCAAATGTTTAAATATAAAAATTATTTTCCTTTTTTATAAGCTTTTATTTAGTTTCACCTGACGGCTGTCTGTTAACAAATCTTGCAAGCTAAATTTGATACACTTCCCGGTGTCCGATTGATCTGAAATTCTGCACCCATGTATAACCCCGATGACAATGCAATATTATAAAAAAAAATTTCGATAGGTGGCGCGCGGGTCGCTATATTTTCAAAATTCGCATTTATGGTCCGATTTAGCTGAAATTCGTAACATGTATTACTACCATGAAAAGAAATATTTTTGAAAAAAAAAATTCCGCTAGGTGGGGCTGAGATAGCGGTAATAAAAACTCAAAATCGTAATTATGGACCGATTTGGCTGATATTTTACGTGTGTGTTACTTAATTAATTTCTAAATGTTAAAAAAAAATTGGACCCGCTAGGTGGCGCGTGAGTCGCTTTATTTGAGAATTACGAAGGTCTGTTTTCAGTGTCGATTAATTCGTTTTTCAACGAACTTCCCGTTGAGGTAGGATCTTGAAATTTTCATCATCGTTTAGTTTTATACCCCAACGCACTATAATAAAAAAATAATTCCGATAGGTGGCGCATGGGTAGAGATATTTGAAAAATTTAATTTACAGAGATTTGGCCTTCGATTTTGAACTAACTCCCCGTTGAGCTGGGGTTTTGAAATTTTCACCATCTATCAGGTTTTACTGACAATGCATTATACAAAAAAAAAATCTAAAATATTGCTTTATTTGCAAAAATCCAATCATCACCCAAGTTTAGTCCTTTTTCCCTATTGCCATAGAAAGAAGATTGGAATTCGGCGCGTGGTGTATTCCAAAAGTACCTTTACTTACCACGCGGTGAATTCCTTTACTCTTATGAGCATTGTCTATTGATATGCAGATGGCACTAAGCATTATATGTATATTGATATGCAGATGGCGCTGAAGAATACAACATTCGGCTAATTCCTTCACTCTTTTGAGCAATTATGCATAAAAAGTTGGCTCTGCTGATTTTGAATTATTAAATTGAAGAAAAAGGAAACAGCTAATTATTATTGAAACGCAGTTCTAATTAATTTATTAGATTTTACTGATTGTGTTTTCATTCGCGTGATTCAAGTGCTAGAATTAAGTGTTAATGTAATATGAGAAATAAAATTAAAGAAAAAAAAACTTTTTTATAAGCTTTTATTTAGTTTCACCTGACGGCTGTCTGTAATCAAATCTAAACACTTAAATATAATAGCCGCGTGACATCCAAGTTTCGCATGTACATGCATTTAACGCAAACTTATGCGTCACAGCAACAGCGGCACAATCAACTATATGAGAGCCAAGTGTAAAATGCTTCTTCTTATGCTTTTCATGCATACAAAATTGAAAGTTGCCAACTTTTGCATGTCAGATGTCGCTCGTGATGCGCGATGTGTCGTTCTCTACCTATATACCCACGTTCAACTCATCTGTCAATACATAATGCTGCGGCAAACATTGATTGTGACGCCGCTATAAGAGAACACCAAAATAAAGCAATATAATTGCTGAAAACCACGTCAACTGAATATTTATTCACAGAATATTTCCTTTTGCGCGTGCTTTTTCCATACGTCAAAATTTACTTATACAAAATATTTTCTACGTTCTCTGTTGCCGCAATAACCCTGCAAAAATCGTTGGATTATGTGTTCCAATTTTCTAATATTGGAGTACTCCAATAGTAATCCTTTGTCTACATAATCGGACCACCTTCAGCTTTTTGAAAGCCGATCATTGCTCCTGCCTTATCGACGAAAATCACGACACTATCGCTCTGACAATATATACTCCAAGGAGTGACAACATTGGAGTACATTGCAAAGTACTCTGACAGTAGGTACTCCATGGAGTAGCAGAAACAAAGCGAAGGTTGGAGTAGGTGGTCCAGTCCTAGGGCATCGCAATGTTAATTGGAGCACAATTTTTATATGAAAAAGTATTACATTTGGAGTACTCTGATGCTCCAATTGGAGTATTCTTTGGACAGGAAATAGGGTACTCTCGATTTTTGCAGGGCCCTGCAAAAATCGTTGGATTATGTGTTCCAATTGTTTGATATTAGAGTACTCCACTAATCCTTTGTATACCTCATCGGACCACCTTCAGCTTTTTGAAAGCCGATCATTGCTCCTGCCGTATCGACGAAAATCACGACACTATCTCTTTGACAGTATATACTCCAAGAAGTAACAACATTGGAGTACATTGCAAAGTACTCTGACGGTAGGTACTCCATGGAGTAGCAGAAACAAAGCGAAGGTTGGAGTAGGTGGTCCATCGAATCGAAGAACTTGACTGTTCAAAGTTGACTTCAAAGAAGCCGTGTAATGTTGATGCATTAAAAGAAATGGATCGGATGAGGAATGTTAAAATAACTAAGTAAAGATTGCATAACTAATTTAAACAATATTTTATATTTAAAATAAATTCAAGAAAAAAGATGTTCTAAGCACAAGCTTATAGGTATATTTTTTGTTGATAAACCGAACTAAAAAGTAAAAAATAAAATTAAAGAAAAAAAACTTTTTTAAAAATAAGCTTTTATTATTGGTTTATAAAATTAACTAAAAAGTAAAAAATAAATTCACTGTAAAGGAATATAACACTTTATAAGTTCATTGTAACGTTTAAAGATAATTTGGCTTCTTCGTCTGCCACAAAATAATTCCATATTGTACATAATTATATATTTCTAACATTAAAACTTTACACCTAAATTATTAAATCTACCAATATATATCACATTGCTAATTTTATTAATAATAAAAGCGTTTTAAATTTCGATAGCAAGAAAAGAAGGTCCTGAATGTTCTTAATTATACCATCAAATAGAAAAGAAGGTCCTAAATGTTCTTAATTATACCATCAAAATTTAACACGCTTTTATTATTAATAAAATTAGCAATGTGATATATACTGGTAGATTTAATAATTTAGGTGTAAAGTTTTAATGTTAGAAATATATAATTATGTACAATATGGAATTATTTTGTGGCAGACGAAGAAGCCAAATTATCTTTAAACGTTACAATGAACTTATAAAGTGTTATATTCCTTTACAGTGAATTTATTTTTTACTTTTTAGTTAATTTTATAAACCAATAATAAAAGCTTATTTTTAAAAAAGTTTTTTTTCTTTAATTTTATTTTAATTGGTAATGATTATTTTAATTGCTTTCAAGAAAAGGCAATTACTAATTGATTACGATTAGAAAAAAAAAATAAAAAATAAAAAATCAAAAAAGCGATCATCGGACTAATTCGTTATGATTTTACTAGAAAGTGTTTTGCTTCCGAGTGGGCTTTAATCTCGGTCGCTTCAACTTCTAGTCACGGTAGTCTTACCACTAGGCTATACCGTGTATATTTGCATGTTGGCTTAACTAGAGTTTTCCTTCGATTTGTTTATTTTTGTTCTTTGCCCATTGCCTACTAGCGAAGAAATATTTTGTTTCCAAATGTGCTATTTTTAGGCAAGGACTTTGTTTTAATACATTTGTTGTTGTATTAAATGCCGCGTGCTCTCAGCTGAACTAAGCTGGTTTTTGTTTTGATGGTCTTGCATTTTTAAATATAAGTAAGAATCTTGTGAGCTATAGACCGGGATAATAATTCCTATTGAAACTTCATGTTGAGTTATTATGTTTTTGCTTTGAAGAAAAACTCAAAGAAAGACCACAAACAACAGTACATGCTATAGTTATAGTACTATTTCACGCTGGCGAAATCGATCATCGGACTAATTCGTAATGATTTTAAAGAAAGTGTTTTTCTTCCGAGCCGGCTTTGATCTCGGTTGCTTCAGTCTAACCACTAGGCTATTCCGTGTATATAGGTGTTAGTTTTCGTACACTCAGGGAAAAAATCACAGTTATATAAACAGTCCTCTACTGTTAATACCAAAAATGGTTGAATTGACGGAAATCTGGCCAAGTAAACAGATTTATGGGTTGATTGGACGAAAAATTCATTTAGTTTAACAAACGTCCGCTTCTCTTCATTCATATTGCCAATAATAACAGTTGATATAATTGGCGATTTGTTAATTTGAACGATAACATGTGTTGTGTCAACTGTTGAATGTATGTATATGTTGATCGAACCGACCAATAGTCTTGATTGTTAACAGAAATGCCGGTTGTGTTGCCAACTAGTACTGTTGAATGAACAGATTTGGTTATTTTTAACAGATTCAACAGCGAAGGAACTGTCATTTGAAAAACAACAAACTTCTGCAGTGAATCCAACAGCGAAGATTCTGTCATTACTGTCATAGAACAAAGCTGCAATTCGATGCCATCAACCATAAGTACGATATGGCCTGATGGTTAACACCTCCGTTCATCAGTCAAAGCAGTGTGAGCTCGATTCTCGGTGGAGGCAACAAAGCAACGTGGGAAAGTGTCATTTAGGGCAAAGCTGTAATTAGACGCTGGCAAGCATAAGTAAGCGATGGCATAATGGTTAGACAGTAGACATCTGGGTTGAGCGTTCAAGAGCTCTGAGTTCGATTATCGGTGAAGCCACAATATAAGAACTCTGAAAAAAACTATTTTTTTTGTTTACTTATTTTGGTGTTAAAATATCACTTATTTTAGTTATACATAAAACAAAATTATATTGACCGGTATACGAACAGTCCCGTTTGTTAAGAATTAACAGATGAAAGTTCAAGTGGACAGAAATTTTGTAAATTTAACAGTAATGTCTGGCAAATCAACTGTCACGGGTGTTAACACTTAAAACAAAACTTATTGAAGCAACAAGTTAGTTACGGTTGATTGGACAGAAATTTGTTATATTAAACAGTAAAACTGTTCAAATTTTAACGAACGAACAGCATCTGTTGTTTCAAGAGATATATCGTTTAGATGGTTTTTGCCTGTGAAATCTGTTGTTTTAACCTGTAATCTAGTTCATTCTACTGTATTTTTTCTCTGAGTGTAAAAAATTTAAAAAGTGTTAGATAGATAGATTGATTTTAATTGAGGATAGCACTGCGACCGAAGGTCTATTGTTCCATCATCTTATGGTGTTCCTCGAGAAATATATCATGATGCGCAAGCCGCGACCACATCACTAGAAGTGGTACGATCGTGGCATGCGCATCATGATACATTCTCGAAAAACAGCTCTATATTTACAACACCTCATCCAGGCCGACCTCCTTCAGGAAGCCGATTATTTTATTTGGTTGGAGGGTTTGTATGTGCTTGTACTCTGGCCATGGTAATCCCAGGAATTTTGCTCTTTTCTCTGCAATTGCGTCGCATGT
This sequence comes from Campiglossa producta, assembly GCA_964058755.1. Lineage (NCBI taxonomy): Eukaryota > Metazoa > Arthropoda > Insecta > Diptera > Tephritidae > Campiglossa > Campiglossa producta. Next base: position 97,118,321 of record CAXKVI010000001.1, read on the forward strand.
CAGAAGGATGTGCTCTGCAGTCACTGCTGTTATGTGACAATAACGGCATGTGTCACCTGCTCGTATGCCCAGTTTGTGCATATGGCTATTGAGTATGCAATGACTTGCAAGAATACCAGTGAATATTCTTAAATTATTACTATCTCGATACAAAGCAATCATGGGCTTTCCCCTGGCACATCGCGCCAATATTCCGTCTTTTTCTCCTCTTCCCTCAGGTATTCCCTAATTTTCTGAGATCCTACTGGCAGTATCGGTTCAGGCCCAATTGGCCTTACGCTTGCTGCTCGTCTCGCTAGGCTATACACATGCTCGTTTCCTTCGACACCTGTGTGACCTGAAACCCATGCTAGCAATACACGCAGAAGTATTTTCATGTTGAATCAACACTTTTTTAACACTTTTTCAGGTTATTATTTTTTAACACTATCGCTCATGTTGTTCACAAACGTTGAATCAACATGATTTCCTGTTGGTACAACATTTTTTTTCTCGTTAAATTAACACTATACTATGTTGAAATAACACTTTACTTCATGTTATTTCACAAGTTTTTATTGTTAAATTAACACGATCTATCATGTTAATTTGATTTTTGTTTTTTGCTTCTCCTGTAAAATTTTTTTTTGTGAATTAGGGTAACTATATATTTAATAGTATTTACACAAACATAAATGTGGGAAACAATTATTATTCCATAATTTTTATCAAATATGTCAGGAGCAGCAAAGCTTTATATTGCTTCTGATTTTTTTCTTTTCAATCAGCAAGCATCAGCAATCGTCGTTTTCTTCGAAGCATTGCTGATGCTGCTGCTTTTGCTGTTGATTTTTTTCAGGCAGAAGTATAAGCAAACATGCTGTTTTTCAAGCATTACAAATTCCAAAGCACAGCATCAGCAAGTTTTCGATGCCTTTTCTATATGTAAAATTCATTAACACGTTTTTTTTTTTATAAAAATACATAAAGGCCAAAAATGGTACTATTTTGAAAAAGTAGGGTCCGGGGTCCTGGAACTAAAAAAAAGGTAAAATTAACACCTTTTTTTAGAGCCAGGACCCCGGAACCTACTTTTTAAAAAAAGTACCATTTTTGGCCTTTTTTTAAAATTCGTGACCCTTTTTGACCCCTTTTCACTTTCAAACTGCAATGAAATGCATTTTTGTCGATTTTTTGTTAAAACCCAAAAAAAATCTCCTTGTTCCTTTTTTACTTTTACATCTGGAACTCTTGCCGATTTCCAAATGTCTTGCCAGTAGCAACGCTGTATTATGTGACATATGTATGTATCTATACATTAGGGTGATTCAAATAAAAAAGTTTTAGTTCTTTTGGGTCTTACCCCCTACAAAGTTGGTAAATGATTTGAAAATAAGCCTGGTAAAAAGTGAAAATGGAGTGAGTGAGAGTGAGTTTTCTTATTATTTTCGAAACCTTTTGCAAAATCATACGCTTAAAGTGGAGGTTTTAAAGTTTAAAAATTTTTTTACATTATTCGATTATCATTAGGTACTATTAAACTAACTACAACCATTTAAAAATGTTTATATTTTGTATGTGTTACTTTCAATAGTACAAAACTCAGCCATTCAGCATAAAAAACAATCGAAAAGGCTTATGTAAATGTGTTCCTATCTAAAAAAAAAGAGGGCACCCTTTTTTCTTCTGGGGCCCTTTTTTTGGACCCTTTTTGAAATTTTTCAATGGCAACACAGCATATAGGTACATACATACTTATATTAATAAGGGGTCGTGCATATATGAAGTCACGCTCTTTGAGGGGGGGAGGGGTCTGCGATTTGTGACGAAATGTGACATTGGGGGAGGGGGGGAGTAGCACTTACGTGATGTCACGTTATTTTTTGTATGTTTTCTAGCGTGCAACGTCCATGAACGTTTTCAAATTTAGCACGTTTTCATTCTTTCGATTGGCAAATATTATTTAATAATTAATATAAACATTCTAAATATGTATCAGATTTTATGTCAAATAAATATTGAATTTATATTTATTAAGGGTGTGATGTGACATTCTAGGGGGAGGGGTGGGTCTGGAGTTTGTGACTGGGTGTGACATGGGGGGAGGGGGGGATCAAAAACTACCAAAAATCGCGTGACGTCATATATGCACGACCCCTAACAACTCTTTGATTTAATTTTATTCTGTCTTAGGGAAAATATCTGCAAGTCTTCATCTTTCAGCCTTTAGCATCTAAGCCGCAATCTGAAAATTAAACAAAAATTATTTCATTGAAAACACTCTAAATTACCAAAACAAACCTGATAAACGCCCAAAAATTGTCGGGATGGGTATCAAACTACGCCTTTTGATCCCGGTATCCAGAATCCAAAAGTGCTTATATGGTATTTATTTGCATAACGGAGTTGGCGACCCTCAGCCGCTCAAACACCGGCTACACCAAACATGAATACCATGCACACAAATAGCATCCCGTCATTTTTGTACGTATTTTAGCAAGGCTCATGGTATAAAAAAGAAGGTAATTCCACTGTCAAAAATTCGTTGTCAATCTAAAGAAGTGTCCCTCAAAGTTTGAGCGGAATCCGAGACTAGCCAGCTTTTTGAAATAGACGTTTTCATATGGAATGCCTCGAATATCAGATTTACCAACCGTACAATATGACAAAACTGATGGGTGCTGTTATTGATGTCCAGCAGGATTTTTCGGGAATTTTATTTGATACTATTCTATTCTGGCCAGAGATCAATCGGAATTTTATCAATCGTGCAAATCGGTGCAGGCGTTCTTGAGTTATTTGCGTTTGTACTAACGCCATTTCTTTTATATACATACATATATAGATATTAAAAAGAACATCTTCTCAATAATATGTGATTTCTTTTTAAAAACATTAATAAGTCAAATCTTCTCGTTAGGAACCCAAGATAATCTTATTAATACATACAATTAAACAGAAATCAGTTAATAAGTCAAATCTTCTTGTTTGGAACCCTAAGATCATCTTATTAATACATACTATGAAACAGAAATCAGTTCGTTTTTTTAATTAACAGTAGTCTGCAAGATTTCCCTTTGAAAACATTAATAATTCTAATATTCTTGTTTGGAACCCTAAGAAATCAGTTCGTTTTCTGCAAGATTTCCCTTTGAAAATATTAATAAGTCAAATCTTCTTGTTATGAACCCTAGGATCATCTTATTAATACATACAATTATGCAGAAATCAATTAATAAGTCATATCTTCTTGTTTGGAACCCTAAGATTATCTTATTAATACATAGTATCACACAGAAATCAGTTGGTTTTTTTGCATGATTTCTCTTTGAAAACATTAATATGTCATATCTCCTTCTTTGGAACCCTAAGAAATCGGTTCGTTTTTTGCAAGATTTCCCTTTGTAAACATTAATAAGATTTTCTCTTCAAATATAATAAAAAGAACTTGTTCTTGAAGAAAATCTATAAAGATATCATATGACTTTTGTTCTATTTTATTGGGCATTTGTGGCTGTGTGATGTTGAATTATTATGTTTTTGTTTTGAAGAAAAACTCAAAGAAAGGCCACACACATTACCTACACGCTATAGTTATAGTACTATTTCACGCTGACGAAAGCGATCATCGGACTAATTCGTAATGATTTTACTAGAAAGTGTTTTGCTTCCAAGCTGACTTTAATCTCGGTTGCTTCAACTTCTAGTCACAGCAGTCTAACCACTAGGCTATAACGTGTATATTTGCATGTTGGCTTAACTAGAGTTTTCCTTCGATTTGTTTGTTGCAGAGCTGTTAATTTTGATTAGTAATTAGTAATCGATTGATTAAAAGGTTTTTTTAATTGGTAATGATTATTTTTATTGCTTTCAAGAAAAGGCAATTACTAATTGATTACGATTAGAAAAAAAAAAAAAAAAAATCACGAAAAAATCAAAAATAATCAAAAAAGCGATCATCGGACTAATTTCATATTTCTTTATTCAGTCTATGATTTAATAATAATATAATTCGTACTGATTTTACTAGAAAGTGTTTTGCTTCCGAGTCGGCTTTGATCTCGGTTGCTTCAACTTCTAGTCACGACAGTCTAACCACTAGGCTATTTCGTGTATATATGTAGGTGTTAGTTTTCGTACACTCAGAGAAAAAATTAGAGTTATATAAACAGTCCTCTACTGTTAATACCAAAAATGGTTGAATTGACTTAAATCTGGCCAAGTAAACAGATTTATGGGTTGATTGGATGAAAAATTCATTTAGTTTAACAAACGTCCGCTTCTCTTCATTCATATTGCCAATAATAACAGTTGATATAATTGGCGATTTGTTAATTTGAACGATAACATGTGTTGTGTCAACTGTTGAATGTATGTATATGTTGATCGAACAGACCAATAGTCTTGATTGTTAACAGAAATGCCGGTTGTGTTGCCAACTAGTACTGTTGAATGAACAGATTTGGTTATTTTTAACAGATTCAACAGCGAAGGAACTGTCATTTGAAAAACAACAAACTTCTGCAGTGAATCCAACAGCGAAGATTCTGTCATTACTGTCATAGAACAAAGCTGCAATTCGACGCCATCAACCATAAGTACGATATGGCCTGATGGTTAACACCTCCGTTCATCAGTCAAAGCAGTGTGAGCTCGATTCTCGGTGGAGGCAACAAAGCAACGTGGGAAAGTGTCATTTAGGGCAAAGCTGTAATTAGACGATGGCAAGCATAAGTAAGCGATGGCATAATGGTTAGACAGTAGACACCTGGGTTGAGCGTTCAAGAGCTCTGAGTTCGATTCTCGGTGAAGTCACAATATAAGAACTCTGAAAAAAACTATTTTTTTTGTTTACTTATTTTGGTGTTAAAATATCACTTGTTTTAGTTATACATAAAACAAAATTATATTGACCGGTTTAACGAACGAACAGCATCTGTTGTTTCAAGAGATATTGTAATGGTTGATTAAAACAAACGTGAGTTCGGTTGGCACGGTCAAAGTGCCGAATGTCAATTTCTTCTTTATTCAAATTATTCGTCTTATTTATACCCTATAATATCTTAGAAACAACCTATACATATTTACTTCTTATTTACTACAAAACATATGAAATATTCTTATTGGCTAAACCTAAAACAAGACTCTCGCTTGCACATATGGGCATGCATTCATATGTACATAGCTCAGGGTCCAGCTCAGTGCATAACCAGTGCAGTCACCAACACACACTCAAACATTTATAACGTGGACCCAACAAACATCGAGCACCAAAACCTCAAACGTTTGAGAAAATATCTATTCTCAACTTTTTCTCAAATGTTGTTTATATAACAGGATTATTTGTTGAACTATATTAATTGGAGTGTAATGGAGTGTGGTTGCTAAGTGACCTTGCTCAATCCCGACTCTTGCGTCCTCGTTCGTGCACTCTGGGCAACGGGAGCTACCTAGGCTCGCGGCAGAAAGAGAGGGAGCCCCGGTGGGGCCACTCTGACATACTTGCGTTAGCGTCTGTCTTGAAGCAAGCGGCTCGCTATATAAATGTGTAAATATTTTCCAAAAACCCCGAAACGGGTTGTGCGCTGGGTTTGGGATCCGCCACGTAAAAAACTTAATTCCAATGAAAACAAAATCAAAGCCTCGGATGAGAACCCCCTTTAATGTTGACGACCCGGCAAAACGAATAAGGCATAATGATTTGGATATTAGGGCATGTACCGGGAATGTCCGGACCCTTTCAAGGGACGGTGCCGCTGCCCGACTGGTTGATGTCCTCGTAGGCGCAAAGGCCGACATCACCGCCCTGCAGGAAATGCGATGGACGGGGCAAGGAAAGACGACCATCGGTCCTTGTGACGTATACTACAGTGGCCAGACACGCGGCAAAGCGCATGGTGTAGGATTCGTGGTGGGAAAGAGACTTCGCCGCCAAGTATTAGCGTTCACTCCTGTGGACGAGCGTCTCGCTGCGATCCGCATCAAGGCGAGGTTTTTCAACATAACATTTATCTGCGCCTATGCGCCGACTGAGGAGACGGACGACGCAGAGAAGGACTCCTTCTACGATAAACTTGAACAGACTTATGATCGCTGCCCCCAACAGGATATCAAAATCGTGCTCGGCGACTTTAATGCCAAGGTGGGCAAGGAAGGAGTCTTTGGTCCTACAGTTGGAAAATTCAGTCTCCACGATATAACATCCCCCAACGGCACTAGGTTGATTGACTTCGCCGCTTCCCGCAATATGGTCATAAGTAGTACCAGGTTCCAGCATAAGCGAATACACCAAGCCACCTGGCTGTCCCCTGATCAAAGAACTAGAAACCAGATTGATCATGTCTTGATTGACGGCAGACATAGCTCCACCGTTCTGGACGTGCGTACACTGCGTGGTCCCAATATTGACTCTGACCATTATCTTGTCGCAGCCAAGATACGCACACGCCTCTGTGCAACGAAGAAAGTGCGCAAAGTAACGGAAGGAAAGTTTGACGTCGAGAAGTTGCGCGTGACACAGACAGCTGATAATTTCTCCACTCGACTCTCACACCTGCTAGCAGAGGGCAATCCCCGACCTAACCCGAAAATTCTATGAAAAGATCCGGCGGATGACGGAAGGTTTTAAGACCGGGGCAAGCTCCTGTAAGGATAATAATGGCGACCTGGTAACCGCCGTACAAAGTGTACTTAAATTATGGAGGGAGCACTTCTCCTCACTGCTAAATTGCGAGGGAGACGTCGAACCCGATACCCCAATCCCTGATGATGGAAAAGTCGTCCCACCACCTGACTACGATGAAGTGAGGATAGCGATATCCCGGCTCAAAAACAACAAAGCGCCTGGAAAAGACAGACTACCCGCCGAGCTGTTCAAACACGGAGGCGAAGAGCTGGTAAAAAGCATGCATCAGCTCTTATGCAGAATATGGTCAGACGAATGCATGCCTCCGGATTGGAATTTAAGTGTGCTTTGCCCAATCCACAAGAAAGGCGATCCCGCTAACCGCACCAACTACCGCGGAATTAGTCTTCTTAATATTGCATATAAGGTTCTTTCTAGCGTGTTGTGTGAAAGACTGAAGCCCATCGTAGACAAACTGATTGGACCTTATCAGTGTGGCTTTAGACCTGGTAAGTCTACCATCGACCACATTTTCACGATACGCCAAATCCTGGAGAAGACCCATGATAAAAGAATCGACACACACCATCTCTTTGTCGATTTCAAAGCCGCTTTTGACAGCGCAAAAAGGAGTTGCCTGTATGCCGCCATGTCTGAATTTGACTTCCCTGCTAAGCTTATACGGCTTTGCCAAATGACGTTGAGCAATACCAACAGCTCCGTCAGAATCGGGAAGGACCTCTCTGAGCCATTTGAAACCAAACGATGCTTCAGAAAGGGCGACTCCCTTTCGTGCGATTTCTTCAATCTGATGCTGGAGAAGATAATTCGAGCAGCAGAGCTAAACCGCAATGGTACAATCTTTTACAAGAGCGTGCAATTGCTGGCGTATGCCGATGATATTGATATCATTGGCCTTAACAACCGCACCGTAAGCGCTGCCTTCTCTGGACTGCATAAGGAAGCGAAAAAAGTGGGTCTTGCCGTGAACGAGGACAAGACGAAGTATTTGCTGTCATCAAAGAAAGAATCGGCGCACCTGCGCCTTGGCAGCCATGTCACTGTTGATAGTTACAAATTTGAAACTGTGAGGGACTTCGTCTATTTGGGAACCAGTATTAACACCGAAAATAATATCAGTCTAGAAATCCAGCGGAGAATCACTCTTGCCAACAAGTGCTACTTTGAACTGAGTAGGCAATTAAGAAGTAAAGTCCTCTCTCGAAGAACAAAGATCACGCTCTATAAATCTCTCATCATACCTGTCCTGATGTATGGCTCAGATTCATGGACAAAAGTTCTCCGGAAGATTTATGGTCCTTCCCGTGATGCCAACGGCGAGTATCGAAGGAAATTTAATGATGAGCTGTACGAGCTATACGCAGATCTGACCATAGTCCAGCGAATTAAAGCCCAAAGACTCCAGCACAGAAGGTTTTCCTATCGTCGCCTGAATTCGGCAGCAGAGGAAGGGGGAGGCCTCGACTGAGATGGAAACAACAGGTGGAGGATGACTTGAACTCCCTTGGGGTTTCCAATTGGCGTCAGTTATCGCTAAAAAGGAATGAATGGCGTGCTTTGATATGCAACGGCCAAAATCGCTTAGGCGGTTAAACGCTAATAAATGATGATGATATTAATTAACAAAAATATTATGTAAAATTTAACTGCATAAATGGAAACTCGCTTTTTATTAAAATGGGTTTTTGTTTTGCATGATTGGCATCTCTGAAAAAATATTTCAATGAGAGCATGTGGATTCCATTTCGATCCACTCCGCTCAGTTTGAGAAAAGTTTGAAAATTCTGCCGTTCTCAATTTGAAAATCAGGGAAAATCCCATATTAAAAATGAGCCTTTTAGGTTGAGAATACTATCAACGGTTATTTTGCCTCAAATTGCAAACGAACGTTTGCTTATAAAACGTTATGGTCGTAAAACGTAAAGTGAAACATAAGTAAAATTTATGGGTAATGAAAATTAACGTTTTAGTAAAGTATAGTGAATTTATTCAAATAGCTTAAGCCTATTTTTATGAATTATGATTTTCTTACTTTTATCGCTCAATTGATTGTTTAAATCTACATTTTCTATTTTATGAGGAGTTAAAGTATAATTATTATTTTTATCGATATTTACTACTCTATAGGGCCCTTTATACTTATTATCTAACTTATGACCTGCTTCGTTTTTAACTAGTACTAAATCTCCTATACTAATTTCTTTAACTTGAAGATTTTTGTCATAATAAGTTTTTTGTTTCTCTTTAGCTTCTTTTACTAACTGGTTAGCTCTTTGTTGCGCGATTTGCAACCTGAATTTAATTTCTTTATCATAAGCCTCATAGTTATAAACTGGGCTAATTATATTTTCTTGTAAAAAATCGTAAGTCAGAGGTATTTTCCCAAAAACTAGTTCAAATGGACAATAGCCATGAACACCGTAGATGGTGTGGTATTGAAACAATACGCAAAATATTTTAAATATTCATCCCAATCATTTTTGTCAATGGATATGAAAGAACGAATGTATTCATAAAAAGTTATGTGGCTACGCTCAACGGTGCCTAAAGTTTGATGGTGATATGGGGTAGAAGTCTTGTGTTCAATTTTTAAGAGTTTGCACAATTCCTCAAATACATTGTTTTTGTATTCAGTCCCCATATCTGTTATGATTGTTTTCATACAACCGTACACCAAAATAAAATTTTCAAAAATGGCTGTTGCCACTATTTTTGCGTGTTTGCTCGCAATTGGGATTGCTATCAGATATTTTGTAAAATCACACACTATGGTAACTGCGTACTCATTTCCACTCACCTATACGGGCAATGATCCAATTGTATCAATTTGTACCGTATCAAAAGCTTTTGTGGGCGTTTCTTTTACAATCTTAAACTCTTTTAAGTTTTTATTTACTTTATTTTTACTGCATTCAATGCATTTTTTAATATAATTTCGTATGTCATTTTTCATATTTCTCGAATAATATTTTTGTTTAATTTTATTATTTGTTCGATTTATTCCTGGGTGACCACCAGTAACAGGATCATCGTGATATTTTTTCAATAGTTTCTTTATCAATCACATGCATAACTTCCGGAGTTAATGCAATTGTTAAATTTTTGAGAACTTTGGTACCAATTTCTTTAAATGTGTCTACTCGAGTATAATTATTCTTGAACAATTTGTCTCCTAAGGACAACTGTATTTTATTTATTTTCAAATTGTCGGCTTCTTTCATTAGCCTGGCAAAGAATTGACCTAAATCAATCTTCGCCTCAACAATTGAACTATTATTAATACTTGAATTGCCGGCTTCATTTGAAAGCCTGGCGAAGGATTGATCTGAATCAATCTTCACCTCAACAATTAAATTATTAATATTTATTTCGCTACTAATTTTCTTTCCCTTTTGAACTGCAGTTTCGGGGGGTCGAAAACGAGCTGAGCTAGCTTTTTTACTTCACATTTTTTTAGCGCTTCATATATATTGGGTTCTCAATGTGACTTTTTCCTTTACTAATATTTTTATTATTATTAGACTTTTGTTTAGTTTCCGATCTAGTCGTAGCTTTTAATATTTGACATGCTTTAATTGACATATCCTTTAAATCATTTATATTGATGCGTGAAAGCGCATCTGCAACATTGTTTTCTTTTCCAGCTATGTACTCCACCTCAAAGTCACGTTCCTCCAACTCTAGTTAATTTTGATGAGGGCTTTTTCATCGAAAATAAGTATGTTAAGGGGCGGTGGTCTGTTTTAATTAAAAATTTTCTTCCATAAACATATGGTCTAAAATAAGTTACAGCCCAATGGATTGCTGCCAATTCTTTTTCGATTGTGGCTTTATTGCTTTCACCTTTTGTGAATGCTCTTGACGCATAGGCAATTGGTAATTTTTTGCCGTCATATTCTTGACTAAGAACTGCGCCGCATGCAAATCCACTGGCATCTGTTGTTATACAAAATTCTTTATCGAAATCTGGGTATTGCAAAATATTTGGGTGTATTAATGCCTCCTTCAAGTAGACAAAAGCTTTTTGACATTCTTCCGTCCAATTGAAAGAAACATTCTTTTTACATAATCTTGTTAAAATTCTAGAATGAGCTGCAAAATTTGGTACGAATCTTCTGTAGTAATTGCAAAATGCTAAAAATCGTTTAACTTCGTCTGCACTTTTTGGTATTGGATAATTCAAAACAATTTCATTTTTACTAGGATCAGGCAAAATTCCTTTATTGGTGCATTTATGTCCAAGATAAGTGACTTCTTGGTTAAAAAATAAACATTTATCCGGATGCAATTTTAAATTATATTTTCTGCAAGTAGAAAATACATCTCTCAAATTTGTAATCATGTGTTTTTCGGAGCAACCTAATACTACTAAATCATCCATATATAGAAAAGCTTGGGATGGCTTAAGGCCTGCAAATGCTTGTGTCGTCATTCTTTGAAATGAATTAGGTGCTACTTTTAAACCATATGGCAATCTTTTGAAACGATATGTGCCATCGTCCGCCGTAAACGATTTGATGTTTCTAGAGTCTTTATGTAATTCAATTTGATTAATGCCGGACATCAAGTCCAGACATGAGAAATATTTAGCTCTACCTAGGATATCATCAATTCGTGGTAGTGGGAATTTATCCGCTGTTAGTTTTTTATTTACCTGTCGGTAATCGACTACTAATCTCCATCTTTTATCGTTTTTCCCTGGTAACGGTTTTTTCGGTACCAGGGGAATTGGGCTATTATATTCTGACATAGACGGCTCTATTATGTCATCTTCAATTAATTTATTGATTTGCTTGTTAATTTCACCCTTTTGGGCCTGAGGTAATCTATAATTTTAATGTATACAGGGGTACTATCTTTCATATGCAATTTTTGTTTGTAAAAGTTATTAGCAGTAATTGGTTCGGTATCTAAAGAAAATATATCAATGAGTTCAGAACATAATTTGTTAAGTGATTGGCTAGCGAAAGGTGGGAAATTTTTATTTAATTTTTCTAGTTTTTCCTTATTATTTTCCACTAATTCAGGTTTAGTTTTTACTATTGTGTAATCATTTAGATTTTCCGTGTTAATTTTGAAATTTTGAATGGTTGCATTTTTATCTGTTGTATTAATGACTATAATGAATGTTTGTTGTGAATTTACTAAGGTGTTTGCAATAAAAATGCCTGCAGATAATTTTTGATGAGGTATTAATAAATCGGAATTACTATTTTCAATATGAACTTGTCGGACTACTTCCGATCTTGCTGGTATTGTTATGCAATTAACGGATGGTCTATTTGTCATTTCTATTATAAAGTTTTCTGGGTAATCATATGGACGCAGTATTAGGCTGTCTCCATTTTTACTGTAATATAAAATGCAATTATATTTTTTAATAAAATCAAGTCCCAAAATTCCATCACAAGGAATTGGGAAATTATCTTCAACTATGTGAAATTTATGTTAAATTAGTAAGTAATCATCCTTTAAATCTGCCTTGACTGTTCCAATAGTGCTTGGTAAACCTTGACCAATGCCCTTTAAATCAGTTTTTTGTGAATAATTAATTGTGACATTACTGTCAGTTTGACCCTTTTTATACCTTTCATGAACATGAAATGGTATTATAACTTTGGTCCGATGTTTGTAAATATGAGAAGAAGAAGAGATAGACCCATCAATAAGTATACCGAAATGATCAGGATGACGAGATGAGTTGATTTAGCCATGTCCGTCTGTCCGTCTGTCTGTCTGTCTGTCTGTCTGTTTGAACGCAAACTAGTCCCTCAGTTTTTGAGATATTTGGCTGAAATTTGGTATGCGGCCACCATTTTCCAATATAGGAATCATTTGTCGGAACCAGTAAGATCGGACCAATATAACATATAGCTCCCATACAACCGATTATTCCGATAAACGGGTTTTGGGCTATAACTCCTGTAATTAAACACGAAGGAACGTGAAATTTTATAAGTGTTGCTATTTTTATATGTGAAATATCGATGCTGAAAATCATAGAGATGGGATAAATATTTCACATAGCTCCCATACAATCGATTATTCCGATAAACGGATTTTGGGCTATAACTCCTGTAATTAAACACGTAGGAACGTGAAATTTTGTAAGTATTGCTATTTTTATATGTGAAATATCGATGTTGAAACTCATCGAGATTGGATAAATATTTCACATAGCCCCCATACAATCGATTATTCCGATAAACGGATTTTGGGCTATAACTCCTGTAATTAAACACGTAGGAACGTGAAATTTTGAGGGTATTGCTATTTTTATATGTGAAATATCGATGTTGAAACTCATAGAGATTGGATAAATATTTCACATAGCCCCCATACAATCGATTATTCCGATAAACGGATTTTGGGCTATAACTCCTGTAATTAAACACGTAGGAACGTGAAATTTTGTAAGTATTGCTATTTTTATATGTGAAATATCGATGTTGAAACTCATCGAGATTGGATAAATATTTCACATAGCCCCCATACAATCGATTATTCCGATAAACGGATTTTGGGCTATAACTCCTGTAATTAAACACGTAGGAACGTGAAATTTTGAGGGTATTGCTATTTTTATATGTGATGTTTGGAGTGTAATGGAGTGTGGTTGCTGAGTGACCTTGCTCAATCCCGACTCTTGCGTCCTCGTTCGTGCACTCTGGGCAACGTGAGCTACCTAGGCTCGCGGCAGAAAGAGAGGGAGCCCCGGTGGGGCCACTCTGACATACTTGGTTTAAGGGCTCACCGAGGTCTTTTTCGCAGCGTCTGTTCACCACATGGTGCGGCTGCAAGCGGGTGTCTGTCTTGTAGCAAGCGGCTCGCTATATAAATGTGTGAATATTTTTATCAAAATCCCGGAGACGGGTTGTGCGCTGGGTTTGGGATCCGCCACGGAAAAACTTTATTCCAATGAAAAGCAAAGAAAAGCCTCGGATGAGAACCCCGGGACAAGGAAAGACGACCATCGGACCTTGTGACGTATACTACAGTGGCCAGACACGCGGCAAAGCGCGTGGTGTAGGATTCGTGGTGGGAAAGAGACTTCGCCGCCAAGTACTAGCGTTCACCCCCGTGGACGAGCGTCTCGCTGTGATCCGCATCAAAGCGAAATTTTTCAACATAACATTTATCTGCGCCTATGCGCCGACTGAGGAGACGGACGACGCAGAGAAGGACTCCTTCTACGATAAACTTGAACAGATCGCTGCCCCCAACATGATATCAAAATCGTGCTCGGCGACTTTAATGCGAAGGTGGGCAAGGAAGGAGTCTTTGGTCCAACAGTTGGAAAATTTAGTCTCCATGATATAACATCCCCCAACGGCACTAGGTTGATTGATTTCGCCGCTGCTCGCAATATGGTCATCAGTAGTACCAGGTTCCAGCATAAACGAATACACCAAGCCACATGGCTGTCTCCTGATCAAAGAACAAGAAACCAGATTGATCATGTCATGATCGACGGCAGACATAGCTCCACCGTTCTGGACGTGCGTACCCTTCGTGGTCCCAATATCGACTCGGACCATTATCTTGTTCCAGCCAAGATACGCACACGCCTCTGTGTAGCAAAGAAAGTGCGCACAGTAACGGAAGGAAAGTTTGACGTCGAGAAGCTGCGCACGACACAGACAGCTGACAATTTCTCCACTCGACTCTCACACCTGCTATCGGAGAGCAATCCTCGACCTAACGATGCAACCGAGCAATGGAAGCATATCTCTCACTCATTACGTACTGCCGCTGAGGCCACTATAGGGTTCCAGCGAGCCCGCAAAAACAACTGGTACGATGAGGAATGCAGCACTGCCTCGGACAAAAAGGACGCTGCCTACAGGAAGACGTTGCGAACGGGCGCAACCCGCAGTGTATGGCAACGCTATCGTGAGGCAAAGAAGGAAGAGAGACGCCTTTTCAGAAAAAAGAAACGTGAGGCCGAAAGGCGTGAGTGTGAGGAGCTTGAGATGCTGGCTGACAGGAATGATGCCCGAAAATTCTATGAAAAGATCCGGCGGATGACGGAAGGTTTTAAGACCGGGGCAAGTTCATGTAAGGACAATAATGGCGACCTGGTAACCGACGTACAGAGTGTACTTAAATTATGGAGGGAGCACTTCTCCTCACTGCTAAATTGCGAGGGAGACGTCGAACCCGATACCCCAATCCCTGACGATGGAAAAGTCGTCCCACCACCTGACTATGATGAAGTGAGGATAGCTATATCCCGGCTCAAAAACAACAAAGCGCCTGGAAAAGACGGACTACCCGCCGAGCTGTTCAAACACGGAGGCGAAGAGCTGGTAAAAAGCATGCATCAGCTCTTATGCAGAATATGGTCAGACGAGTGCATGCCTCCAGATTGGAATTTAAGTGTGCTCTGCCCAATCCACAAGAAAGGCGATCCCGCTAACCGCACCAACTACCGCGGAATCAGCCTTCTTAATATCGCATATAAGGTTCTTTCTAGCGTATTGTGTGAAAGACTGAAGCCCATCGTAGACAAGCTGATTGGACCTTATCAGTGTGGCTTTAGACCTGGTAAGTCTACCATCGACCAGATTTTCACGATACGCCAAATCCTGGAGAAGACCCATGATAAAAGAATCGACACACACCATCTCTTTGTCGATTTCAAAGCCGCTTTTGACAGCGCAAAAAGGAGTTGCCTGTATGCCGCCATGTCTGAATTTGACTTCCCTGCAAAGCTTATACGGCTTTGCCAAATGACGTTGAGCAATACTAACAGCTCCGTCAGAGTCGGGAAGGACCTCTCTGAGCCATTTGAAACCAAACGAGGCTTCAGACAGGGCGACTCCCTTTCGTGCGATTTCTTCAACCTGATGCGGGAGAAGATAATTCGAGCAGCAGAGCTAAACCGCAATGGTACAATCTATTACAAGAGCGTGCAATTGCTGGCGTATGCCGATGATATTGATATCATTGGCCTTAACAACCGCGCCGTAAGCGCTGCCTTCTCTGGACTGGATAAAGAAGCGAAAAAAGTGGGTCTTGCGGTCAACGAGGACAAGACGAAGTATTTGCTGTCATCAAAGAAAGAATCGGCGCACCTGCGCCTTGGCAGCCACGTCACTGTTGATAGTTACAAATTTGAAACTGTGAGGGACTTCGTCTATTTGGGAACCAGCATTAACACCGAAAATAATATCAGTCTAGAAATCCAACGGATTTTGGTAGATAACTCCTGTAATTATATAGGTAGGAACGTGAAATTTTGGAAGTATCGCTACTTTTATATGCGAAATATCGATGTTGAAAATCATTGAGATGGCATAAATATTTCACATAGCTCCCATACAATCGATTATTCCGATAAGCGGATTTTGGGCTATAAGTCCTGTAATTAAACACATAGGAACGTGAAATTTTGTAAGTGTTGCTATTTTTATATGTAAAATATCGATGTTGAAAATCATTGAAATGGGATAAATATTTCACATAGCCCCCATACAATCGATTGTTCCGATAAACGGATTTTGGTAGATAACTCCTGTAATTATATCGGTAGGAACGTGAAATTTCGTAAATGTTGCTATTTTAGAATGTGGAATGTCGATGTTAAAAATCAATGAGATTGGACCAATATAACACATCGTCCCCATATAATCGATAGCTCCGATAATTTCGGTATGAGCTAAAGTTAAATTCACACAGGCTGTACTGGGGATCAAACAGTGAAAATCGTGACGCTTATTCATGAAAGGTATTTAGCCTTCGGCACAGCCGAAGACAGCTTTCCTTACTTGTTTAGTTTTTGTTTAATTTCCTGTATGGTGACTTCAGCACCTAGGAAATTTCTGGCTGTGCCTTTTAGTTTTGTGTTTATCATAGAGACTGCGACAGCTTCATGTGTCTCTTTGATTTGCTCAAGAATGTCGAGGGCATCCAAAAAACTGGATAAGTTTTCGGGTTTGCCATCGAATTCGGGCAAAATCGATGATGCAGTTTTAATGAACGCTATCATTGTTTGCGCCATGTTTGTATCTGTTTGTGAATTTTGTTCAAATGATGTGACAATATTTGTTTGTGTAGATGTTTCTTCTTGCACAACAGTTTCAGTTTGAGCGGATTTATTGATTCCAATTGGTGAGCTTTCGTTAGCGTATTATTTACCTTACGTATGAGTTTTCCTATATTGTTTAATGATGACAGTAGAACATTTAAATGTTTCTTTACTGTCTTAGTTTTAATTTTAGTTAACATTTATATGATTTTTCTGTATTTACCTTGTTTTCAGCGAGTTCATTCGAAATTTCCCTCCATTTATCCATTGAGTGTACCGAAAAAATGTAAATTAAACTTTATCCAGACCATCTGCGCGGCTCTGGTATCTTTTTTTAAGAAATTTATTGTGGGTTGAGTAGAATTTTAAGAATAAACTCTCTGCGTTGATAACAAATATAACAACCAGATACATTTTTATGGCATCCAAAGCTTCGGTGTGGTCTATTATCTGAACTGTGTTTACTACGTTAGCATTTGGGTCACTGACTTTCGATTCCCCATTACGAAACAAATATCCAATAATCAATTTTAGTAAAAAAAATTATTTTCTTTTTCAAAATTTATTCATACAACTAATTATTTTTAACAACTACAAGGTTTAAATCCTGCCTTTCTCATTGGTCTTGTGACTTCCTCTACAAAGGTGGTTGGATTAATAATATCTTCAAGGGTTGATGCCCTTGGCATTTCTAAATATTTCCAATATTCAGTCACCCATTTAAGTTGTTTGTCATAATCAGGAGTTTCGTACTCCCGATCAAGTTCCTTTTGTAGTTCGTCGCAAAGAGCAAAAAAACTTTAGGCATATTCAATTAAAAATTACAAACAAAAAAAAAATGTATTATTTTCCCTGTGAATTAACTTTTTCTCTAAGTTTTCTAATATGCTGTTTTAAATCAATTTTTTCTGCCCTGCTCGAGCCTAAATTTACTTTCTCATACAGTTGAGCCAATGCTCTCCTGTTGTCGAATTTTTTTCCTCCTCTTTTCCTTTTACATTTTACTGGCTTTGGTATCTTCGGCTAATCAATTTTTTGAGCTTTATTTCTTCTACTATACTCCTCGAGTGTCAGCGGCTTAGGGCCTTGCCTGACTTCTACGGGAGTTTCAATTTGTGTGGAATTTCCCTGTGCCGCCAAAGCCAGTTCAACTGTATTGGAAAAGATTTGATTGAACTGTTGTTGGGTTTGTATGTCCTCTTCTGAGGACATATCAAGTCAATTAAGAGAAGAAAAAAAAATGTCTATTAATTACTTTTGTATTGCTGAGTTGTTTGGGGTGTGTGAGCAATACCAACAGCTTCGTCAGAATCGGGAAGGACCTCTCTGAGCCATTTGAAACCAAACGAGGCTTCAGACAGGGCGACTCCCTTTCGTGCGATTTTTTCAACCTGATGCTGGAGAAGATAATTCGAGCAGCAGAGCTAAACCGCAATGGCACAATCTTCTACAAGAGCATGCAATTGCTGGCGTATGCCGATGATATTGAAATCATTGGCCTTAACAACCGCGCCGTAAGCGTTGCCTTCTATGGGCTGGATAAAGAAGCGAAAAAAGTGGGTCTTGCGGTGAACGAGGACAAGACGAAGTACCTACTGTCATCAAAGAAAGAATCGGCGCACCTGCGCCTTGGCAGCCAAGTCACCTTTGATGGCTACAAGTTTGAAACGGTGAGAGATTTCGTCTATTTGGGAACCAGCATTAACACCGAAAATAATATCAGTCTAGAAATCCAACGGAGAATCACTCTTGCCAACAAGTGCTACTTTGGACTGAGTAGGCAATTGAGAAGTAAAGTCCTCTCTCGAAGAACAAAGATCACGCTCTATAAGTCTCTCATCATACCAATCCTGATGTACGGCTCGGAATCATGGACAGTATCCAGAGAAGATGAGATGGCCCTTGGAGTATTTGAGAGAAAAGTTCTCCGGAAGATTTATGGTCCTTCCCGTGATGCCAAGGCGAGTATCGAAGGAAATTTAACGATGAGCTGTACGAGCTTTACGCAGACCTGACCATAGCGAATGGAAAAAGAAGCTCCAGCACAGAAAGTTTTACTATCGACACTCGAATTCGGCAGCAGAGGAAGGGGGAGGCCTCGACTCAGATGGAAACAACAGGTGGAGGATGACTTGTACTCCCTTGGGGTTTCCAATTGGCGTCAGTTATCGCTAAAAAGGAATGACTGGCGTGCTTTGATACGAAACGGCCAAAATCGCCTAGGCGGTTGGGCGTCATTATGACGCAAGCCAAGATTAGATTAGATTGCTGAGTTTATACAGCAAAAAAATTAAATTTTTGCTTGTAGAGCAGGCAGCCGTTAGGCTGAACCAGAATGTTCAAAAAATAAAAAAAGGTATGAAAATTATAAATAAAATGTTTCCATAAAGATTTTGTTATAATGCCGGTGGAATTATTCTTCCTTAATTATTCCGCTTCTCCTGCCGCATTTTGTACTGGCATCGATGAAGGATATTGATCGAAGGGCTGGTGATTTTATTCTTCGCTTTAATTATTCCACTTCTCCTGCCGCGTTTAGTGATGGCATCGATAAAAGTTTTGCTCGAAGTGATGTTGATTTTATTCTTCACTTTAGTTATTCCACTTCTCCTGCCGCGTTTAGTGATGGCATCGAACGGCTGTTGATTTTATTCTTCACTTTTGTCGCTTCATCGTATAAATTTTCTAACGTTAGATTCTGTTTGCTGAGATAGCGCTTTTGTTGTTGTTTGGTATCGTGGCAGCAGGCCTATACGATATACGGGCGGTCCCGCTGCTGTTGCTGGTTATTGTAGTGGGCCTATAACAGCCCCTGCTGTTTTCAAAGCTTGTAGTTGCTCCAGTTAGTTGGTCTTGTTGCAGCGGGCCGATTTTGTTGTTACTACGCACTTGTAGTTCTTGTTGTAGCGCGTTTTTGGCTCGCGCAGTTGTTCTCGCGCGTTTATGCTACACCTGCTTTTGTTGGCGCTATTGCAGTTGCAAGCGCTGTTGTTGTGGTTACCACTATTGTTGGTTGTTGGTGCAGTGCGTCTTTTCGCAGTTGTTGTTGTCCGCTTTTTTAAATCAATTTTTTCTGCCCTGCTCGAGCCTAAATTTACTTTTTCATACAGTTGAGCCAATGCTCTCCTGTTGTTTAATTTTTTCCTCCTCTTTTCCTTTTAAATTTTACTGGCTTTGGTATCTTTGGCTCATCAATTTTTTGAGCTTTATTTCTTCTTCTACACCGAACGAAAAAAGTGCGTGCAAACGCCGTAAAATTTACGTTTTTCCTCTACAAAAGTCGTCCAACGTTACAAAACGTTATTTTTGATAATATGCCAACGTTAATTTTACATTATGATTACCAACGTAATATCAACATTCTTATAATGTAGAAAAGACATTAAAAACGTATAAATAATAATACAATAATGTACTATTGAGATGAAAAAATATCAAATTAACATTTTTTAACGTAAGTTTAATATGTAAAACAATGTAAATTTTCATGTTTCAATGTTAATATGATATGAAAAAATATCTAATTAACATTTTTTAACGTAAGTTTAATATGTAAAACAAAGTAAATTTACACTAATGTAAAACTTACAAGGCAACATGTTAAATGAAACACAGTGAAAAATTTCGTTGCAATTCATTAAATATTTATTATTTTTATATTTATTGCATATACTGCATATAATAATACCTTATTTCTAATCATTATGCTACTCAGGCAAAAAATATAAATGAACAGATGGACCTGTAAAAAACTTAAATTTTCATGACTTCTAATAATTCACACTTAGTGCCTACATTATAGGACTGATAATATTCTGGCACTTCACGTCAGCCGGCTTTAATTTATCCATGTAAAAGATTATTTTTCTCGATAGAATTTTTTTTTTTTACAAAAACGAAATACATTTAGGAAAATCTTTTTTTTTACATGGATAAATTAATAAGTCGACTGACGTGAATTGTCCAATTATTTTATACATTTATTGCATATCAATGTATCTATACCTAAAATAACTTATTTCTAATCATTGTACTACCATCAGGTAAAAAATATAAATGAACGGGCGGACTTGTAAAAACTTTAATTTTCATAACTTCTAATAATTCACCCTTAGCGCCTACAGTATAGTAAGTTTGTGAAAATTTGGTTACAAGTACCATATGAGCATTGATATTCATCATTAAGGCTAAGCCCACGAATCAATTTAAAATGACGAGTAAGAGCTGTAAGCTCATCAAAATTAGCTTCGCATACAAAACAAGATATAATAGAACTCATATTTACTTATTTTAGTCTTTAAAAAAGCTTAAAAATTCCGTCAAAGCAGAACTTTTACTGTCATGTGGTGTAGAAATCTCATAAACGTGATATTGTAGAAAATTCCACATTAAAATGGACTCTTTTGGATAGTTTAAATCAGGGACTTGTAACGCGTTTCGGTTTCGGTTTCTGTTACACAGCTTGTAACGAAACTGAAACAGAAACAAAACCTGTAACGAAACTAAATTAATTTTGTTCCTTGTAACAGAAACGGAAAAAGAAACAAAACTCCTTTGTAACAAAAGTCGTAACAAAACTCCGAAACGGTTCCAGCAGAAACAAAACCTGTAACGAAACTAAATTAATTTTGTTCCTTGTAACAGAAACAAAATTATTAGTTTTGTTCCTTGTAACAAAACCCGTACCGAAACTAAATTAATTTTGTTCCTTTTAACAGAAACCGAAACAGAAACAAAATTAATTTTGTTTCTCAGTAGCAAAACTATATTTGCAGTACATTAGGATGGATTTATTATTTTCTGGTATATAATATACATGTATATGTCTGTTGCAACCAACTAAAATAAATTCAGTCGACCTCTGAAACCTCGTGTGGTACAATTAACTTCTTGGTGTCACTGGACAGCTACATACTGGCGGGTAAGTACCATAATTTAACTTCGGTAGGAAAATCCGGGTCCTTGGCACAAACAAATGGAGTATCACACTTTAAGATCCGACAATAAATGCTGAAGATATGAAGAAAAATATAACTGCGCGACTATAGGGTTGTCTTTTTTATTTTTTATTTTTAAATGATATATAAAAACGCTTCATACATATGCATAGGGCAACGGATTGTGAAAAAATTAACATTAATAGTTATCAACAAAAATTTCATTTTCTAATAATAATTCATTCAAACTACTTTGTAGTGCATCATCATCATCATTTTTATAAGATGTCGAAGGAGGATGCTTTTGCGGGTGTAACATAGTTTTGTATGGATAATGGGATATTGGGCAGATATATATATCGTCGCTCGGCGCGCCATACCGCATATTTGCAAAAAGCAATACCGCGTATTTGATGGAAGCCAAATTGTGTAGGAGGATATAAGAATTTACAAAAGAAAAATCACTCAAACTGCAAAACATAGCTTTTTTAAAATACGCGGTATTGAACAGCTCTATTTTAAAGAAAATAGGTTCCATAAAAGGTTTTTTAGTTATTTATTTGTGTTTTTGTAGCTAAAAACGGAGGAATTTTAACGTCAATACATTAAGACCGATGAGTCCCAGTCAGGGAAACGAAATCTCGTTTTTGGACATTTTGTTATATACGCCTTTTTGGTTTTTGCAAATACGCGGTATTTCGGACCGAGCGACGATATATATTATATATATAAATATTATAGGTACATCCTAGTGTAGTGCAAATTGTATTATAAGAATGTTTAGAGTTCTGCTACTGAGAAACAAAATTAATTTTGTTTCTGTTTCGGTTTCTGTTACAAGGAACAAAATTAATTTAGTTTCGTTACGGGTTTTGTTACAAGGAACAAAACTTATAATTTTGTTTCTGTTACAAGGAACAAAATTAATTTAGTTTCGTTACAGGTTTTGTTTCTGCTGGAACCGTTTCGGAGTTTCGTTACGACTTTTGTTACAGAGGAATTTTGTTTCTGTTACAAGGAACAAAAATAATTTAGTTTCGTTACAGATTTTGTTTCTGCTGAAACCGTTACAATCATTTTGTTACGAATTTAGTTTCTATCCTTTAAAGTTTCTTGGCACAGAAACGCCAGATTCGTTTCGGTACGAGTTTTGTTACAAGTCTCTGGTTTAAATTAAATGTATGAAAAATTTTGAAACATGCATCTAGGGCAGTGATGAAAGAACTAAACTTTAGCAAAGATTTATCGCAACATGTATAAAACTCTTTTAAGGTTTTTAAGTCGCTCTTCTCGCATTCGACCCAAATCATTTACATATTTTACATGAAGAATGTTGCTCGAAATTGAGTCACCGATAGTTACTTTGTTATTAATTGTTTTACCTCCAACTTTTGATATGTTTCGCGATGTCGGCTTCAAGACCGTGTTTAACAACATTACTAGTATGCAATCTCTTGAACCTTCGTGGAAAAAGAACATGAATTTCTAATTTCTATTTATAAATTGATGGACTTACTTTCGTCGATAGATGAGTCTAGTGATCGAAACAGATCTGCATAGTATTTAACTTTAATATGGTCTTTATAAATGTTGCTCAGTATTTGTTTAAGTGAATCCCATTTGTTTACCAAATTGAATTTTGTCACTGGAAACATTTGATCGTAGTCATACTCAATCTGCATATACCAGAAAAGAGCAAAAAAGCAATTTCGATAATTTTATATGAAAACATATGTTAAAATACATTAATTGGGCTTTGTGCAAAATTCAGAAAAAGAGCTAGTAAATTTGTATGCAAGAAAATGCGAAGGTTTCCAAGAAAAAAAAAATCGCCAAAAATCAGGGAATTTTTTTAGAGGCTTAAGATTAGCATCTTATTATGCTAAAATTTAATGAGCTGCAAAACTGTATACTCCAAAAAAATCTGCAAGTTCTTACTAAAAAGTTTGAAATTTTGATTAAAATTCGCTCAATTTTTAGTGGTGAAAATAGAAGTTTTTTGGTGTCCAATTTTGAGTATGGCTCACTGTATATTTATATGGAGTTTTGAGCTAAGCGTACATATTTCATTTCGGAAGCCTGTTTGTAGAAGGGCCATCTATCTAAAATAGTACTTAAACTTGTTGAAGTTTTATTGTCATTACTACGGTACTCGTAAGTCGATGTCCACATTTCCATTGACTCGTTTTCGTCGCCACTCTAAACCTCATTTTATTTTGTTGAGAAAGTATGTCTGGATGTATGTCTACTTTTGTTAAATCACCTTCCGATGTTGCTAATTTATCTCCCTTAAATTTTTTACGATTTAAGTTGTTGAATCTATTATATAACAAGCCACTTGGATTTGGTTTTCGTGCATCCGTTCTTGATATGTAGTATATATCTTTACTTTCTGTAGGAAAAATCTCAGTAATTTCTTGAGCAATGCGTTTCATTTCAAACGGCCGTGGAATAAAATATTTGTTTTCCTTTGGTTGGAAATAATGCTCAGTAATCAAATTCGGCAACTTTTTTCTATCGTCGTGGCATAAGCATTTTTTCTCAGCGTACACATTCAGCAGGTGATTTCCAAAACTAGTTGATTTGAGCATATCTATGACAATCTGCAAAACAATGTTGTTGATAAATAAAAGACTATATTTACAAATGTCCTTGTGATCTGCTTACCTTTCCTTTTTCTGATGACGGTGACGATAAAGATGAAGAACGGGAAAACTCTGGGGAATTGATCCAGCCCAGTCCACTACCCTGTGCGCTAAAAACCGTTTGTGTTTGTGCTTTTTCTTCCAACCACAGTATAGACAGTAATTGCACTCACTAACACAATCGTACTTATATTCACCTCCATGGAGAACTTTGGGTTGCAGTCAACTATTTTCAGCCATTTCAGGGTGTTGTGTTGCAAATTTTATGAGGTAATAAATTACTTTAAAAGAGGAGAAATATTCAAATTTAGGATTTTGCGTTTTAAGTAAAACTATATATGTATATATTAGGTTATATTTCTAAAAAAAAGAAATTGCTATTTACAACTCAACCAAGAACCAATGCACAGCGTTTTTTCTCACGCATAGGAGTATTCAGGGGAAAACAAATACAGCTTTATTGCGTTGCGTGACATTTATAACTTTGACAAATACGCACAAAACCAAAAAATATACAAGGAAAAATCAGCTGATTATGTCATCGTACCCAAAAAGATAAAACTAGATCAAGTCTGCGTTAACGCGTGTTAAAACGCGGTTATACGACAGGTTGCCTTTGTCTACGTGCATTTATGTCAGCTGTCAAAATTAAATGTCACAACGAGACGCTACAGTTGTTTCTGTTTTCAGAGTACTTTGCAATGTATTCCAATGTTGTTACTCCTTGGAGTATCTATTGTCAGAGCGATCGTGTCGTGACTTTGGTCAATAAAGCATGAGCAATGATCGGCTTTCAATAAGCTGAAGGTGGTCCGCTGAGGTATTAGAAAGTATTACAATTGAAGTACTCCAATATCACAAAATTGAAACACATGATCCAATGATTTTTGCAAAATTTTACGCAAAACAAAATTTCGAAATTTGAGAATTTTTCGACAAAAAGCTTATCGTGCCAATCTAAATAAATTTCACTAGTGAACCTTTTTCATACATTTTCGCTCACAAATTATATGAGAGGGAGAAAATCCGCAAAGTAAGAAATTATTTAGAATCTGCCTGTATATTTTATTGTGGGTTAGAGTGTAAAATGAAGTTTAAAAAACGTAAATGGTTGTTAATATTCGCAAAATTTGCTACGAAGAAGCCCATTCTATTCGAGAAACTGTAAAATGTATTCCAGAAAAATCAAATGTACTTCAGAAACATCTTCTGGATTGGAATTTGTTGTTTCTGAAGTAGAACTGATTATTTTGGAGTACATTTTTAAGCTTCTGAAGTCCATTTAGTCTTGTATATTTATCTGTCTCTGTCCAACAATCTGAACGAAATAAAGTAGGTACTAAATTTAGCGTCAGATAGACCCTTGGAAAGGGTTGACGCTAACTTAAGTACCTACTTTATATCGATTATGAACATGCCTAAATTGTTTTAACCGTTTTAAACTGAAAGGAAAACCAGTTTGCAGGTCAACGTGAAGTATTAGAGAAAAAATCACTATCTAACAAATACTTCAACAAAATGCAGCCCTGAGTGATTAAACACAACCCTATCACGCGTGGTGAAAATCAAATGGAAATAAAAAAAAATGTGCAAATGATGAAAATTTATATTAATTTGTTTCATTTATAACAGATTTGATTTTAGCTGCCCCAAAAAGGAGCATAAACGCAGAGTGCATAAGATTAATTCATTCATTCAAGATGCAACAAAAAAGGCCTTGGGTAGCAACTGCCGTATGGGGCGACTGTTATGGTACCCCCTGGGACATTGTATAGATGGAATAAAAAGGCCTCCGGCGGCAGCCACGATTACGTGCAGCTGGCAATGCGCCATCGCAACTTGTAGTTCATGGTTTTTGTTCACAATAACAACAGTCCTCATTTGCCAGGTACTGGAAATAACTATCCGGTTAGTAATAAGTATTTCAACTTCGAAAAGTCCTAAGCCCCTGGTTCAATGAGGATTGGTTTTCCAGCTAATATTTAGACTGGACACTCCTAAAACAAAAACACATTAGTTTTTAAATATATAAGATGACTCATAGTTCATTAACACCATACCTTGACATTAAAGCTACAAAGATAATCGTATATTACTATTAAATAAATAGTATAAATAAATATAAAACTGCAAGCAAAATATTTTCTTTATTTTGTTTTGGAAAATTTCTAAGAATTTCAAATTCACCTCAATGTCCTCAACTAACAGGGGTGCTTTTTTACGCAAAACTACTATTTAATAGCATCGTTCATAAAGAGCCGATCATCAATATGCATTTGTACGAAATTTTACAATATGGCCTTTAATATACATTTTTTATACTTCTTGTAGTGCAGTAAATTCATGATATTATATTAATTCATGGAATATATACATTAAATTCATTTTTTTTCTTGAAATATTTCTAAAGTTTTTTTTTGTTACTGAAATGCAACCATGCGTCCGCGAAATTCCATACTACCATGGATTTCAACTCTGAAAAATTCACCTCCATGGAGAACTTTCACCACAGTGCAAATACTGGTTATACTTTACGGTGAACTCTTTTTACTTAAGGCTTGGTATTGCCTTCACGTGAAAATTTCGCTACCCGGCTATAAACTATTTGGGGTTACACTCTAATTATTTGGAATATAAAAGTGTTTTCATGGCGTAATCATCTCTTTGCATTAAAAAATGTTGCCAACGTCTTAGAAATATTGAAATTGCAATCTCAAATAATTTCAACCAAAGTGCATCAATTGAGAGTAATTTTTTTAAGTATATTTTTCCTTTTTGTGAATAGTATTTCTTGATGGTGAGAGACATTTCCTTGTTAATTTAAAACCTTCCATACCACGGTTGCCGTTTTTGCATTTTAACTCACGTACTCAATTTTTGATTCCGCTAAAGCACTTGACCGCGTTAAACATAAGCTAAATTATTTTTAAAATATTTTGAAAGATTTTAAATTTTTCATAAAGTTTTGAAATTATTGAGCAAACTAACTTTACAGAGCGACTCATTACATTTGATAAAAAAAGGTTGCCGGCACAAAAAAGCAGAACAAAAACAGAACATTTGCTTAAAAACAGAACATTTCTGTTATTTTCCTTAGAAAAAAAAATACGCAGAACAAGCTCCTTAAAAACAGAACTGTTCTGCCAAAAACAGAACGGATGGTCACCGTAGTTATACTGTGCTTCCAACTGAAAATATTTTGGTAGCATAACATATTTTGGTAGCATAATATTTGTTGTATGTAACCAAATCGTCGCTTGATTAATGAAAGCAAAAGACGAACAGCTGATGTTCCCTGTAAGAACGCTATAGGTCACATTACTAGTTATCGCTGTGTAAATGTTTTTAAGTTTTTGAAGGTTAAATTGATCTTTATAGGCGAACATTTCTTGAACAGATGATCATTTAACATTATCGCACTGTGTGCACTGAACTATTTCAGTCAATATACGGGTTTTGGAGTTAATTTGAGACGGTTGTTTGACGAAGCGGTCATTCATACAGTAGCGTTTTATTGGGTTGGTTTTGTTTGTTGATTTGTTATGCTACTTTCTGTGCCAATTTAAGAAGGTCGCTCGCGATATAAAGAGATTTCGTGCAATAGCATACTTTTAACAAGCCATATGCAATGACAATGTAATTATTACACTTAGAAGTGCTTCTCCTGTACATTTTTTTTTTTGTGAATTAGGGTAACGATATATTTAATAGTATTTACACAAACATAAATGTGGGAAACAATTATTATTCAATAATTTTTATCAAATATCAAATATGTCAAGAGCAGGAAAGCTTTATATTGCTTCTGGTTTTTATAAGCTTTTATTTAGTTTCACCTGACGGCTGTCTGTAATCAAATCTTGCAAGCTAAATTTGATACACTTCCCGGTGTCCGATTGATCTGAAATTCTGCACCCATGTATAACCCCGATGACAATGCAATATTATAAAAAAAAATTTCGATAGGTGGCGCGTGGGTCGCTATATTTTCAAAATTCGCATTTATGGTCCGATTTAGCTGAAATTCGTAACATGTATTACTACCATGAAAAGAAATATTTTTGTAAAAAAAAATTCCGCTAGGTGGGGCTGAGATCATCATCATCATCATCATTTATTGGCGCTTAACCGCCTAAGCGATTTTGGCCGTTTCGTATCAAAGCACGCCAGTCATTCCTTTTTAGCGATAACCGACGCCAATTGGAAACCCCAAGGGAGTTCAAGTCATCCTCCACCTGTTGTTTCCATCTCAGTCGAGGCCTCCCCCTTCCTCTGCTGCCGAATTCAGGCGACGATAGGAAAACCTTCTTGCTGGAGCTTCTTTGTCCATTCGCATAACATGGCCCAGCCAGCGGAGTCTTTGGGCTTTAATTCGCTGGACTATGGTCAGATCTGCGTAGAGCTCGTACAGCTCATCGTTAAATTTCCTTCGATACTCGCCGTTGGCATCACGGGAAGGACCATAAATCTTCCGGAGAACTTTTCTCTCAAATACTCCAAGGGCCATCTCATCTTCTCTTGACATTGTCCATGAATCTGAGCCATACATCAGGACAGGTATGATAAGAGACTTATAGAGCGTGATCTTTGTTCTTCGAGAGAGGACTTTACTTCTCAATTGCCTACTCAGTCCAAAGTAGCACTTGTTGGCAAGAGTGATTCTCCGCTGGATTTCTAGACTGATTTTATTTTCGGTGTTAATACTGGTTCCCAAATAGACGAAGTCTCTCACAGTTTCAAATTTGTAACTATCAACAGTGACATGGCTGCCAAGGCGCAGGTGCGCCGATTCTTTCTTTGATGACAGCAAATACTTCGTCTTGTCCTCGATCACGGCAAGACCCACTTTTTTCGCTTCCTTATCCAGTCCAGAGAAGGCAGCGCTTACGGCGCGGTTGTTAAGGCCAATGATATCAATATCATCGGCATACGCCAGCAATTGCACGCTCTTGTAAAAGATTGTGCCATTGCGGTTTAGCTCTGCTGCTCGAATTATCTTCTCCAGCATCAGATTGAAGAAATCGCACGAAAGGGAGTCGCCCTGTCTGAAGCCTCGTTTGGTTTCAAATGGCTCAGAGAGGTCCTTCCCGATTCTGACGGAGCTGTTGGTATTGCTCAACGTCATTTGGCAAAGCCGTATAAGCTTTGCAGGGAAGTCAAATTCAGACATGGCGGCATACAGGCAACTCCTTTTTACGCTGTCAAAAGCGGCTTTAAAATCGACAAAGAGATGGTGAGTGTCGATTCTCTTATCATGGGTCTTCTCCAGGATTTGGCGTATCGTGAAAATCTGGTCGATGGTAGACTTACCAGGTCTAAAGCCACACTGATAAGGTCCAATCAGTTTGTCTACGATGGGCTTCAGCCTTTCACACAACACGCTAGAAAGAACCTTATATGCGATATTAAGAAGACTAATTCCGCGGTAGTTGGTGCGGTTAGCGGGATCGCCTTTCTTGTGGATTGGGCAAAGCACACTTAAATTCCAATCCGGAGGCATGCATTCGTCTGACCATATTCTGCATAAGAGCTGATGCATGCTTTTTACCAGCTCTTCGCCTCCGTGTTTGAACAGCTCGGCGGGTAGTCCGTCTTTTCCAGGCGCTTTGTTGTTTTTGAGCCGGGATATAGCTATCCTCACTTCATCATAGTCAGGAGGTTGGACGACTTTTCCATCATCAGGGATTGGGGTATCGGGTTCGACGCCTCCCTCGCAATTTATCAGTGAGGAGAAGTGCTCCCTCCATAATTTAAGTATACTTTGTACGTCGGTTACCAGGTCGCCATTATTGTCCTTACAGGAGCTTGCCCCGGTCTTAAAACCTTCCGTCATCCGCCGGATCTTTTCATAGAATTTTCGGGCATCATTCCTGTCAGCCAGCATCTCAAGCTCCTCACACTCACGCCTTTCGGCCTCACTTTTCTTTTTTCTGAAAAGGCGTCTCTCTTCCTTCTTTGCCTCACGATATTGTTGCCATACACTGCGGGTTGCGCCCGTTCGCAACGTCTCCTTGTAGGCAGCGTCCTTTATTTTCGAGGCAGTTTTGCATTCCTCATCGTACCAGTTGTTCTTGCGGGCTCGCTGGAACCCTATAGTGGCCTCAGCGGCGGTACGCAATGAGTGAGAGATATGCTTCCATTGCTCGGTTACATCGTTAGGTCGAGGATTGCCCTCTGCTAGCAGGTGTGAGAGTCGAGTTGTGAAATTATCAGCTATCTGTGTCATGCGCAGCTTCTCGACGTCAAACTTTCCTTCCGTTACTGTGCGCACTTTCTTCGTTGCACAGAGGCGTGTGCGTATCTTGGCTGCGACAAGATAATGGTCAGAGTCAATATTGGGACCACGCAGTGTACGCACGTCCAGAACGGTGGAGCTATGTCTGCCGTCAATCAAGACATGATCAATCTGGTTTCTAGTTCTTTGATCAGGGGACAGCCATGTGGCTTGGTGTATTCGCTTATGCTGGAACCGGGTACTACTGATGACCATATTGCGAGCAGCGGCGAAGTCAATCAACCTAGTGCCGTTGGGGGATGTTATATCGTGGAGACTGAATTTTCCAACTGTGGGACCAAAGACTCCTTCCTTGCCCACCTTGGCATTAAAGTCGCCGAGCACGATTTTGATATCATGCTGGGGGCAGCGATCATAAGTCTGTTCAAGTTTATCGTAGAAGGAGTCCTTCTCTGCGTCGTCCGTCTCCTCTGTCGGCGCATAGGCGCAGATAAATGTTATGTTGAAAAACCTCGCCTTGATGCGGATCGCAGCGAGACGCTCGTTCACAGGAGTGAACGCTAATACTTGGCGGCGAAGTCTCTTTCCCACCACGAATCCTACACCACGCGCTTTGCCGCTTGTCTGGCCACTGTAGTATACGTCACAAGGACCGATGGTCGTCTTTCCTTGCCCCGTCCATCGCATTTCCTGCAGGGCGGTGATGTCGGCCTTTGCGCCTACGAGGACATCAACCAGTCGGGCAGCGGTACCGTCCCTTGAAAGGGTCCGGACATTCCCGGTACATGCCCTAATATCCAAATCATTATGCCTTATTCGTTTTCCTGGGTCGTCAACATTAAAGGGGGTTCTCATCCGAGGCTTTGCATTTGTTTTCATTGGAATTAAGTTTTTTACGTGGCGGGTCCCAAACCCAGCGCACAACCCGTTTCGGGGTTTTGGAAAATATTTACACATTTATATAGCGAGCCGCTTGCTTCAAGACAGACGCCCGCTTGCAGCCGCACCTCATGGTGAACAGACGCTACGCCAAAACCTCGGTGAGCCCTTAAACCAAGTATGTCAGAGTGGCCCCACCAGGGGCTCTTTCTGCCGCGAGCCTAAGTAGCTCCCGTTGCCCAGAGTGCACGAACGAGGACGCAAGAGTCGGGGCTGAGATAGCGGTAATAAAAACTCAAAATCGTAATTATGGACCGATTTGGCTGATATTTTACGTGTGAGCTGTTTGGAGCGGCTGATTTGCCGTCCTGAATTGAGGATAAAGTGGAATGGCTTAGGTGCCAAACCACGTACAAATAACAGGACTCGAGGTGATCGCACCAGGAGTTTGGGTTGTATGTTGGTTTAGTCAAGGCAGTGGCACCAAGACTTGAGAGTAATAACTTCAGGCACTTGAACCTGGTTATTTACGGCGATGGGAGAAATGGCGATGAAGCAGTTGCGCTATATGATTAAAGAAGCTTTAGGGTTGCTGGTCATGCATTTCTCAATTCTTTATTTTAATTTCTTCGCTTATATACAATTTTGGTCTTAAAATTATGCTGACTAGTGCATTGCTCTTGACTTCCGCAATACTAGGTCACTAGTCAGCAGTCTACCGTTCTAGGTCGTCAGTAAGTGGAATTGCTGACCACCGTACTAGGTCGCCAGCTGTCGCAACTGCTGACACTAGCGGTTGCAATGCTGACGCCAGCGACGGCACACTTACTGACGGCCGCGAGCAAAATATGACGCAATCGCTACTCCGCACTTTTGCTTGTTCTTGAATTTCATGCAAACAAATATGCCTGTGTCTGCATATTTGGACAGAAATGAACATGCTCCCGCCCGTGACTTTATTCAACGAGTTTCGATATGCGTCATTTCCCTCACTTGTGTTTTAATTTACATTCTTATTTCTAAATAAGGCATTTTTTTTTGTTTACATTTTAAGTTTATAATTACATTTCATTCTTAATGCTAAGTTTTAATTTACAATTCATTCTTACTAACTCTAATGGTGCGGTGGTCCCTTTACGTCACTGTTACGGCAAATGGTGCTTGTCGTGCCGCTGGCCGTGGTTGAGGAACTGCGTATGTGACGGGAGCTCGGGACTTCTTGTGAATGCAGGTTATCACGATTGCAACTATGATGCCAATTGATAGTATTAGAGCGACATACGCAATTGTCGCATGATGGTATTTGAGGTGGGAAATTTGTGAGGGTAACTCTGTCCCTATTTTCTGCATTAAATCTTGCTGTAGGGTCGATATATTTTTGACCTGATCAATGTACGGTTGTATGTGCAGGATTATGGAAGCTGTCTTTTCAGGATACGTAATGCTGCTAAGGTTTGCGGTTGCAGTGTATGACGCGTGGATTGCAGATGAGTATACTTGATGCCCTTGAATTATGACTGACTTGTGTTTGAGTGTACAGTCGGGGCTAATTTTTATAATCCCTGAGCCCTTTAATGTTAGCTGGGAATGATTTGCTCCGCACGCGGCATTGATTCGAGTGGGGGACTCCAACGCGTACATCCAGAGATTATTGTGCGTCAGCTGTTTTATCGGTGCGTTGTCTTCTACCGGGGCTACCTTGCAGATGTTCCCTGGATTGTTGTTGAGCAGTGACATTTCGCATTGACAAGGGCCTGAGTCTGCGGTGAATTTGGTCTGCACGTTCAGGCATAACACCTGGTTCTCTTTTATCGTAATGCACTCTCGCCACTGATTTTCTGTCAATGTTATATATTGATCTCGATGCGCTTTGATTGCAATGAGATCATTGCATGGCGTGATGGCAACCGTTGAACTGTTTATTCTGCTTGAAATTGGATGCGGTTTGAGCACTTCCCAGGTCTCTGGATCACACAACGGAAGTGACATTTCGAAGATCACGTGCTCATTCGTTCTTCCGCCTTTCACCTTCATGACCTTGTAGAGTTGTAAAAGATTGTTTTGGTCCACTGGCAACCTTAGTGATGTGGGTAGATGGTTGCGAACTCGGACTAATTCTGCTCGAAGTTGCGATGGTGATAGTAACGTTGGACTGATTCTTCCGTGGTGCGCATCTGTCAACGTATTGATAATTCTTGTCTGGCTGATAATAGTGCGAGTTGAGTTGCCAATGTACTGCTAGTTTGGACGAGGTTTGTTTGGTACCTTTGCGTCTGCTCCGTACGGACATATGCTGCCACCTTCACTATTTGGTCATCCACCACCTTGAACTTCTGTTTGATGTTCTGCTCCTCTTGTTTGAAGATGTTGAGTGTTGCATCAATAACTGATGTTTGATTGTTGAGTAACCCGTATAAATGGTTGTCATTTTGTTTGAGCGTGTTGATTGTGCTTGACATCTCTTCTGCATAGCTGTTGTCCAACACACCGAACAATGAGTTGGCAATGTTGCCGATGAAGTTGACCGCGCCTCGTTTGGATCGTGTGAGGAGGCTATTTTCTTCAGTTAGTTCTGCGATGTCGGCTTCCAAGGTGTCTACTACGTTTTCACATCCCGATTTCAGCACTATGGTGTCGCATATGGCCCTTAATGTCTTTGTTCCATTGATGAAGCGTGCTGTTTCTTCCCAATATGGCTGCAGATCGTAGTAGGAAATTATTTTCCACTCAGAGCGTGACACTTCCATCTTGGTGATGCCTTCAAAGTGGATGCCGATCTTGCTGTCGAATTCTGTTGTTTCGATGTCTGCGGAAAACACAAGTGGAAGTGCCAGCAGAGCTATTATCATTGTTGTCATTGTTGACATGGACGTAACTTTTCGTCGTTTTGCCTTGGGTAGTTCCTCTGGGGATACTTCCTTACGATCCGGTTGCGGTGAGCTTGGTGCCAGACTTGGCTGGCTGCCTGAGGGTTGGGTTTCCGTTTCCCCATCTTTGAGTCGTGGAATTGGAGCGAGGTATCTGATTGCTCGTTTCAGCACTCCGGATGCTGTTTTGACATCTGCCACTCTGATTATGTCGTCTGGACCCTTATAAGTTTTCACTATTCTCCCCAAGGGCCACTTCATCACTTGGACGTTGTCTTCCTTGAGTACCACTATGTCCCCTGGTTCTATGTTCGCCGTCTGTTTTTGCCATTTGTTCCGGTACTGTAACTCGTTGAGGTAATCCCGGGACCATCGTTTCCAAAACTCGTGTTTAAGCTGGGACACTAGCTTCCATCTTGTTTCTAGGTTGAGCTTGGCAGCCGTCGCTTGTGCATCAATTTGTGCTGTTAGTGGTTCTCCTATCAGGAAGTGCCCTGGAGTAAGTGCCCCAATGTCGTTCGGATCATCTGACATTGGTGATATCGGGCGAGAATTCAGTATCGCCTCGATCTCGATTATCAGGGTTTCGAGCTCCTCATATGTTAAGCTGGCATTTGCTGTACTTCTTAGCAGCAGATGCTTTGCCGATTTGACTGCAGCCTCCCACAGTCCACCAAAGTGTGGCGCTCTTGGGGGGATGAAATTGAATTGGATTCCTCTTTTCCCGCATTCGTTAATAATTTTTTCTTGTGCCTCTTGTGAATGTATTACCGAGTTTAACTCTGGGAGCTTGTTCTTAGCTCCTACGAAATTGGTGGCATTGTCACAAAACAGGTTTTGACAATGGCCTCGCCTGGCGATGAAGCGCTTGAGGGCCCCAATGAATGCCTCGGTGGTTAAGTCACTCACTAGCTCTAGGTGGACTGCTTTTGTGGTGAAGCAAACGAACACCGCAATATAAGCCTTGTGCGGCCTTTTTCCACGAAGTTTGTAATGCACTGTTATAGGGCCGCAATAATCTACACCGCTGTTTATAAATGGTCGAGATGGTGTGACCCTTGAGGAAGGCAGGTTTCCCATGATCTGATTGAGTAGTTCTGGCTTTGCCTTGCTGCATGTGACGCATCGATGCACTGTTGCTCGTGCCATGATTTTTCCCTTTATGGGCCAAAATCGTTGTCGCATCATTCCCAACAGAGTTTGCGGGCCGCAATGTTTGTTCTCCTTGTGTACCATTTCGAACATCAATTTTGTAATGTTATCGTTGTATGGTAGAAGAAGTTGGTGTTTCGAGTCGTATGCCAATGATGAAGCCTCTAGTCTCCCTCCAACCCGTATCAATCCCTTGTTATCCAAAAATGGTACGAGTTTGGACAAGTTGCTAGACCGCTGGAGCTCCTTATGATGTTTCAATTGTTTGATTTCTTCCTTAAAGTCTGCCGCTTGTATTTGTTTGACGATGTGCATTAGTGCCAGTTCCAGTTCTGCCGTGGTTAAGCTTCGTGATGACGGCTGTGCTGCCTTTTTGCTTTTAGCTTGCGTGATGAACCGTAGTACATAGCCGATTATACGTTGTAGCCGGTGAAATGAGTTGCCGTGATTCACCTTGTAAATCATCTCCGTTTCTTCTACCGATGTGACCAGTGATTTCGAATGGTTGGCCTTTACTTCAATATCGTTCTGGTTGTTGGAGGCTGGGTTGAGACGTTTCGGCCAGACTGATTCCTTGCCATGCAAAAATAATGGTCCACAGAACCATAGTGCACACTCTTTAAATGCCTTTGGTGACATTCCTCTAGACAGGATGTCGGCTGGATTGTCCTTTGATCGAACATGTCGCCACTGTTCCGCTCTAGTTGTTTCTTTGATTGTTGCAATGCGATTGGCGATGAATGTGGTGTGTGCTGCGTCTGAATTTACCCAAGCCAACACTATCTCGGAATCGGTCCAGAAATATATGGCACCCTTAAATTGAATGTCTGCTGCTATTCTTTCTGCCAACTGGGCCCCTAATGCAGCAGCACATAACTCCAAGCGGGGTATTGTTTGTTTTTTCAGTGGAGCTACCCTTGACTTTGCACATAATAACCTTGTCATGACGGTGCCTTCTTTTAGCGTGGCGCGAATATAGGCCGCGGCTCCATAGGCCTTCTCTGATGCATCCGAGAAAATGTGTAGTTGCATGGTTTCCGGGAGTCTTCCCTTAAAAATGTGCCTTGAGATCTGAAGTGTTTTTAACTCTTCAAGATCTGACCTGAACGTGAGCCATCTTGTATGTAGCTCTGCTGGAAGTGCCTGATCCCAATCTAATTTTAGCTCCCATAGCTCTTGTATGAGTATTTTGGCCGTTACTACGAGGAGACAGTATTCCTAATGGGTCGAAGAGCCTTGCTAGGTCTGACGTGACCGAGCGTTTTGTTATCCTCTTTACTTCTTCTATGTTGACCTTGACAGCTAACAGGTCTGGTTTTGGAGCCATGTGAGCCCCAGTGTTTTGACGGCTGCAGCCCTTGTGTTTTCCAAGTCCAGATTAACCTCTTGATCTCCTTCTGCTATATTTTGGAGCAGTTGAGGGTGGTTGGCGCTCCATTTTCGTAGATTGAAGCCGTTTTCCTGCATGATCTTTATTAGTTGTTCTTGTATGAGCATTGCTGTGGATAGGTTGTCTGCTCCGCCTAAGCCGTCGTCAACATAAAAGCTGTCGTTTAGGAATTGAGAGGCTAGCGCATATCGAGAAACATTTTCGGTGGCAATTTTTTTGCACTTCATTTCGTGGCTAGATATGGTGCTGATCTAGTTCCATATGTGACCGTGTTTAGCTGATAATACGTTATTGGCATGTTGGCATCCTTTCGCCAAATTATTAGTTGAAACGGCCGGTCTTCTGGTGCTATTAAGATTTGACGGTACATTTTTTCGACATCAGTGGTGAACACGAACCTTGGCATTCTAAAACGCAGTAATATTGAAAACAGATCGCTTTGTACCTTTGGTCCTGTGTACATAATATCATTTAGGGAGTGACCGGTCGATGTTTTCGCAGATGCGTCAAATACCACGCGAAGTTTTGTGGTTGTGCTCTCTGGTCTCAGTATACAGTGATGAGGTATGAAATAGTTCGGTGTAGTAATCGTATCTGTTGATATTTTCGTCATGTGCCCCAGGGCTTCATATTCGTCCATGAACTTGACGTACTCTGTCCTCACTTGGGGATTTTTCTGAAGTCGACGTTCCAATGACAGGAACCTGTTGAGCGCTATTGAGTGCGAGTCCCCCAGAACCATGGGGTCCTGATGGAATGGTATTTTCACTGTGAACCGATTTTCCTTATTTTTTGAGGTGTGTCTGGCAAAGTGCTCCTCACACTTTTCCTCGTCCAGAGATAATGACTTCTTGTTGCCTTTTACCTCTTCCAGTTCCCAGAGTTTCGAGATAGAGGTTTCTAGGGATTCGTCCGCCAAGCACATTCCACAGGATGCATCTTTTGGGCTTCCTTCGTTGAGTCTGCCAGACACAATCCATCCGAGTGCAGTATTTTGCATTATTGGTAGATGCGGGGCTAGCTTGATTTGCCCAATGGTGAGAAGCTGGTGATAGTGCTCAGCTCCCAAAAGTAGATCTATTTTGTCAGGGCGATTGAAGTTTGGATCCGCTAACTGGAGATTCCTTGGTAGTGACCATTTTTCAGTGTTAATGAATTGCGATGGTTGAGGCGAGATGATGCGAGGAAGGACGAGCGCTTCAATGCGTGCTGTGAAGCTCGTGTTTCGAGAATGTAAGGCAACGTTCACTCTATGTTGTGTTTTTGTGTTAGTTGCCCCGATCCCGGTGATATTGACATGTGAGGTTTTCAGTGGTAACCTGAGCCGTTTTACCAGACGTTCTGTTATGAAGTTTACCTGTGACCCTGAGTCTAATAACGCGCGGCATTCAACTTCTGTGGCGTCTGTTTTGATTATAACTACTGCTGTGCTCAATAGGACGTATGGCCTTTGTCCACCTTTGTCCGTCGCAGTGAGTGAATCTACTTCAGAACTTCGTGATGAGGTGGATGCCGCTGAGGCAGCTTCTGGCGTCCTTTTTCTGGTTACTTCCGCTGATGCTGCTGATGTCCTCCCGATTTTGGGCTCACCTTCGTGACTCAGGCTTGGCCTTGATGAGTTTCTGCTCGTTTCCAGGTGCAAAAGTGAATTATGTTTCTTGTTGCATTTCATGCATTCTCTTGACTTGCAAGTCTTAGAGGAGTGCCCGGGTCTCATGCA
This sequence comes from Campiglossa producta, assembly GCA_964058755.1. Classification (NCBI taxonomy): domain Eukaryota; kingdom Metazoa; phylum Arthropoda; class Insecta; order Diptera; family Tephritidae; genus Campiglossa; species Campiglossa producta. Next base: position 97,156,801 of record CAXKVI010000001.1, read on the forward strand.
GTTTACGCATAGTTTTTGTCTTTGGACGTAATTGAGCCGTTCATTTGGTGTCATTGTTTGAAATTCTTGGCACCGAAACAAAAGGTGGCTTCCATTGTGGCAGAGCGAGCAGGAGGTTTCCTTTGGTTCGGAGGCGGCCGCACATGTTTTTGACACGAACCTTTCCTTCTGTCCCATTGCTTCCATTGATTGAAAGCGGGCTTCAAGAAAGTGCAGAAAATTGTTCAGTCCTTGAACTTCCTTCGGGTTTACTATTGACCGTTCGTATAATATGTGCGTACCCCGATCCAATTTTTTTGTGAGCAAGTGTATTAAGATGGGGTCCCAAGTGTTTGTAGGGATGCCCATGTTTACTAATGCATGCAAGCATTATTTTGTTACATCATGCAACCTTTTTATTGATGTGGACGTTGCTGTAATTGTTGGTTGCTCCAGTAATTGGTTCATAATGGATGCAACAAGAACCCGTTTATTGTTATATCTATTTTGTAGCAGCTTCCAGGCTGTTTCGTAATTTTCGGCAGTGGCTGATAGGTGGCTTATTAGTTGTTCGGCTTCCCCACTTAGGTTTGACTTTAAATACCACATTTTTTGAACTGTGGGGATCTCTTGTTTGTCTACCAATTGGGAGAAGAGGTCAAAGAATGCTATCCATTTTAAGTATTCCCCATTAAATTTGGGGATTGTTATTTTTGGAAGCTGAATCGTTTTATTTTTGACCGTTTCCTCAATTTTATTTGCCGTGTTTTCCTTGAGCTTGAAATTGCTATAAACCGATGCTTCGACAGTCGTGTATGACTCCATGTCATACCCATCTCTTACAGGATCTATGCTGTCTTCCCCGATCGAGAAGTGGAGCTGTTGTATTTGCTCCCAAAGTTTCTCTTTTAGCTTCATGTTTGCCGCTGTAGGGTCCATTTCGAGGAGCCGTTTTAGTGATGCTATCATCACGTTTTGTCTTCTAATGGCTGAAGACAATTCTGGTTTCCGAGAGGGAGCGTAGGTACTTCCGGGAAGACCTTTCGTTTGCTCGTCCGGTGTTTGGGTTTTGAGAGTGTAAGGCAACGTTCACTCTATGTTGTGTTTTTGTGTTAGTTGCCCCGATCCCGGTGATATTGACATGTGAGGTTTTCAGTGGTAACCTGAGCCGTTTTACCAGACGTTCTGTTATGAAGTTTACCTTTGACCCTGAGTCTAATAACGCGCGGCATTCAACTTCTGTGGCGTCTGTTTTGATTATAACTACTGCTGTGCTCAATGGGACGTATGGCCTTTGTCCACCAATTACCATCACGTCGGGGTCACCAAAATGTTTGGAGCGGCTGATTTGCCGTCCTGAATTGAGGATCGAGTGGAATGGCTTAGGTGCCAAACCACGTACAAATAACAGGACTCGAGGTGATCGCACCAGGAGTTTGGGTTGTGAGAGGTTCCGTCATGCCGGACTCCATTATTTCCTTGTACTTTGACGTCAACTCGGATATTTTTTTGTAGTATCCGGTGGTGAAATATTGGTGGCTGGGATCCATATCTGCGAGGCAACGGATTTTATTGTCTGTTACCTCAAATTCGGCCCACGCTATGTCTAAGCGTTCGAGGCGCTCTTTGTAATATTCAGGCGTTTTCCTCGCTGCTGAATCCTTTTTGAAGTTACGGATTATTGTCTCTATCAGCTCTCCAGTTGTACCTTGGGAGGCTGTCAATGTCTCCATTGTTTCTTCATTGGTTGGAGCCATATCGAAATTGATTCCGATGCTGGCTAACTGAATTGGCAAGATTGAGGGTGGGTCAGAAGTTGCTGACGTTGTCGCTCAAGTCGTTGCGTGTTCGGGATTACGGACTGGCGGAGTTGCCGAGTTGTTCAGGTCCTGTAACTTGCGGGGTCACAGGGGGTTAGAGGGTTGCGTGTTCAAATCACGTCGGGGTCACCAAAATGTTTGGAGCGGCTGATTTGCCGTCCTGAATTGAGGATAAAGTGGAATGGCTTAGGTGCCAAACCACGTACAAATAACAGGACTCGAGGTGATCGCACCAGGAGTTTGGGTTGTATGTTGGTTTAGTCAAGGCAGTGGCACCAAGACTTGAGAGTAATAACTTCAGGCACTTGAACCTGGAGTGTAATGGAGTGTGGTTGCTAAGTGACCTTGCTCAATCCCGACTCTTGCGTCCTCGTTCGTGCACTCTGGGCAACGGGAGCTACCTAGGCTCGCGGCAGAAAGAGAGGGAGCCCCGGTGGGGCCACTCTGACATACTTGGTTTAAGGGCTCACCGAGGTTTTTTTGCGCAGCGTCTGTTCACCATGAGGTGCGGCTGCAAGCGGGCGTCTGTCTTGAAGCAAGCGGCTCGCTATATAAATGTGTAAATATTTTCCAAAAACCCCGAAACGGGTTGTGCGCTGGGTTTGGGACCCGCCACGTAAAAAATTTAGTCCAATGAAAAATAAATTAAAGCCTCGGATGAGAACCCCCTTTAATGTTGACGACCCGGCAAAACGAATAAGGCATAATGATTTGGATATTAGGGCATGTACCGGGAATGTCCGGACCCTTTCAAGGGACGGTACCGCTGCCCGACTGGTTGATGTCCTCGTTAACGCAAAGGCTGACATCACCGCCCTGCAGGAAATGCGATGGACGGGACAAGGAAAGACGACCATCGGACCTTGTGACGTATACTACAGTGGCCAGACACGCGGCAAAGCGCGTGGTGTAGGATTCGTGGTGGGAAAGAGACTTCGCCGCCAAGTACTAGCGTTCATCCCCGTGGACGAGCGTCTCGCTGCGATCCGCATCAAAGCGAAATTTTTCAACATAACATTTATCTGCGCCTATGCGCCGACTGAGGAGACGGACGACGCAGAGAAGGACTCCTTCTACGATAAACTTGAACAGACTTATGATCGCTGCCCCCAACATGATATCAAAATCGTGCTCGGCGACTTTAATGCGAAGGTGGGCAAGGAAGGAGTCTTTGGTCCAACAGTTGGAAAATTTAGTCTCCATGATATAACATCCCCCAACGGCACTAGGTTGATTGATTTCGCTGCTGCTCGCAATATGGTCATCAGTAGTACCAGGTTCCAGCATAAACGAATACACCAAGCCACATGGCTGTCTCCTGATCAAAGAACAAGAAACCAGATTGATCATGTCATGATCGACGGCAGACATAGCTCCACCGTTCTGGACGTGCGTACCCTTCGTGGTCCCAATATCGACTCGGACCATTATCTTGTTGCAGCCAAGATACGCACACGCCTCTGTGTAGCAAAGAAAGTGCGCACAGTAACGGAAGGAAAGTTTGACGTCGAGAAGCTGCGCACGACACAGACAGCTGACAATTTCTCCACTCGACTCTCACACCTGCTATCGGAGAGCAATCCTCGACCTAACGATGCAACCGAGCAATGGAAGCATATCTCTCACTCATTACGTACCGCCGCTGAGGCCACTATAGGGTTCCAGCGAGCCCGCAAAAACAACTGGTACGATGAGGAATGCAGCACTGCCTCGGACAAAAAGGACGCTGCCTACAGGGAGACGTTGCGAACGGGCGCAACCCGCAGTGTATGGCAACGCTATCGTGAGGCAAAGAAGGAAGAGAGACGCCTTTTCAGAAAAAAGAAACGTGAGGCCGAAAGTCGTGAGTGTGAGGAGCTTGAGATGCTGGCTGACAGGAATGATGCCCGAAAATTCTATGAAAAGATCCGGCGGATGACGGAAGGTTTTAAGACCGGGGCAAGTTCCTGTAAGGACAATAATGGCGACCTGGTAACCGACGTACAGAGTGTACTTAAATTATGGAGGGAGCACTTCTCCTCACTGCTAAATTGCGAGGGAGACGTCGAACCCGATACCCCAATCCCTGACGATGGAAAAGTCGTCCCACCACCTGACTATGATGAAGTGAGGATAGCTATATCCCGGCTGAAAAACAACAAAGCGCCTGGAAAAGACGGACTACCCGCCGAGCTGTTCAAACACGGAGGCGAAGAGCTGGTAAAAAGCATGCATCAGCTCTTATGCAGAATATGGTCAGACGAGTGCATGCCTCCAGATTGGAATTTAAGTGTGCTCTGCCCAATCCACAAGAAAGGCGATCCCGCTAACCGCACCAACTACCGCGGAATCAGCCTTCTTAATATCGCGTATAAGGTTCTTTCTAGCGTATTGTGTGAAAGACTGAAGCCCATCGTAGACAAGCTGATTGGACCTTATCAGTGTGGCTTTAGACCTGGTAAGTCTACCATCGACCAGATTTTCACGATACGCCAAATCCTGGAGAAGACCCATGATAAAAGAATCGACACACACCATCTCTTTGTCGATTTCAAAGCCGCTTTTGACAGCGCAAAAAGGAGTTGCCTGTATGCCGCCATGTCTGAATTTGACTTCCCTGCAAAGCTTATACGGCTTTGCCAAATGACGTTGAGCAATACTAACAGCTCCGTCAGAGTCGGGAAGGACCTCTCTGAGCCATTTGAAACCAAACGAGGCTTCAGACAGGGCGACTCCCTTTCGTGCGATTTCTTCAACCTGATGCTGGAGAAGATAATTCGAGCAGCAGAGCTAAACCGCAATGGTACAATCTTTTACAAGAGCGTGCAATTGCTGGCGTATGCCGATGATATTGATATCATTGGCCTTAACAACCGCGCCGTAAGCGCTGCCTTCTCTGGACTGGATAAAGAAGCGAAAAAAGTGGGTCTTGCGGTCAACGAGGACAAGACGAAGTATTTGCTGTCATCAAAGAAAGAATCGGCGCACCTGCGCCTTGGCAGCCACGTCACTGTTGATAGTTACAAATTTGAAACTGTGAGGGACTTCGTCTATTTGGGAACCAGCATTAACACCGAAAATAATATCAGTCTAGAAATCCAACGGAGAATCACTCTTGCGAACAAGTGCTACTTTGGACTGAGTAGGCAATTGAGAAGTAAAGTCCTCTCTCGAAGAACAAAGATCGCGCTCTATAAGTCTCTCATCATACCTGTCCTGATGTATGGCTCAGACTCATGGACAATGTCAAGAGAAGATGAGATGGCCCTTGGAGTATTTGAGAGAAAAGTTCTCCGGAAGATTTATGGTCCTTCCCGTGATGCCGACGGCGAGTATCGAAGGAGATTTAACGATGAGCTGTACGAGCTTTACGCAGATCTGACCATAGTCCAGCGAATTAAAGCCCAAAGGCTCCGCTGGCTGGGTCACGTCATGCGAATGGACAAAGAAGCTCCAGCCCAGAAGGTTTTCCAATCGTCACCCGAATTCGGCAGCAGAGGAAGGGGGAGGCCTCGACTGAGATGGAAACAACAGGTGGAGGATGACTTGAACTCCCTTGGGGTTTCCAATTGGCGTCAGTTATCGCTAAAAAGGAATGACTGGCGTGCTTTGATAGGCGACGGCCAAAATCGCTTAGGCGGTTAAGCGCCAATAAATGATGATGATGACTTGAACCTGGTTATTTACGGCGATGGGAGAAATGGCGATGAAGGAGTTGCGCTATATGATTAAAGAAGCTTTAGGGTTGCTGGTCATGCATTTCTCAATTCTTTATTTTAATTTCTTCGCTTATATACAATTTTGGTCTTAAAATTATGCTGACTAGTGCATTGCTCTTGACTTCCGCAATACTAGGTCACTAGTCAGCAGTCTACCGTTCTAGGTCGTCAGTAAGTGGAATTGCTGACCACCGTACTAGGTCGCCAGCTGTCGCAACTGCTGACACTAGCGGTTGCAATGCTGACGCCAGCGACGGCACACTTACTGACGGCCGCGAGCAAAATATGACGCAATCGCTACTCCGCACTTTTGCTTGTTCTTGAATTTCATGCAAACAAATATGCCTGTGTCTGCATATTTGGACAGAAATGAACATGAGCTATTTAATTAATTTCTAAATTTAAAAAAAAAATTGGACCCGCTAGGTGCCGCGTGAGTCGCTTTATTTGATAATTACGAAGGTCTGTTTTCAGTGTCGATTAATTCGTTTTTCAACGAACTTCCCGTTGAGGTAGGATCTTGAAATTTTCATCATCGCTTAGTTTTCTGCCTCCACGCAAAATAACAAAAAAATAATTCCGATAGGTGGCGCACGAGTAGAGATATTCGAAAGTTTTCATTCCAGGAAATTTTGCTTTTGATATTGTACTAACTTGCAGTTAAGATGGGATTTTGCAAATTTTCGTCATCGTTCAGGCTTCGCTAACAGTAAATAAAAAAATTAGCTTAATTTCAAAAATCCCATTTATCGTTTAGTTTAGTCTTTATTCCAATATCCCAAAAGTAACTTTATTAACCACGCGGCTTTATTGTAAAAGATTCTATGTTTTCTGTTGCTACTAGCGGCCGCTTGATGTCGCTGCGACATTATTGCCTCTTTGCCGCACGGCTTTATAGCGGCGTCACAATCAATATTTGCCGCAGCATTATGTATTGACAGATGAGTTGAACGTGTGTATTTAGGTAGAGAACGACACATTGCGCATCACGAGCGACACCTGACATGCAAAAGTTGCCAACTTTCAACTTTGTATGCATGAAAAGCATAAGAAGAAGCATTTTACACTTGGCTCTCATATAGTTGATTGTGCCGCTGTTGCTGTGACGCATAAGTTTCCGTTAAATGCATGTACATACGAAACTTGGTTGTCACGTAAAGATTGCATAACTAATTTAAACAATATTTTATATTTAAAATAAATTCAAGAAAAAAGATGTTCTAAGCACAAGCTTATAGGTATATTTCTTGTTGATAAACCGAACTAAAAAGTAAAAAATAAAATTAAAGAAAAAAATTTTTTTGAAAAATAAGCTTTTATTATTGGTTTATAAAATTAACTAAAAAGTAAAAAATAAATTGACTGTAAATGAATATAACACTTTATAAGTTCATTGTAACCTTTAAAGATAATTTGGCTTCTTCGTCTGCCACAAAATAATTCCATATTGTACATAATTATATATTTCTAACATTAAAACTTTACACCTAAATTATTAAATCTTCCAGTATATATCACATCCCTAACTTTATTAATAATAAAAGCGTGTTAAATTTTGATGGTATAATTAAGAACATTTAGGACCTTCTTTTCTATTTGATGGTTTAATTAAGAACATTCAAGACCTTCTTTTCTATTTGATGGTATAATTAAGAACATTCAGGTGTTAAATTTTGATGGTATAAATAAGAACATTTAGGACCTTCTTTTCTATTTGATGGTATAATTAAGAACATTCATGACCTTCTTTTCTTGCTATCGCAATTTAACACATCATCATCATCATTTATTGGCGCTTAACCGCCTAAGCGATTTTGGCCGTTGCATATCAAAGCACGCCACTCATTCCTTTTTAGCGATAACTGACGCCAATTGGAAACCCCAAGGGAGTTCAAGTCATCCTCCACCTGTTGTTTCCATCTCAGTCGAGGCCTCCCCCTTCCTCTGCTGCCGAATTCAGGCGACGATAGGAAAACCTTCTGTGCTGGAGCTTCTTTGTCCATTCGCATAACATGGCCCAGCCAGCGGAGTCTTTGGGCTTTAATTCGCTGGACTATGGTCAGATCTGCGTATAGCTCGTACAGCTCATCGTTAAATTTCCTTCGATACTCGCCGTTGGCATCACGGGAAGGACCATAAATCTTCCGGAGAACTTTTCTCTCAAATACTCCAAGGGCCGTCTCATCTTCTCTTGACATTGTCCATGAATCTGAGCCATACATCAGGACAGGTATGATGAGAGACTTATAGAGCGTGATCTTTGTTCTTCGAGAGAGGACTTTACTTCTCAATTGCCTACTCAGTCCAAAGTAGCACTTGTTGGCAAGAGTGATTCTCCGCTGGATTTCTAGACTGATATTATTTTCGGTGTTAATACTGGTTCCCAAATAGACGAAGTCCCTCACAGTTTCAAATTTGTAACTATCAACAGTGACATGGCTGCCACGGCGCAGGTGCGCCGATTCTTTCTTTGATGACAGCAAATACTTCGTCTTGTCCTCGTTCACGGCAAGACCCACTTTTTTCGCTTCCTTATCCAGTCCAGAGAAGGCAGCGCTTACGGCGCGGTTGTTTAGGCCAATGATATCAATATCATCGGCATACGCCAGCAATTGCACGCTCTTGTAAAAGATTGTACCATTGCGGTTTAACTCTGCTGCTCGAATTATCTTCTCCAGCATCAGATTGAAGAAATCGCACGAAAGGGAGTCGCCCTGTTAGAAGCCTCGTTTGGTTTCAAATGGCTCAGAGAGGTCCTTCCCGATTCTGACGGAGCTGTTGGTATTGCTCAACGTCATTTGGCAAAGCCGTATAAGCTTTGCAGGGAAGTCAAATTCAGACATGGCGGCATACAGGCAACTCCTTTTTGCGCTGTCAAAAGCGGCTTTGAAATCGACAAAGAGATGGTGTGTGTCGATTCTTTTATCATGGGTCTTCTCCAGGATTTGGCGTATCGTGAAAGTCTGGTCGATGGTAGACTTACAACGTCTAAAGCCACACTGATAAGGTCCAATCAGTTTGTCTACGATGGGCTTCAGTCTTTCACACAACACGCTAGAAAGAACCTTATATGCAATATTAAGAAGACTAATTCCGCGGTAGTTGGTGCGGTTAGCGGGATCGCCTTTCTTGTGGATTGGGCAAAGCACACTTAAATTCCAATCCGGAGGCATGCATTCGTCTGACCATATTCTGCATAAGAGCTGATGCATGCTTTTTACCAGCTCTTCGCCTCTGTGTTTGAACAGCTCGGCGGGTAGTCCGTCTTTTCCAGGCGCTTTGTTGTTTTTGAGCCGGGATATCGCTATCCTCACTTCATCATAGTCAGGTGGTGGGACGACTTTTCCATCGTCAGGGATTGGGGTATCGGGTTCGACGTCTCCCTCGCAATTTAGCAGTGAGGAGAAGTGCTCCCTCCATAATTTAAGTACACTTTGTACGTCGGTTACCAGGTCGCCATTATTGTCCTTACAGGAGCTTGCCCCGGTCTTAAAACCTTCCGTCATCCGCCGGATCTTTTCATAGAATTTTCGGGTTAGGTCGGGGATTGCCCTCTGCTAGCAGGTGTGAGAGTCGAGTGGAGAAATTATCAGCTGTCTGTGTCACGCGCAACTTCTCGACGTCAAACTTTCCTTCCGTTACTTTGCGCACTTTCTTCGTTGCACAGAGGCGTGTGCGTATCTTGGCTGCGACAAGATAATGGTCAGAGTCAATATTGGGACCACGCAGTGTACGCACGTCCAGAACGGTGGAGCTATGTCTGCCGTCAATCAAGACATGATCAATCTGGTTTCTAGTTCTTTGATCAGGGGACAGCCAGGTGGCTTGGTGTATTCGCTTATGCTGGAACCTGGTACTACTTATGACCATATTGCGGGAAGCGGCGAAGTCAATCAACCTAGTGCCGTTGGGGGATGTTATATCGTGGAGACTGAATTTTCCAACTGTAGGACCAAAGACTCCTTCCTTGCCCACCTTGGCATTAAAGTCGCCGAGCACGATTTTGATATCTTGCTGGGGGCAGCGATCATAAGTCTGTTCAAGTTTATCGTAGAAGGAGTCCATCTCTGCATCGTCCGTCTCCTCAGTCGGCGCATAGGCGCAGATAAATGTTATGTTGAAAAACCTCGCCTTGATGCAGATCGCAGCGAGACGCTCGTCCACAGGAGTGAACGCTAATACTTGGCGGCGAAGTCTATTTCCCACCACGAATCCTACACCACGCGCTTTGGCGCGTGTCTGGCCACTGTAGTATACGTCACAAGGACCGATGGTCGTCTTTCCTTGCCCCGTCCATCGCATTTCCTGCAGGGCGGTGATGTCGGCCTTTGCGCCTACGAGGACATCAACCAGTCGGGCAGCGGCACCGTCCCTTGAAAGGGTCCGGACATTCCCGGTACATGCCCTAATATCCAAATCATTCTGCCTTATTCGTTTTGCCGGGTCGTCAACATTAAAGGGGGTTCTCATCCGAGGATTTGATTTTGTTTTCATTGGAATTAAGTTTTTTACGTGGCGGGTCCCAAACCCAGCGCACAACCCGTTTCGGGGTTTTTGGAAAATATTTACACATTTATATAGCGGGCCGCTTGCTTTAAGACAGACGCCCGCTTGCAGCCGCACCTCATGGTGAACAGACGCTACGCAAAAACCTCGGTGAGCCCTTAAAAAAGTATGTCAGAGTGGCCCCACCGGGCTCCCTCTCTTTCTGCCGCGAGCCTAGGTAGCTCCCGTTGCCCAGAGTGCACGAACGAGGACGCAAGAGTCGGAATTGAGCAAGGTCACTTAGCAACCACACTCCATTACACTCCCGAAATTTAACACGCTTTTATTATTAATAATATTAGGAATGTGATATATACTGGAAGATTTAATAATTTAGGTATAAAGTTTTAATGTTAGAAATATATAATTATGTAAAATATGGAATTATTTTGTGGCAGACGAAGAAGCCAAATTATCTTTAAAGGTTACAATGAACTTATAAAGTGTTATATTCCTTTACAGTCAATTTATTTTTTACTTTTTAGTTAATTTTATAAACCAATAATAAAAGCTTATTTTTAAAAAAAATTTTTTTTCTTTAATTTTATTTTCATTTCAATCAGCAAGCATCAGCAATCGTCGTTTGCTTCGAAGCATTGCTCATGCTGCTGCTTTTGCTGTTGATTTTTTTCAGGCAGAAGCAAAAGCAAACATGCTGTTTTTCAAGCATTACAAATTCCAAAGCACAGCATCAGCAAGTTTTCGATGCTTTTTCTATATGTACAATTCATTAACACGTTTTTTTTTTTATAAAAATACATAAAGGCCAAAAATGGTACTTTTTTGAAAAAGTATGGTCCGGGGTCCTGGCTCTAAAAAAAGGAAAAATTGACACCTTTTTGACCCCTTTTCACTTTCAAACTGCAATGAAATGCATTTTTGTCGATTTTTTGTTAAAACCCAAAAAATCTCCTTGTTCCTTTTTTACTTTTACATCGGGAACTCTTGCCGATTTCCAAATGTCTTGCCAGTAGCAACGCTATATTATGTGACATATGTATGTATCTATACATTAGGGTGATTCAAATAAAAAAGTTTTAGTTCTTTTGGGTCTTACCCCCTACAAAGTTAGTAAATGATGAGAAAATAAGCCTGGTAAAAAGTGAAAATGGAACTCCTTTCAGAGTGAGTTTTCTTATTATTTTCGAAACCTTTTGCAAAATCATATGCTTAAAGTGGAGGTTTTAAAGTTTAAAAACTTTTTACATTATGCGATTATCATTACTATTAAAGTAACTATAACCATGGAAAAGGCTTTTGTAAATGTGTTCCTATCTAAAAAAAAGAGGGCACCCTCTTTTCTGCTGGGGCCCTTTTTGAAATTTTTCAGCGGCAACACAGCATATAGGTACATACATACTTATTTTAATAACAACTCTTTGATTTTATTATACCTTTCATGAACATGAAATGGTATTATAACTTTGGTCCGATGTTTGTAAATATGAGAAGAAGAAGAGATAGACCCATCAATAAGTATACCGAAATGATCAGGATGACGAGATGAGTTGATTTAGCCATGTCCGTCTGTCTGTCTGTCTGTTTGAACGCAAACCAGTCCCTCAGTTTTTGAGATATTTGGCTGAAATTTGGTATGCGGCCACCATTTTCCAATATAGGAATCATTTGTCGGAACCAGCAAGATCGGACCAATATAACATATAGCTCCCATACAACCGATTATTCCCATAAACGGATTTTGGGCTATAACTCCTGTAATTAAACACGAAGGAACGTGAAATTTTATAAGTGTTGCTATTTTTATATGTGAAATATCGATGCTGAAAATCATGGAGATGGGATAAATATTTCACATAGCTCCCATACAATCGATTATTCCGATAAACGGATTTTGGGCTATAACTCTTGTAATTAAACACGTAGGAACGGGAAATTTTGTAAGTATTGCTATTTTTATATGTGAAATATCGATGTTGAAATTCATAGAGATGGGATAAATATTTCACATAGCTCCCAAACAATCGATTATTCCGATAAACGGATTTTGGGCTATAACTCCTGTAATTAAACACGCAGGAACGTGAAATTTTGGACGTATTGCTATTTTTATATGTGAAATATCGATGTTGAAAATCATTGAGATGGCATAAATATTTCACATAGCTCCCATACAATCGATTATTCCGATAAGCGGATTTTGGGCTATAAGTCCTGTAATTAAACACATAGGAACGTGAAATTTTGGAAGCATCGCTATTTTTATATGTAAAATATCGTTGTTGAAAATCATTGAAATGGGATAAATATTTCACATAGCCCCCATACAATCGATTGTTCCGATAAACGGATTTTGGTAGATAACTCCTGTAATTATATCGGTAGGAACGTGAAATTTCGTAAATGTTGCTATTTTAGAATGTGGAATGTCGATGTTAAAAATCAATGAGATTGGACCAATATAACACATCGTCCCCATATAGTCGATAGCTCCGATAATTTCGGTATGAGCTAAAGTTAAATTCACACAGGCTGTACTGGGATCAAACAGTGAAAATCGTGACGCTTATTCATGAAAGGTATTTAGCCTTCGGCACAGCCGAAGACAGCTTTCCTTACTTGTTTTATTCTGTCTTTGGGAAAATATCTGCAAGTCTTCATCTTTCAGCCTTTAGCATCTAAGCCGCAATCTGAAAATTAAACAAAAATTATTTCATTGAAAACACTCTAAATTACCAAAACAAAACGGATAAAAGGCACCCAAAAAATGTCGGGATGGGTATCAAACTACGCCTTTTGATCCCGGTATCCAGAATCCAAAAGTGCTTATATGGTATTTATTTGCATAACAGAGTTGGCCACCCTCTGCCGCTCAAACACCGGCTACACCAAACATGAATACCATGCACACAAATAGCATCCCGTCATTTTTGTACGTATTTTAGCAGGAAACATTTGCCGAACAACGCTATAAATTACACAAATTATCTACTTACCCAAGGCTCATGGTATAAAAAAGAAGGTAATTCCACTGTCAAAAATTCGTTGTCAATCTAGCTTCACTTTAGATTAAAAAAGAGTTTTCTGTCATTTCCTTTGATGTCAAAAGATAGCATAGCGTTGCCCAATCACATATATATAAAAAATAGTATTTCGAAAAAATAAGTTGGGCATTTTCAAATAAAATTTGTTTGTGTACTGATTTTTTAAGTGCATTTCTTTGAAGGTACTCATAGAATTTGTTTCCAAGCCGAAACGATTCGGAAAGCTCAAGTAGAGAAGATTGGTTATTGAAGCATAGTTCTTAGCTTTATATTTTCATTTATAAATTGATTTTAAAATAAAAATCAAGGCCCAAAGCTGATTTACTTGGGTTGATTTGATATTCGATTTTTGTCGTTTCATCGTATAAATTTTCTAACGTTAGATTCTGTTTGCTGAGATAGCGCTTTTGTTGTTGGTTGGTATTGTGGCAGCAGGCCTATACGATATACGGGGCGGTCCCGGTGTTGTTGCTGGTTATTGTAGTGGGCCTATAACAGCCCCTGCTGTTTTCAAGGCTTGTAGTTGCTCCAGTTAGTTGGTCTTGTTGCAGCGGGCCGATTTTGTTGTTACTACGCACTTGTAGTTGTTGTTGTAGCGCGTTTTTGGCTCGCGCAGTTGTTCTCGCGCGTTTATGCTACACCTGCTTTGGTTGGCGCTATTGCAGTTGCAAGCGCTGTTGTTGCCGCAAGCGCTGTTGTTATGGTTACCACTATTGTTGGTTGTTGGTGCAGTGCGTCTTTAAGACTGCGTCTTTTCGCAGTTGTTGTTTCGCAGTTGTTGTTTTCGCTGGTGTTGCAAGGTCGTTGCTTGTCCGTTGTTTTTGCTACAGCGCTTCCACTGCGCTTCGTGTTTGGGGTTGCACGGCTGATGTTACTGCTACTGGTGTTGTAGGCGGTCTGTTGAATTATTATTATTTTCTATTTCTTTTATTTTATTTGTTTTTTTAAATTTTTTATTTTTTCACCAGCCGAAAAAAACTGTTTTGAAAAATCTTTTTACTTGTCATTATTTATTTGTATATGACGAATAATTCGTAGCTTTAAATGTCAGGTAGTGAGCCACTGTCAAAAATTCGTTGTTGTTGCTCACTACCTGACATTTAAAGAGTTGATGAGTAGCAGCAAAATCAGCCGTGCAACCCCAAACCCGAAGCGCAGTGGAAGCGCTGTAGCAAAAACAATGGACAAGCAACGACCTTGTAACACCAGCGCGGACAACAACAACTGCGAAAAGAAGCAGTCTTACAACCTTCTTATTTTTACTATGCCCAAGACTCTTCGATAAATTTCAAAACTTCTTCACAAGTATAAATATCGCAATATATTAAATATTTGAAATAAATAAAACTATTTAAAACTGACACAATCTTTTACCATCTGCGCTTGCAGATTAAATAATAAAAGAGAGCGCTGCATAGAAAAACGAACGAACAATGTTGCCACAGACAGATTTTGTATCCAAATTGTAAACTAAATAATAAAACGGCGCGTTTAACTACTAAGTTAGTTTCTAATGCCAAGCTAGTTTTTTGTACTCTATTTTTGCATATAGAAGTAAAGTTTCGATTTTTTTAAAGCAAGCTAAGGAAGTAGCTTTTATTATATATCATAAAGTTCATTACAAATACTAACAAAAGTAATACTTTAAATTGAGGTTCGACTACTAAAAGACGTCCAAAAATGTCCGAAAGAGTGTCAAATCACGCCGTTCGGTACAAAAATGCACAATCCGAAGGCGAAGAAATGTTTTCAATTATTATTTAAAATAATTGCACAACAAAAATTTCACATTCGCAAATCCGCATTCGATAAGAGGGCCTGAACTACTGCAACATGATGTTTATGTAACATTTGAGTCTGTTGTTGTTGTAGATCTTAAGATCTTCCCCTCCCAATCCAGGGTGTTATGTGAAACCGTGCCCATTGGACGTTTGCAGCCGGGAGGCAAATCGTGGCTGTATTTAAACGGAGCCTCTCTGATACCGGGTCGCCTCAAAGAGTAAGCATGACCTTACCGCGGTACGGGGCTCTGCCGCGGCGGACGACACATTTTCCTCTACTCTCCCCTTGACCCTAAGCTGGCCTTGTCCGGCGATGGGTCGTACGAACAAGATGTACTCAAATAAAAACAAAAACCTAAAAAACAAACAACGCCAAACTTCACTCCTCAGCAGAGGAGAGCTATGGAGGAGCAAGCGAGAAAGCAACAACAACGCCGGAGGACAACCTCCGCTCCACAATCAAGGGGGGGATCGACAGCGATGGCAACTACGAGTCGGTCAACCAAACCTCTATCGAGTAAGATTGACTTGATGGGAGCTAGCACCAGTGCGGTTGCCTACGCTGCTAAGCGGACAACGGCGGATGCTAAACTCCCATCAACCGCTGATATGAAAACCAGTATCTTTACGTCTGTGGCAGCGGTCTCACGACCTGGCCTCGGAGTTTCGAAGGAGAATGAAGCTGCAACTGAGATTTCGACAAAGGGAGCGACCGCGATGGCAACTACGGGTCCGCACTCCCGGGAGACATTCCCCCCCCCCCCCCCCCCCTCCGCTTCACATACCACGAGAAAAGATTGGCTGCAAAGATCCTGAAGAGGTATAAAGGGGTACCGCAGGAATCGATGTCGCCGAATTCCAGAAAATCGGTAGAGCTAGCGAAAGCTGTGATACCGGATTTCCAAAATACTTACATGCCAAAGAGGTTAAAAGTTAACTCTTTCAAGCGCCAGAGATCGGACCTGGAGTTAAATCCCCCTCCCAAGCGGCATCAGGGACAGGATCCTTATAGGCGTCCTTGACCGAGGAAATGACCGTCTAGCCATCCCCAAGGACCGGTGGCGTTACGTGCGAAATGAACTCGACAACATTCTTCTCAACGTTGCTCCGGAGTTTCCGGGTAGTTCGGCGCGAGTAACGGATGCGGGTTGGCACCAGGGTCAGATTAAATTACTCGCATGCGAGCATGCAAAAACGGTAGCACTGTACAAGGCAGCAGCTGCTAAACTGGGTGAAATCTAAAAGGGCGCAAAGATAGAGGTCGTCGACTGGAAGGACATTCCAGCTCGTCCAAGGGCAAGTGCATGGATTCCGGCCATCCCTGACGAACCCGAGAGAATCCTCGGGATGCTACGGCTAATGAATCCGTCCCTCCCAACGCATGACTGTAGTGTCAATCTGGTCGGGGATGCGGCAGGGCCCGACAGAGAGGTGTTGTTCACCATGAATAAAGAGTCAATCGAGCCCCTTAAAAGGTGCAATGGCCTAGTACACTACAGCGTAGG
Organism: Campiglossa producta; assembly: GCA_964058755.1. Lineage (NCBI taxonomy): Eukaryota > Metazoa > Arthropoda > Insecta > Diptera > Tephritidae > Campiglossa > Campiglossa producta. The sequence goes on from CAXKVI010000001.1 coordinate 97,173,131, forward strand.
CCAGATCGTTATCCACGTACATCGTGGAGATGCTCAGCGCGCTGCCTTCTCGGCTGCTCCGGGGGAAGCGGAAGACGAAATACCAGAAGAGGAAGCGGAGGTTTCCGATGCGGAAAGCATGTTATCCGCCACGTCCCTTGGCGATAGTGCTGTGATCAACTCGGAGATGGAGGACAGCCTACAGGACGAGGAAGTCCTCGACGTCACGGTGGTAGCAGCCAACGCTGAGCGATTAACATCTAACGCTACAGACAGCAGGACTCCCGCAACGCCATATCGGGCAGTTAATCGGAACAACTCGTCGTTGATAGGCAACCTCCGGGATGGGGCAAACCTCGCCGATATGGGGACGGTAGGGAAGTCTGTGCGCTCTCATGTTGGTGGTGCTTCAGATTAATCTGCACAAATCTAAAGAGGCCTCGGCTGCTTTAAGTAGTCGTCTTTCTAAAGGCGACGTGGATGTGGTCCTCATCCAAGAACCCTGGGTCAATAGCTCGACATCTGCGGATTGGGGACTAAGGGCTTCAAGCTCATTCGAGCCAGCGAGGAGAGCAAAGTCAGAACGTGTATTTTGGTCAAGTCTGAGTTGAACTCCTTTCTCCTACCTAACTACACCAATGGTGATATTACCGCTATCAGTCTAACGGTCGACAGCACCCGCCTGACGTGGCGTTGGTCTATATGCCCTACGACGCCGGAGAACCTCCACCACAAACGGAGGTGAAAGACCTGGTGTCAAATTTCTGCACGGGTAATCTTATTATTGGAGCGGACGCTAATGCTCACCAGGTCCAATGGGGGAGCTCCGATATCAATGCCAGGGGCGAGTCTCTGTTTGATTACCTCTTAACAACCAATCTGGTAATTTGCAATGTGGGTAATGAGCCTACTTTTATCACTAAGACCCGCAGGGAGGTCATAGACCTCACTATCTGTAGTGAAGGCGCTTATGAGTGGGCCAGAAAATGGCGGGTTCTGGAAGAACATTCATTCTGCGACCACCGTTACATAGAAATGGTTTAAGACTTTATTGTAGAACAACCAATCATGAAGCGCAATCCACGTAAAACTAATTGCCAGTTACACAATGAAATATTAGACAGAGACCTACCAGTACTGCCATCACAAGCCCCCTCATCAGTAGAGGAGCTGGAGGATCTTGTTACTACATGTACATCGGCGCTCTCAAATGCTCTAGGACAGGCTTGTCCAGTGCCTAAACCACGCGGTAAACACAGGCCACATTGGTGGTCCTACGATTTGGACTCGCTCCGCAAATCATGCCGGAAACAATTTAACAAGGCCAAGAGCCTCGGCTCTGAGCCTCATTGGCACGAATATAAAGCTAAACTAAGGGCCTACAAAAAAGCTCTGAGACAGGCGAAGAGAACCTCGTGGAGAAATTTCTGCACTGTCGTCGAATAGGTCCACGAAACAGCGAGACTTAGACGAGTCCTCTCGAAAAGTCAAACAGCCATCAGCTATTTGCGAAAACCTGACGAATCCTGGACCAGCACGGAAGAGGAAACCCTTGAGCTGCTCTTGAATACACATTTTCCGGGGAATCTGCATGACGCACCACTAGCACCTGCAACAAACCTGGCAGTAAATATACCCATCACTGAGGAAAGGGTAAGGTGGGCAGTTAAGAGCTTTGAACCGTATAAGGCTGCCGAGCCGGAAGGGATTATCCCCGCGCAACTTATAAACACGTTGGAGACATCAGCTAAATGGCTGGTATTTCTCTTCATAGCCTGCCTGGCTCTCAACCACATTCCGGCCTCATGGAGAAGCGCCACGGTAGTGTTTATCCCTAAGGCTGGGAAGGCATCCCACTACGAGCCAAAAGACTACAGACCGATCAGTCTCTCGTCCTTTGTACTCAAAACCTTTGAGAGAATACTAAGCGACTACCTCTCAACGACTATTGATAGCAACTTTATCTCTAGCTATCAGCATGCATACACCAAGGGTAAATCAACAGAAACTGCTCTGCACAGCCTAGTATCTGTCATTGAGAAATCGCTGTGTGAAAAGGACTACGGTCCCGTGGCCTTCCTAGACATTGAGGGGGCTTTCAACAATATAAGCCCGGAGGCGATCAACTGCGCTCTAACTAATCTGGGCGTAGATAGACCTTTAACTGGTTTAATTGACCAACTTCTAAGGGGAAGGAAAATAGCTTCTTTACTTGGTACGGTTGAGTTATCACGCTATGTCACAAGGGAACGCCCCAGGGTGGTGTTCTTTCCCCGCTTTTATGGAACCTCACAGTCAACTCGTTGCTACGTGAAACAAGCTGGTGGGCGGGAAGATAGTGGTATACGCAGATGATTTAGCTATTGCATTCAGAGGCAAGTTCCGACAAACTCTGTGTGACCTGATGCAAGTAGCACTGCGAGAAGTTTCGACGTGGTCCTCTCGCTGCGGACTTAGTATCAACCCGGGGAAAGTGGGACTTGTCCTCTTCACCAACCGGTACAAAATACCGTCACTAAGCTTACCAGAACTAGGTGGCACGCGCCTGGGCTTGTCGGATAAGGCCAAGTTTCTAGGCATAGTTCTGGACTGGAAATTGAATTGAAAGGAGAATGTTCTTCAGCGCCAGAAGAAAGCTTGCATCGCTCTTTACACATGCAAAAGAGCCATTGGCAAAAAATGGGGGCTCAGCCCTAGAGTATACAGTTGGATCTACACGGCCATCATTCGCCCAATCATGCTGTATGGAATCGTCGTATTGTGGCCTGCGCTGAGCAAGGCAACATACCTGAATCTGTTGCGGAAAGTCCATAGATCCAATATGATCTGTATAAGCGGTGCGCTAAGGACAACGCCCAACGGAGCCCTCCAGGTTCCTAGGGGTTCCCTATGTACAGTCACTTCTCAGAGCAGAAAACCCAGGACATCGCCATGTATCTCTGCGCAGTGGAACCACCCGGGGTTTTACCTCGGCCAAGGACTGTCACTTTCAATGTAACCCTGTTTAGTATGTTTTGTCCCATTCCGAAACTATCATCCTCCCCCCTTGCAGCAGGGCTGCAAGATATTCTATTGTTACGGGCGGGCGGTAAGCGCCGTTCAAGCGTACCCCTACCGCCACTTTCTAGTAGCAATACTAATAGTAATAATAATAATGTCTTAACGACTAGCAGCACTTCTGCTATACCCGCCACACAAACTCCAGACTGTTGCTCGTGTCTTATGGCGTCAACATCACGCGCAGCAGCTCAAAACTCTCGACATGAGCAACTCCGAGCACCAGTCTCTCTCTGTTTCTATATCACACCCCCCCTCCCGTCAGGATCAACATCTTCTCGCACCTGTCTCTACGTGTACTGTTTGTCGGCAAAGATTATACACGCTCGCGTCATCGGTCAAATGCAATAACTGCTTAGGCCATGCCACGTACGTCTATGCTCTGGGCTCGCTAACAGGAACCTCTGGACGGATGCGTTCATCGCACCATGCTGTAACACACCTCAACCTACGACGCCAGCCAACCCGGTTACACCGGGTCCACAGCTAACTAGGCTGAGGCACAGCCTTGGTCTTAGCCTACCAACACCTGGGCGAACACATCCGTCTCTCACGCCTATGGTTAACTCGACATCGACCCCACCGGCGCACTTCCAAATCTTACAGCACAACTGTAACGGATTAACTGGTAAGATCGCAGAGATAACTAATTCGATGACGCAATATGACATAAAACTTGCCGCAGTCCAAGAAACCAAGCTCAGTCCTAGGTCGGACCTCATTACCTATGGCGGATATAACATCCACCGGAAAGACCGTCATAGAGTAACAGGAGGTCTGGGAGGTGGTCTAGCGTTCATAACGCACAACTCTGTACAGTATCATCTATTTGATACCGCCATCGAAGGAACGGATGATATCTTAGAAAGCCAAGGTATTACCATCCGTACAGGAGATGTCGATCTGCAAATCATTAATATCTACATACCCCCTGTCTCAAGTTGCCCCACCGGTTATCACCCCGACATTAGCTTGCTATTACGAGAAGATAACCGCGTGATCCTGGGCGACTGCAATGCGCACCACGACATGTGGCACTCAAACTTGCCAGCAGACAATAGGGGGCATGTACTTGCAGAACAAATAGATGATACGGCTTTCTGTACATTGAATGGATACGCCCCAACGAGAGTATCGGGTAACTGCTATAGTTCGCCAGATATTTCTATCGTAAGTGCAGGACTATTGAACAACACCAATTGGCGACCCATACTCACGTTGGCGTCTGACCATCTCCCAATAGTCATTACCATCGAACGACCGACGGACTTTATTACACCTGAGAATGGTAGGTAGGTAGGTAGGTAGAAGTGGCTGCCGCAAAGGCACACCTAGGCCAGTAATAAAAGGCCCGTTGTGATACCACCAAACACTAGGAAAGTCAGTCCCGGGGCCCGGCCATATAGGAAAATCCCAGTGCTGTCGGGACTCTGCATATAGCCGAAACCCGGGACTGACACTCCTAACCGACACCGCTACCCCTCCTCGAACCATTTTGATAACTTGATGAAGGCCATCAAGTCCTTTATGTCTAGCTCCGCGACCTGGCTTAAGCTAATATAATTTCGGTATGAGCTAAAGTTAAATTCACACAGGCTGTACTGGGATCAAACAGTGAAAATCGTGACGCTTATTCATGAAAGGTATTTTGCCTTCGGCACAGCCGAAGACAGCTTTCCTTACTTGTTTTATTCTGTCTTTGGGAAAATATCTGCAAGTCTTCATCTTTCAGCCTTTAGCATCTAAGCCGCAATCTGAAAATTAAACAAAAATTATTTCATTGAAAACACTCTAAATTACCAAAACAAAACGGATAAAAGGCACCCAAAAAATGTCGGGATGGGTATCAAACTACGCCTTTTGATCCCGGTATCCAGAATCCAAAAGTGCTTATATGGTATTTATTTGCATAACAGAGTTGGCCACCCTCTGCCGCTAAAACACCGGCTACACCAAACATGAATACCATGCACACAAATAGCATCCCGTCATTTTTGTACGTATTTTAGCAGGAAACATTTGCCGAACAACGCTATAAATTACACAAATTATCTACTTACCCAAGGCTCATGGTATAAAAAAGAAGGTAATTCCACTGTCAAAAATTCGTTGTCAATCTAGCTTCACTTTAGATTAAAAAAGAGTTTTCTGTCATTTCCTTTGATGTCAAAAGATAGCATAGCGTTGCCCAATCACATATATATAAAAAATAGTATTTCGAAAAAATAAGTTGGGCATTTTCAAATAAAATTTGTTTGTGTACTGATTTTTTAAGTGGATTTCTTTGAAGGTACTCATAGAATTTGTTTCCAAGCCGAAACGATTCGGAAAGCTCAAGTAGAGAAGATTGGTTATTGAAGCATAGTTCTTAGCTTTATATTTTCATTTATAAATTGATTTTAAAATAAAAATCAAGGCCCAAAGCTGATTTACTTGGGTTGATTTGATATTCGATTTTTGTCGTTTCATCGTATAAATTTTCTAACGTTAGATTCTGTTTGCTGAGATAGCGCTTTTGTTGTTGGTTGGTATTGTGGCAGCAGGCCTATACGATATACGGGGCGGTCCCGGTGTTGTTGCTGGTTATTGTAGTGGGCCTATAACAGCCCCTGCTGTTTTCAAGGCTTGTAGTTGCTCCAGTTAGTTGGTCTTGTTGCAGCGGGCCGATTTTGTTGTTACTACGCACTTGTAGTTGTTGTTGTAGCGCGTTTTTGGCTCGCGCAGTTGTTCTCGCGCGTTTATGCTACACCTGCTTTGGTTGGCGCTATTGCAGTTGCAAGCGCTGTTGTTGCCGCAAGCGCTGTTGTTATGGTTACCACTATTGTTGGTTGTTGGTGCAGTGCGTCTTTAAGACTGCGTCTTTTCGCAGTTGTTGTTTCGCAGTTGTTGTTTTCGCTGGTGTTGCAAGGTCGTTGCTTGTCCGTTGTTTTTGCTACAGCGCTTCCACTGCGCTTCGTGTTTGGGGTTGCACGGCTGATGTTACTGCTACTGGTGTTGTAGGCGGTCTGTTGAATTATTATTATTTTCTATTTCTTTTATTTTATTTGCTTTTTTAAATTTTTTATTTTTTCACCAGCCGAAAAAAACTGTTTTGAAAAATCTTTTTACTTGTCATTATTTATTTGTATATGACGAATAATTCGTAGCTTTAAATGTCAGGTAGTGAGCCACTGTCAAAAATTCGTTGTTGTTGCTCACTACCTGACATTTAAAGAGTTGATGAGTAGCAGCAAAATCAGCCGTGCAACCCCAAACCCGAAGCGCAGTGGAAGCGCTGTAGCAAAAACAATGGACAAGCAACGACCTTGTAACACCAGCGCGGACAACAACAACTGCGAAAAGAAGCAGTCTTACAACCTTCTTATTTTTACTATGCCCAAGACTCTTCAATAAATTTCAAAACTTCTTCACAAGTATAAATATCGCAATATATTAAATATTTGAAATAAATAAAACTATTTAAAACTGACACAATCTTTTACCATCTGCGCTTGCAGATTAAATAATAAAAGAGAGCGCTGCATAGAAAAACGAACGAACAATGTTGCCACAGACAGATTTTGTATCCAAATTGTAAACTAAATAATAAAACGGCGCGTTTAACTACTAAGTTAGTTTCTAATGCCAAGCTAGTTTTTTGTACTCTATTTTTGCATATAGAAGTAAAGTTTCGATTTTTTTAAAGCAAGCTAAGGAAGTAGCTTTTATTATATATCATAAAGTTCATTACAAATACTAACAAAAGTAATACTTTAAATTGAGGTTCGACTACTAAAAGACGTCCAAAAATGTCCGAAAGAGTGTCAAATCACGCCGTTCGGTACAAAAATGCACAATCCGAAGGCGAAGAAATGTTTTCAATTATTATTTAAAATAATTGCACAACAAAAATTTCACATTCGCAAATCCGCATTCGATAAGAGGGCCTGAACTACTGCAACATGATGTTTATGTAACATTTGAGTCTGTTGTTGTTGTAGATCTTAAGATCTTCCCCTCCCAATCCAGGGTGTTATGTGAAACCGTGCCCATTGGACGTTTGCAGCCGGGAGGCAAATCGTGGCTGTATTTAAACGGAGCCTCTCTGATACCGGGTCGCCTCAAAGAGTAAGCATGACCTTACCGCGGTACGGGGCTCTGCCGCGGCGGACGACACATTTTCCTCTACTCTCCCCTTGACCCTAAGCTGGCCTTGTCCGGCGATGGGTCGTACGAACAAGATGTACTCAAATAAAAACAAAAACCTAAAAAACAAACAACGCCAAACTTCACTCCTCAGCAGAGGAGAGCTATGGAGGAGCAAGCGAGAAAGCAACAACAACGCCGGAGGACAACCTCCGCTCCACAATCAAGGGGGGGATCGACAGCGATGGCAACTACGAGTCGGTCAACCAAACCTCTATCGAGTAAGATTGACTTGATGGGAGCTAGCACCAGTGCGGTTGCCTACGCTGCTAAGCGGACAACGGCGGATGCTAAACTCCCATCAACCGCTGATATGAAAACCAGTATCTTTACGTCTGTGGCAGCGGTCTCACGACCTGGCCTCGGAGTTTCGAAGGAGAATGAAGCTGCAACTGAGATTTCGATAAAGGGAGCGACCGCGATGGCAACTACGGGTCCGCACTCCCGGGAGACATTCCCCCCCCCCCCCCCCCCCTCCGCTTCACATACCACGAGAAAAGATTGGCTGCAAAGATCCTGAAGAGGTATAAAGGGGTACCGCAGGAATCGATGTCGCCGAATTCCAGAAAATCGGTAGAGCTAGCGAAAGCTGTGATACCGGATTTCCAAAATACTTACATGCCAAAGAGGTTAAAAGTTAACTCTTTCAAGCGCCAGAGATCGGACCTGGAGTTAAATCCCCCTCCCAAGCGGCATCAGGGACAGGATCCTTATAGGCGTCCTTGACCGAGGAAATGACCGTCTAGCCATCCCCAAGGACCGGTGGCGTTACGTGCGAAATGAACTCGACAACATTCTTCTCAACGTTGCTCCGGAGTTTCCGGGTAGTTCGGCGCGAGTAACGGATGCGGGTTGGCACCAGGGTCAGATTAAATTACTCGCATGCGAGCATGCAAAAACGGTAGCACTGTACAAGGCAGCAGCTGCTAAACTGGGTGAAATCTAAAAGGGCGCAAAGATAGAGGTCGTCGACTGGAAGGACATTCCAGCTCGTCCAAGGGCAAGTGCATGGATTCCGGCCATCCCTGACGAACCCGAGAAAATCCTCGGGATGCTACGGCTAATGAATCCGTCCCTCCCAACGCATGACTGTAGTGTCAATCTGGTCGGGGATGCGGCAGGGCCCGACAGAGAGGTGGTGTTCACCATGAATAAAGAGTCAATCGAGCCCCTTAAAAGGTGCAATGGCCTAGTGCACTACAGCGTAGGCCAGATCGTTATCCACGTACATCGTGGAGATGCTCAGCGCGCTGCCTTCTCGGCTGCTCCGGGGGAAGCGGAAGACGAAATACCAGAAGAGGAAGCGGAGGTTTCCGATGCGGAAAGCATGTTATCCGCCACGTCCCTTGGCGATAGTGCTGTGATCAACTCGGAGATGGAGGACAGCCTACAGGACGAGGAAGTCCTCGACGTCACGGTGGTAGCAGCCAACGCTGAGCGATTAACATCTAACGCTACAGACAGCAGGACTCCCGCAACGCCATATCGGGCAGTTAATCGGAACAACTCGTCGTTGATAGGCAACCTCCGGGATGGGGCAAACCTCGCCGATATGGGGACGGTAGGGAAGTCTGTGCGCTCTCATGTTGGTGGTGCTTCAGATTAATCTGCACAAATCTAAAGAGGCCTCGGCTGCTTTAAGTAGTCGTCTTTCTAAAGGCGACGTGGATGTGGTCCTCATCCAAGAACCCTGGGTCAATAGCTCGACATCTGCGGATTGGGGACTAAGGGCTTCAAGCTCATTCGAGCCAGCGAGGAGAGCAAAGTCAGAACGTGTATTTTGGTCAAGTCTGAGTTGAACTCCTTTCTCCTACCTAACTACACCAATGGTGATATTACCGCTATCAGTCTAACGGTCGACAGCACCCGCCTGACGTGGCGTTGGTCTATATGCCCTACGACGCCGGAGAACCTCCACCACAAACGGAGGTGAAAGACCTGGTGTCAAATTTCTGCACGGGTAATCTTATTATTGGAGCGGACGCTAATGCTCACCAGGTCCAATGGGGGAGCTCCGATATCAATGCCAGGGGCGAGTCTCTGTTTGATTACCTCTTAACAACCAATCTGGTAATTTGCAATGTGGGTAATGAGCCTACTTTTATCACTAAGACCCGCAGGGAGGTCATAGACCTCACTATCTGTAGTGAAGGCGCTTATGAGTGGGCCAGAAAATGGAAGAACATTCATTCTGCGACCACCGTTACATAGAAATGGTTTAAGACTTTATTGTAGAACAACCAATCATGAAGCGCAATCCACGTAAAACTAATTGCCAGTTACACAATGAAATATTAGACAGAGACCTACCAGTACTGCCATCACAAGCCCCCTCATCAGTAGAGGAGCTGGAGGATCTTGTTACTACATGTACATCGGCGCTCTCAAATGCACTGGGACAGGCTTGTCCAGTGCCTAAACCACGCGGTAAACACAGGCCACATTGGTGGTCCTACGATTTGGACTCGCTCCGCAAATCATGCCGGAAACAATTTAACAAGGCCAAGAGCCTCGGCTCTGAGCCTCATTGGCACGAATATAAAGCTAAACTAAGGGCCTACAAAAAAGCTCTGAGACAGGCGAAGAGAACCTCGTGGAGAAATTTCTGCACTGTCGTCGAATAGGTCCACGAAACAGCGAGACTTAGACGAGTCCTCTCGAAAAGTCAAACAGCCATCAGCTATTTGCGAAAACCTGACGAATCCTGGACCAGCACGGAAGAGGAAACCCTTGAGCTGCTCTTGAATACACATTTTCCGGGGAATCTGCATGACGCACCACTAGCACCTGCAACAAACCTGGCAGTAAATATACCCATCACTGGGGAAAGGGTAAGGTGGGCAGTTAAGAGCTTTGAACCGTATAAGGCTGCCGAGCCGGAAGGGATTATCCCCGCGCAACTTATAAACACGTTGGAGACATCAGCTAAATGGCTGGTATTTCTCTTCATAGCCTGCCTGGCTCTCAACCACATTCCGGCCTCATGGAGAAGCGCCACGGTAGTGTTTATCCCTAAGGCTGGGAAGGCATCCCACTACGAGCCAAAAGACTACAGACCGATCAGTCTCTCGTCCTTTGTACTCAAAACCTTTGAGAGAATACTAAGCGACTACCTCTCAACGACTATTGATAGCAACCTTATCTCTAGCTATCAGCATGCATACACCAAGGGTAAATCAACAGAAACTGCTCTGCACAGCCTAGTATCTGTCATTGAGAAATCGCTGTGTGAAAAGGACTACGGTCCCGTGGCCTTCCTAGACATTGAGGGGGCTTTCAACAATATAAGCCCGGAGGCGATCAACTGCGCTCTAACTAATCTGGGCGTAGATAGACCTTTAACTGGTTTAATTGACCAACTTCTAAGGGGAAGGAAAATAGCTTCTTTACTTGGTACGGTTGAGTTATCACGCTATGTCACAAGGGAACGCCCCAGGGTGGTGTTCTTTCCCCGCTTTTATGGAACCTCACAGTCAACTCGTTGCTACGTGAAACAAGCTGGTGGGCGGGAAGATAGTGGTATACGCAGATGATTTAGCTATTGCATTCAGAGGCAAGTTCCGACAAACTCTGTGTGACCTGATGCAAGTAGCACTGCGAGAAGTTTCGACGTGGTCCTCTCGCTGCGGACTTAGTATCAACCCGGGGAAAGTGGGACTTGTCCTCTTCACCAACCGGTACAAAATACCGTCACTAAGCTTACCAGAACTAGGTGGCACGCGCCTGGGCTTGTCGGATAAGGCCAAGTTTCTAGGCATAGTTCTGGACTGGAAATTGAATTGAAAGGAGAATGTTCTTCAGCGCCAGAAGAAAGCTTGCATCGCTCTTTACACATGCAAAAGAGCCATTGGCAAAAAATGGGGGCTCAGCCCTAGAGTATACAGTTGGATCTACACGGCCATCATTCGCCCAATCATGCTGTATGGAATCGTCGTATTGTGGCCTGCGCTGAGCAAGGCAACATACCTGAATCTGTTGCGGAAAGTCCATAGATCCAATATGATCTGTATAAGCGGTGCGCTAAGGACAACGCCCAACGGAGCCCTCCAGGTTCCTAGGGGTTCCCTATGTACAGTCACTTCTCAGAGCAGAAAACCCAGGACATCGCCATGTATCTCTGCGCAGTGGAACCACCCGGGGTTTTACCTCGGCCAAGGACTGTCACTTTCAATGTAACCCTGTTTAGTATGTTTTGTCCCATTCCGAAACTATCATCCTCCCCCCTTGCAGCAGGGCTGCAAGATATTCTATTGTTACGGGCGGGCGGTAAGCGCCGTTCAAGCGTACCCCTACCGCCACTTTCTAGTAGCAATACTAATAGTAATAATAATAATGTCTTAACGACTAGCAGCACTTCTGCTATACCCGCCACACAAACTCCAGACTGTTGCTCGTGTCTTATGGCGTCAACATCACGCGCAGCAGCTCAAAACTCTCGACATGAGCAACTCCGAGCACCAGTCTCTCTCTGTTTCTATATCACACCCCCCCCTCCCGTCAGGATCAACATCTTCTCGCACCTGTCTCTACGTGTACTGTTTGTCGGCAAAGATTATACACGCTCGCGTCATCGGTCAAATGCAATAACTGCTTAGGCCAATGCCACGTACGTCTATGCTCTGGGCTCGCTAACAGGAACCTCTGGACGGATGCGTTCATCGCACCATGCTGTAACACACCTCAACCTACGACGCCAGCCAACCCGGTTACACCGGGTCCACAGCTAACTAGGCTGAGGCACAGCCTTGGTCTTAGCCTACCAACACCTGGGCGAACACATCCGTCTCTCACGCCTATGGTTAACTCGACATCGACCCCACCGGCGCACTTCCAAATCTTACAGCACAACTGTAACGGATTAACTGGTAAGATCGCAGAGATAACTAATTCGATGACGCAATATGACATAAAACTTGCCGCAGTCCAAGAAACCAAGCTCAGTCCTAGGTCGGACCTCATTACCTATGGCGGATATAACATCCACCGGAAAGACCGTCATAGAGTAACAGGAGGTCTGGGAGGTGGTCTAGCGTTCATAACGCACAACTCTGTACAGTATCATCTATTTGATACCGCCATCGAAGGAACGGATGATATCTTAGAAAGCCAAGGTATTACCATCCGTACAGGAGATGTCGATCTGCAAATCATTAATATCTACATACCCCCTGTCTCAAGTTGCCCCACCGGTTATCACCCCGACATTAGCTTGCTATTACGAGAAGATAACCGCGTGATCCTGGGCGACTGCAATGCGCACCACGACATGTGGCACTCAAACTTGCCAGCAGACAATAGGGGGCATGTACTTGCAGAACAAATAGATGATACGGCTTTCTGTACATTGAATGGATACGCCCCAACGAGAGTATCGGGTAACTGCTATAGTTCGCCAGATATTTCTATCGTAAGTGCAGGACTATTGAACAACACCAATTGGCGACCCATACTCACGTTGGCGTCTGACCATCTCCCAATAGTCATTACCATCGCACGACCGACGGACTTTATTACACCTGAGAATGGTAGGTAGGTAGGTAGGTAGAAGTGGCTGCCGCAAAGGCACACCTAGGCCAGTAATAAAAGGCCCGTTGTGATACCACCAAACACTAGGAAAGTCAGTCCCGGGGCCCGGCCATATAGGAAAATCCCAGTGCTGTCGGGACTCTGCATATAGCCGAAACCCGGGACTGACACTCCTAACCGACACCGCTACCCCTCCTCGAACCATTTTGATAACTTGATGAAGGCCATCAAGTCCTTTATGTCTAGCTCCGCGACCTGGCTTAAGCTAACCAGGAAGGGAACTCCCAGAGAGCGCCTTCTCGCTCCGCTTAAGGCCGGCCAGTTGCAGATGAGGTGCTCCACCGTTTCCTCTTCCTCATCATCTTTGCAACTCCTGCAGCATCGTCGGTAGGGAACGCCTAGCCTTGCTGCGTGCCTACTAATAAGGCAGTGCCCGGTTAAAACACCTATTAATATGGAGATTTCCTTCCTTTTTAGGGCGTATATGTGTCTAGATCTTTTAAGATCGCATTTTGGCCAGGTTTGCTTGGATATCCGGCACCCTGGGGCTTGTAGCCATCTTTCGTTGGCTTCTCGGAGTGTATGCTCCTTCAGCATTAGCTTGCACGTGGCAAACGGCATACCTATGCGCTCTTGATCTTGAAGAATCTGCTTGGTCGTGCCCTGCCTGGCAAGTTCGTCTGCCCTACAGTTTCCCTCAATGTCCCTGTGTCCCGGGACCCATGTGAGGTTCACACGGTTCTGATTGGCCATCTCTTGAAGAGATCGACGACAGCTGAGCGTCAGTTCAGAGTTGAACGAGTAAGAGCCAAGGGATTTGATGGCCGCTTGGCTGTCGCTGAAAATACAGATATCCTGTCCGATGGTGCGTTCACCTATCCAAGTCACGGCGTCCATGATTGCTGAAACTTCAGCCTGGAAGACGCTGCAGTGATCAGGTAGTCTAAAGGAGAGTTCTAGGTCCAAATCCCTTGAGTAAACCCCTCCTCCGACTCTGCCGTCTAACTTCGAGCCGTCGGTGTATATAAAAGTGCCGCCATTAGTAGCGGGACACCGATCTATGTTCTCCCAGCCTTCCCTGCTGGGAATGTTTATTCTAAAACAGCAATCTCCGACTGTTGTGGTCGCACACCGATCTGTGCTCAGAGGGAGAAAGCTGTAAGATCTTAGAATACAGGAGTGTCCAATAGTGCTTGCGAACCAGACGGACGTTTCCCTTAGACGCACAGCCGATGCTGCTGCTGCCCGGTACCCTTCCAGATCGAGTGGCAAAAAGCCAAGAATGGCCTGGAGAGCTTCATTGGGCGTTGTTCTTAACGCCCCGCTTATACAGATCATACTCGATCTGTGGACTTTCCCTAACAGATTTAGGTTTGTTGCCTTTCTAAGCGCAGGCCACCATACCACGACTCCATACAGCATAATTGGCTGGATTATCGCAGTGTAGATCCATCTGCAAATTTTGGGGCTGAGCCCCCATTTTTTGCCAATGGCTCTTTTACACGTGTAAAGTGCAATGCACGCTTTCCTCTGGCGCTGGATGACATTCTCCTTCCAGTTAAGCTTTCTATCTAGAACTGTGCCTAGGAATTTGGCTTTGTCAGCTAAGTTCAGGCGCACGACATCTAGTTCTGGTAGGTTCAACGGTGGTATCTTGTACCGCCTGGTATAAAGGACAAGCTCCACCTTTCCCGGGTTGATGCTAAGTCCGCAGCGAGAGGACCATGAAGAAACTTCTCGCAGTGCTACTTGCATCAAGTCACACAGGGTTTGTGGGAATTTGCCCCTATATGCAATAGCTAAATCGTCTGCATATGCCACTATCTTCCCGCCCCCCCACCTTGTGTCTCGTAGCAGCGAGTTTACGGTGAGGTTCAATAGGAGCGGGGAGAGAACACCACCCTGAGGCGTTCCTCTTGTGACATAGCGTGAAAGATCAACTGTTCCCAATGAAGAAACTATTTTCCTTCCCTTTAGTAGTTGATCAATTAGTCCAATAAGAGACCTATTTATGCCCAGGTTTGTTAAAGCAGTGTTAATAGCCTCCGGCCTTATATTGTTGAAAGCCCCTTCGATGTCCAGAAAGGCCACGAGACAGTACTCCTTTTCGTGCAATGATTTTTCAACAATAGAGACTAGGCTGTGGAGCGCAGTTTCCGTTGATTTACCTTTGGTGTATGCATGTTGATAGCTAGAAATAAGGTTGCTATCAATAGTAGAGGAGAGATAATCGCTAATTATCCTCTCGAAGGTTTTAAGTGCAAAAGACGAGAGACTGATCGGTCTGTAGTCTTTAGGCTCATAGTGTGAGGCCTTCCCAGCCTTTGGAATAAAGACTACCGTGGCGCTTCTCCAGGAGCACGGAATGTAATTAAGAGCCAGGCAGGCTGAATAGAGAACTACCAGCCATTTAGCTGATATTTCCAGCGTGTTTATGAGTTGTGCGGGGAAAATCCCGTCTGGCCCAGCTGCCTTGAACGGCTCAAAGCTTTTGATTGCCCACCTTACCCTTTCCTCCGTAATGGGTATGTTTAACGCCAGGTTTGTTGCAGATGCTACAGGTGCATCATACAAGTTCCCCGGAAAGTGTGTATTCAGGAGCAGCTCCAGGTTTTCCCCTTCCGTGCTGGTCCAAGATCCGTCAGGCTTCGGTAAATAGCTAATGGCTGTTTGAGTTTTTGATAGCACTCGTCTAAGTCTCGCTTAGCTTGCTATTACGAGGAGATAACCGCGTGATCCTGGGCGACTGCAATGCGCACCACGACATGTGGCACTCAAACTTGCCAGCAGACAATAGGGGGCATGTACTTGCAGAACAAATAGATGATACGGCTTTCTGTACATTGAATGGATACGCCCCAACGAGAGTATCGGGTAACTGCTATAGTTAGCCAGATATTTCTATCGTAAGTGCAGGACTATTGAACAACACCAATTGGTGACCCATACTCACGTTGGCGTCTGACCATCTCCCAATAGTCATTACCATCGAACGACCGACGGACTTTATTACACCTGAGCATGGTACATATATTAACTTTACCAAGGCGGACTGGGACAGTTTTCAGACATATACGGACGAATCCTTGGCTGCTCTATCCATTCCTACGGACGTACGCAAAGGCGAACGAGACTTCCGCAACATCATTGACTTGGCCTCTAAACGCTTCATTCCTCCGGGTCGAATATCTCAAATAAGACCAAATTTCCCCGCGGAGGCAGCGGCCATGGCTAGAGAAAGAGATGAAGTGCGTACTCTCAATCCCGCAGACCCCCGTATAAGGGATCTCAACGCGGAAATTCGTAGGTTGGTCAATAAACATAAACTGGCCAAATGGAAACAACACCTAGAGCAATGCAACCTCTCTGATGGTGTTGGCAAATTATGAACTACGGTCAAAGCTCTATCTAATCCAACGCAACACAAGGATAAAGTAGAAATTACTTTCGGTGACAGGGTGAAGAAGGACCCTAGGGGATGTGCGAACTCCTTCTGTAGACAATTTGTACTACATTCCCCGCCCAATAGAGCTAAACGTAGAACCATGCGACAGGCGCGTAAATACAAAAACCAAAACACGCCCATTGTCATCACTGCCTCAGAGGTCAAGGAAGCCATCAGACAGGCTAAGCCCTCAAACTCCATCGGCCCCGACGGCATTGCCATGAAGATGCTGAAACATCTAGGCCAGGAGGGACACAAAAACTTAGCGGCTCTATTCAGTCTTTTACTGAACACTTTCGTCATTCCTGAAATATGGAAAAAGGCGAGAGTGGATCCATTACTAAAACCTAGAAAACCGGCAAACATAGGCGATTCATATCGTCCTATATCACTTTTGTCACCGGTAGTGAAGACGCTACAGTCCATTTTGCTCCCGTATTATACTGCAAATCTGCACCTGGCTAGTCATCAACATGGCTTCCGTAAGCTGCACAGCACCACCACCGCACTCAATGCCATTACAACTCAAATAAATAGCGGCCTAAATCAAAACCAACCAAATCACAGGACTGTGTTAGTGGCACTTGACCTGTCGAAAGCTTTTGACACAGTCAACCATGCCACTCTCATACAAGATCTGTTTGAGACACAGATACCTGATGTTTTAAAGAGATGGACCGCTAATTATTTGAATGGACGGCAGGCGTCGGTTAACTTTAGAAACGCAACATCAAAACCTAGACGTATTAGACAGGGGGTGCCACAGGGTGGTGTCCTATCCCCGACACTGTTTAATTTCTATCTATCGAAGATGCCCCCACCACCAGAGGGCGTCTCCGTCGTTTCATATGCCGACGACTGTACAATAATGGCGACGGGGAAGGGCCCCTATATTAATGAGCTCTGTACGAGAATCAATGGTTACCTCTGCGACCTTTCCAGGTTTTTCACTGAGCGAGATCTGACACTATCTCCGACAAAATCAACGGCAACGCTTTTTACGACATGGACGCACCAGGTGAGAAATGAATTAGACATTTTCGTTGATGGCACTAAGCTACCAACTGTCAGCCACCCAAAGTTATTAGGGATGACACTGGATAATACTTTCTCATTTGCTGGTCATGTGTCTGCAATGGTCTCAAAGGTACGTGGTCGCAACAAGATCCTTAAGTCACTTGCCGGCAGTACTTGGGGAAAAGACAAAGAAACGTTGCTGACTACATATAAGGCCATTGGCCGACCAGTCTTTGACTATGCTGCACCCATATGGTCGCCTAATGTACATAACACCAACTGGACGAAGTTACAAGTCTGCCAAAATACTGCCATCAGAACTGCTACGGCATGTCTCCTCATGTCTTCCGAGTCTCACCTCCATCAGGAGGCAAAACTGCTCAAAGTAAAAGAGCATGCGGAAATGCTGAGCAGGCAATTCCTTCTGAACTGCCACAAGCCAGCACATCCAAACCGTCATCTTTTGGACATAGATCCGCCCCCGAGAGACATAAGGAGACATCTCCGTAAGCATTATGATGAGATCCGGCATCATATTACCTTGCCGTTTGATCTGCAGAATCATAAGCGGGCTCTAACCGACATCCACACCGAGTCGGCAGACACTTTTGTCGGATCTCTACCTGTGAATCCCGTTCTGAACAGTCCTCCACCGGATATTGCTGAAGAAGAACGCACCTTACCAAGGGAGACAAGAGTGACCTTGGCACAGCTTAGGTCTGGATATAGTGTAAGGTTAAACTCCTACTTATCCAGACTTAATGATACAATCTTAAATACATGCCCTGCATGTGGTAGGACCCCCCATGATACTCTACATCTCTTCAATTGTTCATCTGAACCTACTCTTCTAACCCCTCTGTCCCTCTGGACAAACCCTGTTGAAACTGCACGTTTCCTTGGACTCCCCTTAGAAGAGCTTGATGAAGATCTTCGATATGATCATACACTCTAGACAGGGCAATGCATTGTTAACAACAACAACAACAACAACAACAACAACAAGCCCTCCAGGTCATTCTGGGCATTTTGCCACTTGATCTGGAAGGGTTTCGGTCAGCGGCGGCATCAGCTCTGCGCCTAATGGAAACCTCCAGTTGGGTTGCGGGTACTATTGGACACTCCCGTATTCTGGAAGCTTACAGCTTTCTCCCTCTAAGCACCGATCGTTGTGCGACCACTACAGTCGGGGATAGCTGTTTCAAAATAAACATTCCCAGCAGAGAAGACTGGGAGAGGACGGACTGGTGTCCCGAAACAAATGGTGACATTTCCATATACACCGACGGCTCGAAGTTGGACGGCAGAGTTGGAGGAGTGGTTTATTTAAGGGATTTGGACCTTGAGCTCTCCTTCAGACTAACCTGATCATTGTAGCGTCTTCCAGGCGGAAGTCTCGGCAATCCTGGACGTCGCGGCCTGGTTAAGCAAACGGCTCATACACGTTCGACTCTGTACTGACGCTCAGCTGTCGTCGATCTCTTCAGGAGATGGCCCAGAAGAACCGCGTAAGCCTCATATGATCCCGGGACATAGGGACATTGAGGGAAACTGTAAGGCAGACGAGCTTGCCAGGCAGGGCACGACCAAGCAGGTTCTTCAGGATAAAGAACGCTTAGGTATGCCGTTTGCCACATGCAAGCTAATGCTAAAGGAGCACACACTTCGTCAAGCTAACGAAAAATCTTTGTATTGTGTAATATTGAAGTACACAATCTTGGCTAAAATATGCCATAAACAATAATATTTCCTCTTTTTCGATAAGAGAACTTATGACGTGAAAAGGACCAAGTCCATTTCACCCTGCGAATACTGGCAACACTGACCGCGACTTAACTTCTGCTCTTTTGTAGGGTTACCGGATGCCCGAAATATGAAACGGGAACACTTCCAACAAAAAAGGTAATCAAATTTCAATAGTAAAGTTGTTCCATGGTTGGGGCTTGTCCGTGTACTTGTGCTGTGAGCCATTCACTCTGATTGCCGTTTACCACCTGTTGCGCGTGGCTTACCCTTGTGTGTTCGACTCTTGGACCGTGTGGACCCGGATTGGTGAGTGCTAGCGATCCACATATCGCCACCTTGCTGCAATCAGTCTGCTCTTATTCCGAAATTTGGGCTGTTTGGGATATTGACGCGCGTGGTGTTGCTATGGCCACTGTTGCTGTTGCTATGGCCACTCTTCTACACGCTGCTGATAATGAAGCGTGTTGTGTTGTTGCTATAGTCGTCGGCCGTCTCGTTTCTTCCCCGATGGGAACTTCGGTGAAGACCCCAGTTGGGGCTTGGCGAGACGCCCTAGACTTACCAACTTCTCGGGATGAATGTGCTTGACTCTCTTCTGCTGGGTTTGCTTCTTCGATCGTCGCCTGATGGTATGCTTTTAACTCGCTCACGTTTACCGTTCTCCTCTTGCCATTATGCGCCTTATCTAGCTCGACGATTACTTGGGATACGAAGTTCGTTACACGATGAGGCCCACTGTACCTTGGTGCTAACTTTGCTGCAAAGTTGTCCACTGCCTTGGACAGTTGATGCTTCTTGGCTAAATTATAATGTTTTGCTTGTTCCGCGGACGCCTGCTGTTGTCTCCTTCGTACAATTTGATAGACCTCTCTCATCTTTGCCATCTTTTCACTGAGAGTTACCTTCTCTTCGCCTGTGCCAAATGTTTGCTCATCAATGAGGGTGCTAGTATCATCTCTGGCAACAACTCATCCCATACCTTATGCTCCTTCCCAGTCAACTGTGCAATCATCCTCTTGATGTTACGATTCGCTGTCTCCGTCGGATTCTCTTGTGGTGTTTACGGTGCCGTTAGCTGGTGCTTAATGCTAGCTTCTTGTAGAAACTTCCTGTCGTCTCAGGGACACTTCGAGGGTAACTGAAGCCGTAAATCGCCCTTTGTTCTGCTTAAATGTATTTGCCGTGTGCGAGGCTTTCTTGAATGAGCCGCCTCCCATCGCTACTATTGGGGTATCTCGCCATTTCCCGGTTGCCTTTGACAGAAGTCTCGCGTCAGTATACACTGCCAACAAAAGTCGCAGGGTCGTTACGGCACGCATAAGCGAAGTGCCCTTTCTCCCCGCATCTTCTACACACTTCTATTGGCAGTTGCTGTGGTCTCGTAGAATTTTGTGCTCCTGTGGACTCCTGTCTCTGGTGTTCTGGTTCTCTCTCTTCAGCTTGCATATAATGGCATCGTTCATTCGGTCCTCGCGAAACAAATGGTTTGGCTGTTGGCCGGAGTAGTTCCTTTTCTGGTGCAATATTCTCGTAGTCCTCGACCAGGCTGACCAATTCCTCCAGACAACTAAACTCGCTCCTTTTCACATACAGCTGGTACTCACGTCGCGAATTTCTGTATATGCGATCCAGCTTTTTGTAGTCGGTGTGGTCGGTGTGCCGCATTAGCACCTGCAATGATAGCACGTAATATTTAAAAGTCTCACGTGGTCTCTGGACTCGCTGCCGGATTTCGTCGTCCAAATTTTCGAAGTATCGTGAGCTAAGGAAGAACTTGAGGAAAACTTTCTCAAAGGCCTCCCACTCTTGACAGTGCCTGTTGTTGTTGAGGTACCACAACAACGCCTTATCTTTTAGCAGCTCTGGCAAATCACGTGGGATGGAGTTGCGACCAACTTCATAACTGTCTGCCAGCTCCTCCACCCGTTCAGTAAAAGATAGCGGGTCCTTACCGCCGTCGTACTTCAGATTCCATTTACGCACCCGATCCATGATATTTACTAGTGTCGCTTGCTGATCCATCACGTTTGTAGGTGCTTACACTTCCTTGTTTTTACTGTACCCTTGGTGATTCTTGATCAATCTTTTTGGCCGAAACATTCGGTGGTACATTTGTACCCGACAAAATCAAAGAATGAGCCGCCCGTATTCACATGTTCAAAAAACTTGGTTACACACCATTACGATTCTAAGGTAACCATTCACTACCAGAATGTTCGCGGTTTACGCTCTAAATTGAATGCTTTTTATCTCAACAGCTTTGGTCTTTCAGCGCAAGTGATTGCGTTTACAGAGACTTGGCTTAAGCCAGATAATTTAAATTCGGAGTTATTTTCTAATGACTACGTCGTTTTTCGGTGTGATCGTCAGTCCAGAGCTGGTGGCGTCCTGATCGCTGTGTCGTCCAGTATTTCTACTGAGTTGTTGGACTTTGACAATACACTTGAAATTGAATTTTTAGCCCTAAAGCTCTTGTTTCCCAATTTTTATTTATACATATCATGTTCGTAATACCGCCTCGGTCGGATATAAAAGTTTATGATTGTCATACTGTAGCTATTCAAAATCTGCACTCGCGTTTGCGTGATAATGATCGCTTAGTGGTTCTTGGTGACTTTAATTTGCCATTTGTTAACTGGATAAACAACGATGATTCGTAACTTTTTGACTCCTGTCACTCATCACGGCTTTGTTGTCTCCCTTATAGATCTACCTCTAGTTCAGATCAATAATGTGGTAAACTCTAAAAAAAAGTTGTTGGATTCAGCTTTTGTGGATAATTCAGCGGGTATTGGTCTCAGTCGAATCTCTGCCTTATCCCTGCCTGAAGATCCCTTGCATCCCACATTTAAGATTGCACTGGACATTTTGCTGCCTACAATTAATTTTTTGGAAGCTAGCTCGCGTTCTCGTTCGAGATGTTTTAACAAGGCGAACTTTGACTTGCTCAACCATATGATAGCTACCCATGATTGGTCTGATCTTTACGCATGTAACGATGTTGAGGCTGCCACATCTATTTTTTACAGTATCTTAATGGTTTCATTAATCTTTGCGTTCCTGTTCATTTTATTAAGGCTAAAAGTAGTACCTAAGCCACTTTGGTTCACAAGACAACTTGCCAACCTAATAATATTAAATCTAAGCTCTATAAATGTTTTAAAAGATCCGGTTCTTCTGGTGATTTTTCCAAATATTTAGTTGCTAGTTCCAAATTCCAGTGCTTGAGTCAAAACTGCTACAAGATTATTAAACTAGATGCAAAATTGAATTTTTTAATAATCCTAAACAATTTTATGGTTTTGTTAATTCAAAGCGGAAATCTTTGGGATTTCCATCATCTTTGTCTTTGGGAGGTAAGAATGCTAGCCATGACCATGACATTGCTGATTTATTTGCCGACTTTTTCAAATCGACCTATTCGACCAGTGCTCAAACCGGTAGTTATCCGTATAAAATAGTTAGTTCTAACTGTATTATTAATCCAGCCATTGACACTGCCACTGTACTCCAGAGTCTTCAAGCTCTGAAACCGATTTTTTTTCCCAGGGCCTGATGGTATTCTTGGCTGTGTTCTTAAGTTCTGTGCCGTGAATTTGACAGAGCCGATCCTTAAGTAATTCAATTTATCTTTGCAATCGGCGTCATTCCCGTCAATCTGGAAACAGTCTTTTATTATACCTCTACACAAAAAACGTAGTAGATCTAACTTTGAGAACTATAGAGCAATTGCTAAACTTTCAGCTATTCCTAAAACCTTTGAACAAACTATTACCAGTCAACTTCAACATCCGTGTATTTCCATATTATCACCCTTTCAGCATGGTTTTGTGAGAAGTAGATCAACCACCACAAACCTACTTGAGGTTACTTCGGTTAGTTCGGGATGGTTTTTTAGATATGGCACTCCTTTGGAGCGTATATCTACTGTTAACGATTTGAGTGTTCTGTTTGACTCGAAACTGACCTTTAATTTACATATATCCGCTATTATAAATAAAGCAATGGGTACTCTTGGATTCGTTAAACGCTGGGCTAAAGAGTTTAATGATCCTTATCTCACCAAGGTTCTTTACACTTCGTTGGTCCGTCCAATACTTGAGTACTGCTCGTGTGTGTGAAGTCCGGGATATATTACTCATATAAAGCGTATTGAGTCAGTGCAGAAGCAATTTTTGTTATTTGCTCTACGGGCCTTTAATTGGGATTCAAATCTTCGTCTTCCATCTTACAGAAGTAGGCTTCTTCTTATTGATTTGCCAACTTTGGAAAATCGCAGGATATTGCTTGGGGTAATGTTCCTGCATAAGCTGATTCTTGGCGAGATTGACTCCTGTAAGCTGCTAAGCCGACTTAACTTTGTAGTTCCGGCCAGGGTGTCCAGACACTACGACCCTTCCATTTACCCCTTTGTCGTCTAAATTTTATCAAAAGTGATCCTTTGCGTGTTTGGTGCTCGTACTATAACGATTTGTACGTACAAATGTATTAGTATCGAGTGTTCGTTTTCTGCCTTAAACAATGCAAAACTTTGTAATCTGACCTGACATTTTAAATCTAACGTTTTTTTTTATTATTATTTAATATATGTTTGATACAATTGTTAACTTTTATTAAATTTATTTTGTATATATTTCTAAGTCACTTTACTCTGTATTTTGTGTTAGTCACCCTATTTGTTTGTCGACTCTAAATAAATAATAATAATAATAATAATAATAATAATAATAATAATAATAATAATAATAATAATAATAATAATAATAATAATAATAATAATAATAATAATAATAACTTCGTGCTCGAGATAGCCTATAATTGAAAATTTTGAGCGACATAACCTGTTCTAACCGGTTTCAAAGGAAACGCATCGTCTGCCACGATCACAAATGGCATTGCACTGGCGGCCGCCGTGGTGTAGCGGTTAAGTGTCCGGCCTTCTACACCAAGTCGTGGCGGTTCGATGCCCGGCAAAAGTAACATCAAAAATTATTTAGAAAAATTATTTTTCTAAAACGGGGTCGCCCCTCGGCAGTAGTTTGGCAAACTCTCCGGGTGTATTTCTGCCATGAGAAGCTTCTCAGCAAAAAATTCATTTGCTTTGCAAGTGCCGTTCGGAGTCGGAAAAAAACTGTAGGTCCCGCCAACTTGTAGGAAAAACTCTAAAGCAAGTTGGAAAGAGAAACTCGGCTAAAAATCTCGTTAGAGGTTATGATAACCTGTTGGTATATCGCCGCCATTAGTTAGTTTGGTGATTATTCTCCGTTTTCTCGCTGATTCTCTGATGACTTCCCGATGGTTTCTCCGTGTATTCCCAGTGCTAACCTCTAGTCAATGCCCTCGTGGTATTGACATAGTGTTTTCTTGTAACTCATTTTAGAGTCCCTGCTCGGGCGCCATTTTTGACGGACTTTTCCTTTTAAGCCGGGGATTAGCTCAGTCCGTCCAGAGTCCTATTGGCTGGAAAGAAATTCCTACGTCTCCTTTTAAAGAGAAAGACCCTTGGTTTCGATAAAAAATATAAAAATTCAGTTTATTAATTAATTAAATTCAAAGTACTACTCTTATAGCTAGTTTCAAACTACTCTTAGCCTAAGCTAGCGGAGGTAGCAAACCACCACCAGTGTTGCCAGAATTTTTTTAGCAATCCGGCTAGATCGAGAAAAAAACGGCTAAAAAAGTTATTTCGGCGAAAAAAAATATAATTTTGGCCGGATAAACGGCTAAACATTTTTAATCAACTTTTCACTCGTTTTATTCGCTTTTTTTCAATAGAACGTATAATATAAACAATTGTTGTTGTTGTTGTTGTTGTTGTTAACAATGCATTGCCCTGTCTAGAGTGTATGATCATTCCGAAGATCTTCATCAAGCTCTTCTAAGGGGAGTCCAAGGAAACGTGCAGTTTCAACAGGGTTTGTCCAGAGGGACAGAGGGGTTAGAAGAGTAGGTTCAAATGAACAATTGAAGAGATGTAGAGTATCATGGGGGGTCCTACCACATGCAGGGCATGTGTTTGAGATTGTGTCATTAAGTCTGGACAAGTAGGAGTTTAACCTTACACTATATCCAGACCTAAGCTGTGCCAGGGTAACTCTTGTCTCCCTTGGTAAGGTGCGTTCTTCTTCAGCAATATCCGGTGGAGGACTGTTCAGAACGGGGTTCACAGGTAGAGATCCGACAAAAGTATCTACCGACTCGGTGTGGATATCGGTTAGAGCCCGCTTATGATTCTGCAGATCAAACGGCAAGGTAATATGATAATGTTTACGGAGATGTTTCCTTATGTCTCTCGGTGGCGGATCTATGTCCAAAAGATGACGGTTTGGATGTGCTGGCTTGTGGCAGTTCAGAAGGAATTGCTTGCTCAGCATTTCCGCATGCTCTTTTACATTGAGCAGTTTTGCCTCCTGATGGAGGTGAGACTCGGAAGACATGAGGAGACATCCCGTAGCAGTTCTGATGGCAGTATTTTGGCAGACTTGTAACTTCGTCCAGTTGGTGTTATGTACATTAGGCGACCATATGGGTGCAGCATAGTCAAAGACTGGTCGGCCAATGACCTTATATGTAGTCAGCAACGTTTCTTTGTCTTTTCCCCAAGTACTGCCGGCAAGTGACTTGAGGATCTTGTTGCGACCACGTACCTTTGAGACCATTGCAGACACATGACCAGCAAATGAGAAAGTATTATCCAATGTCATCCCTAATAACTTTGGGTGGCTGACAGTTGGTAGCTTAGTGCCGTCAACGAAAATGTCTAATTCATTTCTCACCTGGTGCGTCCACGTCGTAAAAAGCGTCGCCGTTGATTTAGTCGGAGATATCGTCAGATCTCGCTCTGTGAAAAACCTGGAAAGGTCGCAGAGGTAACCGTTGATTTTATTACAGAGTTCATCAGTATAGGGGCCCTTCCCCGTCGCCATTATTGTACAGTCGTCAACATAAGAAACGACGGAGACACCCTCTGGTGGTGGGGGCATCTTCGATAGATAGAAATTAAACAGTGTCGGGGATAGGACACCACCCTGTGGCACCCCCTGTCTAATTCGTCTTGGTTTTGATGTTGCGTTTCTAAAGTTGACCGACGCCTGCCGCCCATTCAAGTAATTAGCGGTCCATCTCTTTAACCCATCAGGTATTTGTGTTTCTAATAGATCTTGTATGAGAGTGGCATGGTTGACTGTGTCAAAAGCTTTCGACAAGTCAAGTGCCACTAACACAGTCCTGTGATTTGGTTGGTTTTGATTTAGACCGCTATTTATTTGCGTTGTAATGGCATTGAGTGCGGTGGTGGTGCTGTGCAGCTTACGGAAACCATGTTGCTGATTAGCCAGGTGCAGATTTGCGGTGTAATACGGGAGCAAAATGGACTCTAGCGTCTTCACTACCGGCGACAAAAGTGATATAGGGCGATATGAATCGCCTATGTTTGCCGGCTTTCTAGGTTTTAATAATGGAACCACTCTCGCCTTTTTCCATATTTCAGGAATGACGAAAGTGTTCAGTGAAAGATTGAATAGAGCCGCTAAGTATTTGTGTCCCTCCTGGCCTAGATGTTTCAGCATCTTCATGGCAATGCCGTCGGGGCCGATGGATTTTGAGGGCTTAGCCTGTCTGATGGCTTCCTTGACCTCTGAGGCAGTGATGACAATGGGCTTGTTTTGGTTTTTGTATTTACGCGCCTGTCGCATGGTTCTACGTTTAGCTCTATCGGGTGGCGAATGTAGTACAAATTGTCTACAGAAGGAGTTCGCACATCCCCTAGGGTCCTTCTTCACCCTGTCACCGAAAGTAATATCTACTTTATCCTTGTGTTGTGTTGGATTAGATAGAGCTTTGACCGTAGTCCATAATTTGCCAACACCGTCAGAGAGGTTGCATTGCTCTAGGTGTTGTTTCCATTTGGCCAGTTTGTGTTTATCGACCAACCTACGAATTTCCGCGTTGAGATCCCTTATACGGGGGTATGCGGGATTGAGACTTCGCACTTCATCTCTTTCTCTAGCCATGGCCGCTGCCTCCGCGGGGAAATTTGGTCTTATTCGGGATATTCGACACGCAGAAATGAAGCGTCTAGAGGCCAAGTCAATGATGTTGCGGAAGTCTCGTTCGCCTTTGCGTACGTCCGTAGGAATGGATAGAGCACCCAAGGATTCGTCCGTATATGTCTGAAAACTGTCCCAGTCCGCCTTGGTAAAGTTGATGTATGTACCATGCTCAGGTGTTATAAAGTCCGTCGGTCGTTCGATGGTAATGACTATTGGGAGATGGTCAGACGCCAACGTGAGTATGGGTCGCCAATTGGTGTTGTTCAATAGTCCTGCACTTACGATAGAAATATCTGGCGAACTATAGCAGTTACCCGATACTCTCGTTGGGGCGTCTCCGTTCAATGTACAGAAAGCCGTATCATCTATTTGTTCTGCGAGTACATGCCCCCTACTGTCTGCTGGCAAGTTTGAGTGCCACATGTCGTGGTGCGCATTGAAGTCGCCCAGGATCACGCGGTTATCTCCTCGTAATAGCAAGCTAATGTCGGGGTGATAACCGGTGGGGCAACTTGAGACAGGGGGTATGTAGATGTTAATGATTTGCAGATCGACATCTCCTGTACGGATGGTAATACCTTGGCTTTCTAAGATATCATCCGTTCCTTCGATGTCGGTATCAAATAGATGATACTGTACAGAGTTGTGCGTTATGAACGCTAGACCACCTCCCAGACCTCCTGTTACTCTATGACGGTCTTTCCGGTGAATGTTATATCCGCCATAGGTAATGAGGTCCGACCTTGGACTGAGCTTGGTTTCTTGGATTGCGGCAAGTTTTATGTCATATTGCGTCATCAAATTAGTTATCTCTGCGATCTTACCAGTTAATCCGTTACAGTTGTGCTGTAAGATTTGGAAGTGCGCCGGTGGGGTCGATGTCGAGTTAACCAAAGGCGTGAGAGACGGATGTGTTCGCCCAGGTGTTGGTAGGCGAAGACCAAGGCTGTGCCTCAGCCTAGTTAGCTGTGGACCTGGTGTAACCGGGTTGGCTGGCGTCGTAGGTTGAGGCGTGTTACAGCATGGTGCGATGAACGCATCCGTCCAAAGATTCCTGTTAGCGAGCCCAGAGCATAGATGTACGTGGCATTGGCCTAAGCAGTTATTGCATTTGACCGATGACGCGAGCGTGTATAATCTTTGCCGACAAACAGTACACGTCGAGACAGGTGCAAGAAGATGTTGATCCTGACTCACGTGTAAACGGGAGGGGGGGTGTAACAAAGAAACAGACAGAGACTGATGCTCGGAGTTGCTCATGTCTAAACTGCTCCGGTGGGAGCAAGAGTGTTGAGCTGCTGCGCGTGATGTTGACGCCATAAGGCACGAGCAACAGTCTGGAATTTGTGTGGCGGGTATAGCAGAAATGCTGCTAGTCGTTAAGACATTATTATTATTATTATTAGTATTGCTACTAGAAGGTGGCGGTAGGGGTGCGCTTGAACGGCGCTTACCGCGGGACGCCCGACGGCGCAAACAACAAGGGGCCACGAAAGTACTAAAGAAAGTACGGGGTCTGTGGATGTTAAGGTTAAGCCCTGAACATCCAGATTTATGGAGCCATCTCTTACACGAGAAGCATTGCACAGAATGCGACCGTTTAATATATATTTTTTTGCAACAGACACTGCATATCCATTCTTTTGGTCCGGGGTTCGGCTCAACGCCCGCCCGTAACAAAAGAATATCTTGCAGCCCTGCTGCAAGGGGGGAGGATGATAGTTTCGGAATGGGACAAAACATACTAAACAGGGTTACATTGAAAGTGACAGTCCTTGGCCGAGGTAAAACCCCGGGTGGTTCCACTGCGCAGAGATCCATGGCGATGTCCTGGGTTTTCTGCTCTGAGAAGTGACTGTACATAGGGAACAATTGTTTGTTAAAGCTGGCTCTAGGTCATTTGAAATAAAACACACGTTGTTATGTTTTTTTCTCCACCTATATATGTGATAATGAGCGTCTAGTTTCGTTTGATGTGGTATCGCTATTTCCAAGTGTACCAACTGACTTGGCTATAGAGACGATTCGAGCAAAGTGGAATGAGATAAAGGAATACACGGACATTCCAAAAAAACTGTTTATGGAAATAGTGACATTTTGTATATGTGAAAACAGATATTTTAAGAACGAGGAACAAATGTATACGCAATTAAAAGGTCTTCCAATGGGATCACCTGCATCGCCGATTGTCGCCGACATTGTAATGGAAGAGGTGTTAGGAAAAGCAGTGGCGAACACTAGACTACTTAGTAAATACGTAGATGATTTGTTTGCTATAGTAAAAGAGGATAAACTGGGTGAAACGCTAGACTTACTCAACTCATATCACAAGGACATCCAATTCACGATGGAGTTGGAAAATAATGACAAATTACCCTTTCTAGACTCTTTAATATGCAAAACTGGCAACAAAATCAAGCTCAATTGGTACCAAAAGCCTACGTCTTCAGGACGTATAATAAACTACCTATCAAAACACCCCAAAAACATAATATTTAACACTGTGAAAAACTTTATCCATAGATTTTTAGATACTAGCGACGTAATGTTCCACGCTGAGAACAAAAAACGTATCAAACACATCCTGATGATGAATGACTTTCCTCCCGAGGTAATATATAGGCTGATAAATACATATAATAATGGTACCAAAACTAAAATAGAAAGCAAAAAACCACTTTTATACAAATCCATTGTATATATACCAGGCTTTTCAGAGAGGTTGCAATGTTCTAATATTTACGACAAGGAAAGAATTGGATTAGCACACAAACCAACATACACAAACAATATATTTTTCAAAAACACAAAAAGCAAAATAGAAACATTAGATAAAAACAATATTATTTACAAGATACCGTGTGCAGGGGATGGAGGAAATAGCTGCAACAAAGAATATGTTGGCACAACCAAAAATAAGCTTAAAACTAGAATTGCTGGGCACCGATCGGACATCAAAAGTTCAAAATCAGATACCACACACAAAACAGCACTCGCGGCCCACTGTGCTGAGAGCGGACATAAACCTAACTTTGACGCTGTGAGCATCCTACAGCAATAACGACATTACAACAAACGTTTTACGTTGGAGATGCTCCATATAATAGACACGAACGAGAATAAGAGACTAAACTACAAGAAAGACTCCGAAACGGTCGCACATATCTACCGTCATTTACTTGAGTCGCGCAAATCAGTTCATAACAACATGCCGAACTGACCAGTTGTGTGTACATAGAACAGCTGATGTAATGTATGTATGCTTACTAATTATGGTTTTTTTGTTATGTGCATATACATGTACCTATTTATACCCACCTGTGGAAATAATTATGTTAAATAAAAATTATACATTTTTGTTGTAGTCCCTGATGACGATTTCCGCTGGAGATCGAAATATATTGGAAAAAGGAGAAAAAAAAAACAAAACAAACACTACGTCTAAATGCTTGGTCGCATGGAAACTAGTCAGTGAATTACCATTCCGCTGTATAAAATTTTGCATTCAATTCTTTCTAATACCTATAATTACAAAATTAACGTATAAATATATACATTGGATTCAATCCACAAATAAAACTTCAAAACAACGTGTGTTTTATTTCAAATGACCTAGAGCCAGCTTTAACAAACAATTGTTATATATATAAGGTCGCCAATATTAAAAAATTACGTATAATATAAATATATTTTCTCATCTAGCCTTAAATATTAAAGTTTGTTGTATGAAAAAACTTTTAAAGTTTAGTTCAGAAAACGGCTCCTATTTCATAACAATAAGAAAGTTTCGTATACAGATGCTTTGTATCCGAATATACAGAGCTATAGTAAAGATAAATAAAGCTTACATTAATATTTGTTATATCCAGGCGCGTATTCAAGGACACACCATACACACCCCGAATTGCGCAAGTTTATGCAATTTTTTTGTCTGTGACTGTAAAAAATAAAATTTGGAATATGAGTCCCAAACTCGTGGGATGATATTTTTTTATTTCCGGTCAAATTAGACATATAAAATAACAAAAATTGCGACAAAGCCAAACTTAGGTAAAGAAAGAAAACTTCAAAAGTCCCCATTTATATCATCTGTGGTAAAAAAGTTATTTGGGGGCAAACGTGAACATTTAGGGTTTTACGAATTTTTCTCGTAAAAATTACCTTCGACAAAGCTGTACACCTGAAAACTCACTATAAAAATCGACCCAGCAAATTTTCTAAATTAAGCTGTCCCGGCAGACGTTGTATCTCCATCCCGATCCCTATCGCTGTCTACATATGGGGTAAAATTCCTCAAGCGGACCACCAAAAATTTCGATTTGAATGAAATTTGATGAAAGTGATCTGCCATGTAAGAAAATAATAACACCAAAGTTCGCGTAAAAATATTGAATAGTTACCGAGATATACGGGTTTGAGTTCACAATTTTTTGTGTGAAAGCCTTTTTTCTTTAAATTATAAGACATGTAATTGACATGGTAAGAAGGAACATGGAAACCGTTTTCTAAAGTATTTTTCCGTTCTTTTCGATAACGATAAAAATTTAGTAAAAATTTTATTAAAAAAGAATTTTATCAATTTTTTTCAATTTTGGACATTTTTAATTTTTACGTAAAGCTTGATCTTTTTCCTTTAAAATAATTTTTTTTTTGTAATGGACCTCGAAAATTTTTTTAATGTTCTTTCAAAAGACAATTTATTTATTTTTTGTTGTTTTTCTCTAGGCTTTGATAAAGTTGGTTCGCGTCTGCACTAGTAACAAAATTAAACTTTAGCTAAGTCATTTCCATTTTAGAGTCAAAATGGTTATTATGAAAAAAAAATGAATCCACCTCGAAAATATTTTCTGGATACGCGCCAGGCTATATCTATTACATAGATGTGACTTATATAAAAGGTGCAACGAGCCAAATTTTAAGCAGAGCTCACTGCTTTAAAAATAATTGACTTGATGAAAAGTCGCAATAAAATAAGGCATCAGGTAACGAATATACTTGAAATAACTTATCGTCGGAAACAGTGTTGCCGCTGAAAATTTCAAAAGGGTCCAAAAACAGGGTTCCAGCTGAAAAAAGGGCCCCTCTTTTTTTAGATAGGAACACATTTACATAAGCCTTTTCCATTTTTTTCTATGCTGAATGACTGAGTTTTGTACTATTGCAAGTAACACATACAAAATGTAAACATATTTAAATGGTTGTAATTTGTTTAATAGTAATGATAATCGCATAATGTTAAAAGTTTTTTAAACTAAAAAACCTCCACTAACCAGTGGAACGTTAGGCAAGACATTTGGAAATCGGCAAGAGTTCCCAATATAAGCGGGCTACTCACCTGCCAAGAAATGCCTCAAGAAAAAAGCGAGCATATATTTCTTGTGCCTGGTCAAGAAATTTTGACGTATACCAAATTTTCCATTTTTTTGCATATTACTATTAAAAAATGTATAAAAAAGTTTACCGAAATATGTACTCACCTTTGCTGTGGATCAGCACGTTTGCCTCAAGAAATATATACGAACTTATTTATTTCTTGAGGACCTCAAGTTGAGGTAAACCGGCGTTACCAACCATCGAAAATTGTAGTATTTTTTCTTATGAGCTGAGTATTGGCTCAAGAAAATTTTACGTGTGAAAACGTTTCTTGACCATTTCTTGAGCGTTTTTTTATATGGAGTTTGACATTTCTTGGCAGGTGAGTAGCCCGCTATAAGAGCAAAATAAAAAGATGATAAAAAAATTTTAAAGACAACCTTTATATGAATGCTGTCAAAAAGCCTCAGCAAATTTGTCGTTAAACAATGACATGGTTTCGGTGTTTTTGGTTTTGAAATTTTAGTCATACCAATTGTAATCAATTTTTGAGATATGAAAATATAAAGGTGGAGTGCAATTAATAGGCCTTAAATGTTTTGTCGATAACCGAACTTCTATTTAGGCTCTCAGAAATTGTTTGCCTTAGTCTGGAAACGTGCACCCACTTCAAATTAGTTTTCGAAATATCTCGATACGTGCGCCACCTACCGGAATTTTTTTGATGAGGGATTGTCATCGGGTTGTGACAAATATGTGAAGTTTCAAGTCTCTAGCTAATTTGAAAGTTACTAAAAATCGATCGCAAAAGTCCAGGAGCTTTCTAATTTTTTTTGATTTGCAATTATATAGACCAGTGTGCCATCTATCGGAATTTTGATTTTCACTATTTGTAGTGCAACTGTTGCCTCAATTTAATGCCAAGATTCAAGTTCCTAGGTTACCTGGAAGTTGGTCAAAAGTCGATCGAAAAATTCCCAACTTCAAAATAGTTTTTGAAATATCTCGATCCGTGCGCCACCTACCGGAATTGTTTTGATGAGGGATTGCATTGTCATCGGGTTGTGACAAATGTGTAAAGTTTCAAGTCTCTAACTAATCTGGAAGTTACTAAAAATCGATCGCAAAAGGCCAGGAGTCTTCTAATTTGTTTTGATTTGCAATTATATAGACCAGTGTGCCATCTATCGGAATTTTGATTTTCACTATTTGTAGTGCAACTGTTGCCTCAATTTAATGCCAAGTTTCAAGTTCCTAGGTTACCTGGAAGTTGGTCAAAAGTCAATCGCAAGATTCCCCTGTGTTTTAAAGATTTGCAATTATATAGACCAGCGTGCCATCTATCGGAATTTTGATTTTTTTCTATTTGTAGTGTCGCCGTTCCCTCAATTTTGATGCCAAGTTTCAAGTTCCTAGGTTACCTGGAAGTTGGTCAAAAGTCGATCGAAAAATTCCCAACTTCAAAATAGTTTTTGAAATATCTCGATCCGTGCGCCACCTACCGGAATTGTTTTGATGAGGGATTGCATTGTCATCGGGTTGTGACAAATGTGCAAAGTTTCAAGTCTCTAACTAATCTGGAAGTTACTAAAAATCGATCGCAAAAGGCCAGGAGTCTTCTAATTTGTTTTGATTTGCAATTATATAGACCAGTGTGC
Source organism: Campiglossa producta (assembly GCA_964058755.1). Taxonomy (NCBI): domain Eukaryota; kingdom Metazoa; phylum Arthropoda; class Insecta; order Diptera; family Tephritidae; genus Campiglossa; species Campiglossa producta. Next base: position 97,207,108 of record CAXKVI010000001.1, read on the forward strand.
TATCTATCGGAATTTTGATTTTCACTATTTGTAGTGCAACTGTTGCCTCAATTTAATGCCAAGTTCCTAGGTTACCTGGAAGTTGGTCAAAAGTCGATCGCAAAATTGCCAACTTCAAATTAGTTTTCGAAATATCTCGATCCGTGCGCCACCTACCGGAATTGTTTTGATGAGGGTTTGCATTGTCATGGGGTTGTGACAGATGTGTAAAGTTTCAAGTCTCTAACTAACCTGGAAATTTCTAAAAATCGATCGCAAAAGTCCAGGAGTCTTCTAATTTTTTATTTTTAAAATTTGCAATTATATAGACCAGCGTGCCATCTATCGGAAGTTTGATTTTTACTATTTGTAGTGTCACTCTTCCCTCAATTTAATGCCAAGTTCGAAGTTCCTAGGTTACCTGGAAGTTGGTCAAAAGTCGATCACAAAATTCTCAACTTCAAATTAATTTGCGAAATATCTCGATCCGTGCGCCACCTACCGGAATTGTTTTGATGAGGGATTGCATTGTCATGGAGTTGTGACAAATGCATAAGCATTCTTAAAGGCCACCCACTCTTGAAAGTGCCTGTTGTTGTTGAGGTACCACAACAACGCCTTATCTTTTAGCAGCTCTGGCAACGCACGTGGGATGGAGTTGCGACCAACTTCATAACTGTCTGCCAGCTCCTCCACCTGTTCAGTAAAAGATAGCTTGTCCTTACCCCGTCGTACTTCAGATTCCATTTACGCACCCGATCCATGATGTTTACTAGTGTCGCTTGCTGATCCATCACGTTTGTAGGTGCTTACCCTTCCTTGTTTTTACTGTACCCTTGGTGATTATTCTCCGTTTTCTCGCTGATTCTCTGATGACTTCCCAATGGTTTCTCTGTGTATTCCCAGTGCTAACCTCTAGTCAATGCCCTCGTGGTATTGACATAGTGTTTTCTTGTAACTCATTTTAGAGTCCCTTCTCGGGCGCCATTTGTGACGGACTTTTCCTTTTAAGCCGGGGATTAGCTCAGTCCGTCCAGGGTCCTATTGGCTGGAAAGAAATTCCTACGTCTCCTTTTTAAGAGAAAGACCCTTGGTTTCGATAAAAAATATAAAAATTCAGTTTATTAATTAATTAAATTCAAAGTACTACTCTTATAGCTAGTTTCAAACTACTCTTAGCCTAAGCTAGCGGAGGTAGCAAACCACCACCAGTGTTGCCAGAATTTTTTTAGCAATCCGGCTATATCGAGAAAAAAAAACGGCTAAAAGAGTTATTTCGGCGAAAAAAAATATAATTTTGACCGGATAAACGGCTAAACATTTTTAATCAACTTTTCACTCGTTTTATTCGCTTTTTTTCATTAAAACGTATAATATAGTAAAGATAAATAAAGCTTACATTTATATTTGTTATATCCAGGCGCGTATTCAAGGACACCCCATACACACCCCGAATTGCGCAAGTTTATGCAATTTTTTTGTCTGTGACTGTAAAAAATAAAATTTGGAATATGAGTCCCAAACTCGTGGGATAATATTTTTTGATTTCCGGTCAAATTAGACATATAAAATAACAAAAATTGCGACAAAGCCAAAATTTGGTAAAGAAAGAAAACTTCAAAAGTCCCCATTAATATCATCTGTGGTAAAAAAGTTATTTGGGGGCAAACGTGAACATTTGGGGTTTTACGAATTTTTCTCGTAAACGGCAATTTTTTCGAAAAATTACCTTCGACTCAAAACTCACTATAAAAATCGACCCAGCAATTTTCTAAATTAAGCTGTCCCAGCAGACGTTGTATCTCCATCCCGATCCCTATCGCTGTCTATATATGGGGTAAAATTCCTCAAGCGGACCACCAAAAATTTCGATTTGAATGAAATTTGATGAAAGTGATCTGCCATGTAAGAAAAAAATATCACCAAAGTTCGCGTAAAAATATTGGATGGTTACCGAGATATACGGGTTTGAATTCACAATATTTGTGTGTAAGCCTTTTTTCTTTAAATTATAAGACATGTAATTGACATGGTAAGAAGGAACATGGAAACCGTTTTCTAAAGTATTTTTTCCGTTCTTTTCGAATAAACTTAAAAAAAAAATTGTATTAAAAAAAATTTTGTAAAAATTTTATTAAAAAATAATTTTATCAATTTTTTTCAATTTTAGAAATTTTTAATTTTTACGTAAAGCTTGATCTTTTTCCTTTAAAATTTTTTAATGTTCTTTCAAAAGACAATTTATTTATTTTTTGTTGTTTTTCTCTAGGCTTTGATAAAGTTGGTTCGCGTCTGCACTAGTAACAAAATTAAACTTTAGCTAAGTCATTTCCATTTTCGAGTCAAAATGGTTATTATGAAAAAAAATTGAATCCACCCCGAAAATATTTTCTGGATAAGCGCCTGGCTAACTATATCTATTACATAGATGTGACTTATATAAAAGGTGTAACGAGCAAAATTTTAAGCAGAGCTCACTGCTTTAAAAATAATTGACTTGATGAAAAGTCGCAATAAAATAACTTATCGTCGGAAACAGTGCTGCCGCTGAAAACTTCAAAAAGGGTCCAAAAACAGGGTTCCAGCTGATAGGAACACATTTACATACGCATTTTCCATTTTTTTTCATGCTGAATGACTGAGTTTTGTACTATTGCAAGTAACACATACAAAATGTAAACATATTTAAATGGTTGTAATTAGTTTAATAGTAATGATAATCGCATAATGTTAAAAGTTTTTTAAACTAAAAAACCTCCACTAACCAGTAGAAAGTTAGGCAATACATTTGGAAATCGGCAAGAGTTCCCAATATAAGAGCAAAATAAAAAGATGATAAAAAAATTTTAAAGACAACCTTTATATGAATGCTGTCAAAAAGCCTCAGCAAATTTCTCGTTAAACAAAGACATGGTTTCGGTGTTTTTGGTTTTGAAATTTTAGTCATACCAATTGTAATCAATTTTTGAGATATGAAAATATAAAGGTGGAGTGCAATTAATAGGCCTTAAATGTTTTGTCGATGGCCGAACTTCTATTTAGGCTCTCAGAAATTGTTTGCCTTAGTTTGGAAACGTGCACTCCACCTTTATATTTTCAAATCTCAAAAATTGATTACGATTGGTATGACTAAAATTTCAAAAACAAAAACACCGAAACCATGTCTTTGTTTAACGACAAATTTGCTGAGGCTTTTTGACAGCATTCATATAAAGGTTGTCTTTAAAATTTTTTTTATCATCTTTTTATTATTTTATTTTTAGTTTTGGTGATTCCTATCGGGAATTTGATTTTTAAATATGGTACTGTCACGGTTCCTTTAACTGAATGCTTAGTTTCCAGTTCCTAGATTACCAGAAAGTTAGTCAAAAGTCCATCGCAAAGTTCCCAACTTCAAAATAGTTTTGAAAATATCTTCATATGTGTGCCAACTACCGGAATTTTTTTGATGAGAGATTGCATTGCCGTCGGGTTCTGACAAATGTGAAAAGTTTCAAGTCTCTAGCTTAGCGGGAAGTTACTCAAAAATCTATCGCAAGATTCCCCTATGTTTTAGAGATTTTCAATTATATCGACAAGCACGCCACCTTTTGGAATTCTGATTTCAACAAATTGTATTGTCACCGTTTCCACAACCAAATGCAAAGTTTCAAGTTCCTAGGTTACCTGGAAGTTGGTCAAAAGTCGATCGCAAAATTGCCAACTTCAAATTAGTTTTCGAAATATCTCGATACGTGCGCCACCTACCGGAATTTTTTTTGATGAGGGATTGCATTGTCATCGGGTTGTGACAAATATGTGAAGTTTCAAGTCTCTAACTAATCTGAAAGTTACTAAAAATCGATCGCAAAAGTCCAGGAGTCTTCTAATTTTTTTTATTTGCAATTATATAGACCAGCGTGCCATCTATCGGAATTTTGATTTTCACTATTTGTAGTGCAACTGTTGCCTCAATTTAATGCTAAGTTTCAAGTTCCTAGGTTACCTGGAAGTTGGTCAAAAGTCGATCGCAAAATTCCCAACTTCAAATTAGTTTTCGAAATATCTCGATCCGTGCGCCACCTACCGGAATTTTTTTGATAAGAAATTGCATTGTCATCGGGTTCTGACAAATGTGTCAAGTTTCAAGTCTCTAGCTTACGGGGAAGTTACTCAAAAATCGATCGCAAGATTCCCCCTTTGTTTTAAAGATTTGCAATTATATAGACCAGCGTGCCATCTATCGGAATTTTGATTTTTTTCTATTTGTAGTGTCGCCGTTCCCTCAATTTTGATGCCAAGTTTCAAGTTCCTAGGTTACCTGGAATTTGGTCAAAAGTCGATCGCAAAATTGCCAACCTCAAATTAGTTTTCGAAATATCTCGATCCGTGCGCCACCTACCGGAATTGTTTTGATGAGGGATTGCATTTTCATGGAGTTGTGACAAATGTGTAAAGTTTCAAGTCTCTAACTATCCTGGAAGTTACTAAAAATCGATCACAAAATTCCAGGACTGTTTTAATATTTTTTGTAATTATCTCGACCAGTGTGACATCTAGCGGAATTTCTTGTACATCAGTTTGTATTGTCTTCAATTGTTCATATGTATGCAAATTTTCAATAATCTAGCTTACCGGGAAGTTCCTCAAATATGCGTCCCAAAATTTCAGTTTTTAAATGAATTTACCGTATTTCTTGATGCGTGCGCCACCTAGCGGATACTTTTTTCGTTCACATTGCATTGTCACAGAGCCCCGAACTATGTTCCAAGTTTCAAGTGTCTAGCTCAACGGGAAGCTACCTAAAAGACTTTGCAAGATTCCGAAATTTCGTATGAAAAAGGTGGTGCAAACAAGAAAGCGACTTAATTAACTTATATTAATATAAAGGTTTTAAAAAGGAACAAGCAGATTTTTTTGCCCTTTAACAAAAAAGCGACAAAAATGCATTTCATTGCAGTTTGAAAGTGAAAAGGGGTCAAAAAGGGTCCGATTTTGAAAAAAGGGTAAAAAATGGTACTTTTTTGAAAAAGTAGGGTCCGGGGTCCTGGCTCTAAAAAAGGGTCAAATTGACCCTTTAGGGTCCCCAACGGCAACACTGGTCGGAAAAAGTGCAAAACCGCACATCGCACTTCTGCAAAACCGCACATTCGACATTTCTGTCAAAAATGAGATTTGCCTACCAGGGCTTCTGGGTACCCGGATCCATTCATTAGTAACATAAAAATCGGGGTTTGTGAGATAGAATGTCAAAAAAATGACATTTGAATTTGACCCACCACATAGCTACGTATGTGCGATTTTGCAGAATTCGGTTTTGCGATGTTCGGTTTTGCACTTTCTCCGACGATATACTTTCATGACATAAAATGAAAAAAAAAAAAAAAATAATAATAATAATAATGTGAGAAAAATGTAGGTATATACATTTTACAATATTTCTATATCACAATTTTCTATATCTTGCTCTGAGCTATCATAAATGTTAGATGTGTTGAACTAAGTTTATTTAAAAAAAAAATTGTTTAGAACATTGGCAAAAAAGCTAAAAACGGCTAAAAAAATAAGAAAACGGCTAAAAAACGGCTAGCGGCTAAATTCAAGTTTTTCCGGCTAAATGAAAAAAAAACGGCTAGATCTAGCCGGAAAACGGCTAAAATGGCAACACTGACCACCACTAACCTTCTAGACGGCGGAGTTGGAAAAACCCCCACCGTATATATCTCAAAATATTCCCTGCCCTAGTAAGGATTGCGGAGGTGGAAAACCACCACTAATCTTCCGGACAGTGGAGTTGGGGAAACCTGCACTGTATATAAACTTGAAACTCGTGCGCTGGCAAATCCCAGGAGTTCCTTCGCTGTTGAACAAGGCGTCAACTAGCTACAATGCCTACCTAGCTTCTCATTTTACTCAGCAAAGTGCTCGCCTTTTATACTTTTCCGCGCGCATGCGGACAGTTATTTTCCACTAAAAATCCTTATTCTATATTTTAAGCTACGTTTACACTGCACCACTTGCGTCACTTTTGGCCAAGTTTTTTCGAGACCGTTCATCTGCAGATTGAATTTGATCACCAAATTAGGTCAAATTAAATTAAATTCATCTAATTTGGCAAACATATTCATTCTGCGGACAAACATTCTCGAAATAACTTCGCCAAATGCGACACATTTGGTGCAGTGTAAATGTATCATTACAATATTTACATGATTTGCATGTGATTATATATAACATCCATATATGATGAATCATATCAAACCCAATATGCATTGAACCGACCCCCTCAGAATTTGATGAAATTTTGCATAGAGGTACATCTTACCTACCCAAACACAACCTCATTTTTAGAAATTGCATTTTCGAAAAATTGTGGGTGTGGCAAGGTATCGAAATATTCGAAAATTTTCGAAAAATAATAGGTAATTTAAAGTGTGATTACTACGGAATGGCTTTACCGATTTCAAAGATCTTCATTGCATTAGAAAGGTATTGAAATAAGCTTTCAAAAAAATTACTGTAAAAAATTTTTAATACACTGAAAAAAAAATGTTTTCCAAAATATGTTTTCCAAATAAACTGAAAAAACACTTCAAAGATCAAGCGATTTTGAAAAATAAAATTTTATTTTAGAAAGGTCTATTCAATATATATAACATATCTGAAAACTAAAATGCGGTTTTTTTCTTTTTTTTAAATTTATTTAAGTGAATGCATCTCTTGGTTACTTTCTCATATATTGATATCACGCGTAAACTAATCAGGCGATTTCAAAAATTGTTATACCGTTAGAAAAGTATTAAAATCAAACTTTGCAAACATATACTGTAAAGATTCTATATTACACTGAAAAAAATTTGATATTATTGTGTGACAAAAAAAGGTACCTAGCTATACTTTGGAAGTTATACAGATACAGATACTATGACTATATATCCAATAGATTCGAACAAGAATCGTATTATCAAATTGTTGTGTGTTGCCCTATGCAATCGTACACTTATGCTTATCTATGCCTATTAATAAACATATGCCTATACCTTTTGACTTATCTTGGTATATATGTATAAGTTAACACAGGTGAACATTCAACCGGCCAAAACACCACTTCCACCGAATTTACTGACGGCGCGTCTATAGCCTTAAATTTAACAGCAAGCAAAAGTTCAATACCGCTTTAAAAACCCATCCGGCCAAAACACCGCTTCCACCGAATTTGCTGACGGCACGCCTATAGCTCTGTGCGTAATAGCAAGAAGTAGTTAAATACTGCTTTAATAGCTCATCCGGCCATTCTGCCGACGGGGCAGTTATAGTCTTGCGCGTGACAACAACAAATAACGTGCAGTAACTAGAATTAGGGCAAGAGTGTAGGTATTTAGACACTAGCGTCGCTTTCATGTACTCAGTTATATCAACTCATCCGCTGAGACCGGCTGCCCTTACAAGGGAAATAAAAAGTGTTCTAAAAAACTAAAGGTACTGTTTTTATTAGGGGTCGTGCATATATGACGTCACGCTCTTTGAGGGGGGGGAGGGGTCTGCGATTTGTGACGAAATGTGACATTGGGGGAGGGGGGGAGTAGCACTTACGTGATGTCACGTTATTTTTTGCATGTTTTCTAGCGTGCAACGTCCATGAACGTTTTCAAATTTAGCACGTTTTCATTCTTTCGATTGGCAAATATTATTTAATAATTAATATAAACATTTTAAATATGTATCAGATTTTATGTCAAATAAATATTGAATTTATATTTATTAAGGGTGTGATGTGACATTCGAGGGGGAGGGGGGGGTCTAGAGTTTGTGACTGGGTGTGACATGGGGGGAGGGGGGGGTCAAAAACTACCAAAAATCGCGTGACGTCATATATGCACGACCCCTTATTGAACTTTAAGCGCATACTACAGAGTGCGTCACTGGCGCCCAACGTGGGGCCAAGCCAGAGAAAATCCTTATAAAAGGACACGCGAAGAAAAATCCCCGTAAAAGGACACGCGAACGCGAGTTTGGCCGTGGGTTCGAACCCACCTTCTAATAACTATAATAATTTTTTCAAAGTGCCACAAAAGCACAAGTGCCACCGTAAAAGTGCCACAAGACAGTTTAAAATAATTTTTTTAACGTGCCACAAAAGCACAAGTGCCACCGTAAAAGTGCCACAAGACAGTTTAAAGTAAATATTTTCAAAGTGCCACAAAAGCACAAGTGCCACCGTAAAAGTGCCACAAGACAGTTTAAAATAATTTTTTCAAAGTGCCACAAAAGCACAAGTGCCACCGTAAAAGTGCCACAAGACAGTTTAAAGTAAATATTTTCAAAGTGCCACCGTAAAAGTGCCACAAGACAATTTAAAATAATTTTTTCAAAGTGCCACAAAAGCACAAGTCCACCGTAAAAGTGCCACAAGACAATTACTCAATTTGATCTTAAACACACAAAAGGAAAGAGTTAAAGCATTGCACGCCACAGGCGTTGCCATCGCTGGACATTCCACTTTAATATCATAATCAACTTTAATCCACCGCCACCAACATACAAGAATCTGAATAGCTAAAGAACCGACTACTCAATTTGATCTTAAACACACAAAAGGGCAAGGAGTTAAGGCATTCACTCCCCAACCATCCACCACCATCAGTACCACAATGAAAATGAAATTATTCATGTAAGTAGAAAACTCAGCAGCTGTATGAAAGCATAGGGTGTAATTTGTAAAAAGTAAAAAATTCCGACTCCAAATTAAAATTAAATCAATTAATAAACGAAGATAGTACTTGAATTTGAGAAGTAAGATGGTGTTCTATCGTCCTTCAACACCGTTTTAAATTTCCATGCAATTATTTCACGACTAGATTTTGCCTACGCCGATAAGAGGCCTATCCATTTGATAGAACAGGAGCTCTCCACTTTGAGGCAGGGTAAACTATCAGTAATAGGATTCTACGATGAGGTTGAAAGGAAGCTGACCCTTATAATTAACAAAACCATTATGACCCATGGTGGAAATGCCACCCTAATAGAATCCCTCAACAACAAGTATCGCGAAGACGCTCTTCGTGTGTTTATCTCAGGACTCAATCATCCTTTATGCGATATATTGTTTTCCTCAAGGCCTAGCGATCTTCCTTCTGCATTAGCCTTAGCACAAGAACTTGAGGCAAACCAAGCAAGATCCATGTTCGCCCATTCCTTTAGTAGGCAAGCAACTCAAAGTCCCGGTCACTACCCGTATTCATCACAGTACCGCAGAGTACAACCAGACCAACAACGACAGGCCCAGAAACAAACGACTGTACCAATGGACATAGACCCATCACTCTCCAGGTTTAGACAAAACAGACCCCAACGAATAAATGGCAATAACGAGAGGAACTGTCTAGGAACCTATCCAACAACATCTCGTCCATATGCTGGTACCCCAGGTGGCTGGTCCAACCGAAACACCACCAACCAGACTATTGGACAGGTAGCAGCGCGACCAGAAAAAAGATCGCACGGGAGTGATCAACAGCCAATACAAAAGGTACAACGAATAAGCAACCTTGTCCAAGAACATGATGAACTCGAGGAAGACTATGGTAATGATGCTCTATATGACAATTATTACCATAATGACGATTAGAACCCAGTCGAGTGTCAAGACCAACCCAAAGATGACGTGAATTTTTTAGGACGAAATCCCTCTTGCCCTACGTCGAGCGGACAGTCGGGGGAAGAGGCATAAAACTCCTAATAGATACCGGTGCAGCAAAGAGCTACATAAAACCGCTCAAAGACTTAAAGGGAATCAAACCCCTAAGTCACACCTTTACGGTGAAATCAATCCATGGCACTACTAGGATTGACAAATACTGCACCATAAACATTTTTAATAGAGACACCAGCTTCTTCATCCTACCAAGTCTTAACACCTTTGATGGTATTATAGGTTTCGACCTACTCAAAGAAGTGAACGGTAAAATAGATTTGATGACTGGACTTCTAAGTTACAAAGGCGGTCAGGAAAAGCTTTTATATTATGATTGCCCTGACATTAACAAACTAATAGAAACGGATGCCGAAACACCGAAACACGAGTTAAGTATTCCTGCAATGTTGAAGCGGCACGCTAGAGTCTTCGCGGACCCTAACGAGGCACTACCATATAACACCCATATTGTAGGAACAATAAGTACCACGATGTTCCCGTTTACTCTAGGAGCTACCCATATCCCATAGCTTCAGCCGAATTCGTCAATAAGGAGATAACCAATTTGTTGAAGGACGGTATAATAAGACCATCCCGTTCTCCTTACAATAATCCAATTTGGGTAGTAAGTAAAAAGGGCGTGGATGAAGATGGTAATAGGAAGTCACGACTCGTAATTGACTTTAGGAAACTAAACTTAAAAACAGTGAGCGACAAGTATCCTATACCCGACACGTCCGTAATTTTGGCAAACATGGGAAATGCTAAATGTTTCTCAACGATAGACCTTAAATCTGGTTTTCACCAGATTAAACTAGCAGAGAGGGATCGGGAAAAAACTGCATTTTCGGTCAATAACAGAAAGTACGAGTTCTGTAGGCTTCCCTTTGGCCTAAAAAATGTTCCCAGTATTTTGCCATTGACGATGTGCTTAGAGAAGAAATCTTAAAAATATGCCACGTCTATGTAGATGACGTCATAATTTTTTCAGAAAGCGCTGAACAACACTTAATGGATATTGACCAGGTATTAAACAAACTCTACTATGCTAATATGCGAGTGTCCGCCGACAAGTCTAAATTCTTTCAGGAAAGTGTCGAGTTTCTAGGCTTTACAGTATCCAAGGGGGGTATCAGGACATGCCCCGATAAAGTCAAGGACATTTTGGACTTTGCCACTCCCAAATCACTTCGAGCTTTACGATCTGTTTTGGGATTGGCTGGCTATTACAGACGGTTTGTAAAAGACTACGCCTCGGTTACCAAACCCCTAACAAAATACCTACGTGGGGAAAATGGGAACATTGGCACTAACCAATCTCGGAAAATAGAAATAAACTTAGATGAAGAAGCACTTAACGCATTTAATAAAGTTAAAAATATTCTTGCATCAGAGGATGTGCTTCTCCTTTATCCCGACTATAAACAACCATTTGACTTAACAACAGATGCTTCTTCACACGCCATAGGCGCCGTTTTATCCCAAAACGGCAGACCTATCACCATGATCTCAAGAACCCTTTCTCCAGCAGAGGAGAACTATGCAACCAACGAAAGGGAACTCTTGGCGATAGTGTGGGCCCTACAAAAACGTCGCAATTATTTGTACGGTGTAAAGCACCTGAACATTTTCACAGACCACCAACCGCTCACCTTCGCTTTATCTGACAAAAACTCAAATGCAAAGATGAAAAGGTGGCGCGCTTTTGTGGAAGAATATTCACCAACGTTTAATTACAAACCAGGCAAGGAAAATTTTGTTGCTGATGCGCTCTCACGGCAACATATAAACACACTAGGCCACGCGCCAGACTCAGAAAGCATGGTCGCTAACAGTGAGCTGTCACCGACTCAAACGATAGCCACAGTAAAAAACCCGATTAACTGCTTCAAAACCCAAATTATTCTGGAAGAGGGAAAGACATTGCCAGTTAACACAACTATTATTTTTAGGGCACGAGTGAGGCATCGAATATCTTTTAGTAACCTACAAGATTTATTGAAAGCCATGAAACAATGCGTAAATCCGAATGTTGTTAACGGATTGCTATGCGAACTCCCAACCTTGGCACTAATCCAAAACAAGCTCACCACATCTTTTCCAGGGGTAAAGTTCCGCCACACTACAAAGCAGGTTATCGACGTTTTTAATAAGGAGGACCAAAGAGAAATCCTCCAAACCGAACATAATCGTGCACACAGATCCTGTCGCGAAAATGAGCAGCAAGTCCTGGAAAATTACTACTTCCCTGACTTGAGGAAAATCCTAAAAGAAATAGTTTCAAATTGCAAAATATGTCATGAAGCGAAATACCAACGACGCCCCCCAAACCCCGAAATAGGATCAACCCCCATACCCTCATACCCAGGAGAAATCCTTCACGTTGACATTTATTCAACAGACAAAACACATTTTCTCACAACAATAGATAAATTCTCAAAATTTGCAATGGTTTTCCCAATAAAATCCAGGGCCATAGTGGATATTAAGGAACCAATCTACGAACTCCTCAACTTTTACAAAAACACCAAATTTCTGGTTTGCGATAACGAGAGGTCGCTGAATTCAGAAACTATTAAGGCACTTCGGAGTCACGATCTACACCACGCCACCGGCTCACAGTACAACGAACGGCCAAGTAGAGAGGTTCCACAGTACACTTACGGAAATTGCGCGCTGCCAAAAGCTCGAGACTTGCATTTCCGACACGGTCGAATTGATTCTGCTAGCAACGGCTAAGTACAACCGCGCCGTCCATTCCGTGACAAACAGGAAACCTATAGACATCATCCACGCAGCACCCGACGAACTGGTTAATGAAATAAAGAATAGACTTATACAAACCCAACAAAACGACTTGAAAAGACACAATATAATGAGACGAACAAGACAATATAAACCAGGGGAAAAAGTTTTTGTAAAGACGAATAAAAGAATAGGAAACAAATTCACTAAACTTTACACCGAAAAAACAGTCCAGAGCGATTTAGGTACCTTTGTCTTAATCGACGGACGTAAAGTTCACAAAACCAACTTAAAACACTGAAATTGTTTCTTCCTTCTTAGGGTAACTCTGCTCTTGACAATAGATCATTGGGCCAACGCTAGGATATTCAATTATACCAGCTCCCACTACATCCCAATAACAACAGGGAAAGTGATCCTCTACGAACATTACGAATTTCTGCTACACAAGACAAATTTGACGGAGTTCGAGGCGATAGCGGAAGAAACGGATATAATTTTAGAGCAGTTTCCACTTTCTCATGCCAGACAACTTCTCCGAAACGACGCTAACCAAATATTAAAACTACTAGACGCGGTCAGAATACATCACCGACATGCTAGAGGCATTAATATCCTGGGGACTGCATTAAAATACATAACCGGCACCCCAGACTTTGACGACTTCCAAGCAATTGAGACCAGAGCCGAAGCCCTCATAGAAGCAAACGAACAACAAGCAACGATTAATTCAGTTACACAGGGGCAAATTAACGAACTGACGGTGACAGTTAATAAACTTTTGGCACAGGCAAAACGGACGCAGATCGATACGGGAAATCTCTTTTCTCTAGTCAGCACTAGAAATAGAGCGGTACTAATGGAGTTAGAATCTATTATAACATCAGTAGCTCTGGGGAAAGTAAATGTTATTAACCCCATCCTGCTTAACGGCATGGAAATAAACAATATATTAGCTGCTGAGCTCTCTGCAAATACCAGTATAACTGACATACTTTCTGTTTCTAAATTTAAGATATTTCAGAATGCACAGTTTATTTATTTCATTATTAAATACCCAAAAATAGCTAGGATTTGTAATAATGTAAAGTTACTGCCCGTTATCCAGAGGGGAAGAATTATTTCTTTAGAAACAAATATTATAGCTGAATGCAACGGAGAATACATCCCCCTTTATAACTGCAGAGAAGCCATAACAGCAAACTTCTGCCGACCCTTGAAAGAAAGTCCCTGTGTACGACAACTACTTAACCAACACATCGCAGAATGCAAAACCAAATCTGCCGATCACGTGCCCGCCATTGAGGAGATCGATAACGGCATAATTTTAATTAATGATCAGCCCGCAATAATACAAAACGGAAATTTGACAAGATTAACAAGAGGGACTTTTTTGATAACTTTCAAAGATAATATTATGATAAACACCACTACTTATAACAACTGGAATGAGGTGATGCGTTCACATCCCGAAGCAGTACCCACACAGCACGTTAACTTCACCGAACATATCGAGTTACTATCACTTCCATACCTGCAAAGAATTAATGTGGAAAACCTGAAACACATAGCACACCTACAGAATCTTATTGATACTCGCTCGATACAATCAGGAAGCGCATTACTCTTAATCCTATTAGCCATAGCTACAAGCATAGCAATATTTCTGAGGAGACGGCAAAGAAATATGGTAGTACTGAAGAACATAATAAAAGAAACCGAGGACGCTTTCACTTCAAGAGGGGGAGTAGTTAACACAGGTGAACATTCAACCGGCCAAAACACCACTTCCACCGAATTTACTGACGGCGCGTCTATAGCCTTAAATTTAACAGCAAGCAAAAGTTCAATACCGCTTTAAAAACCCATCTGGCCAAAACACCGCTTCCACCGAATTTGCTGACGGCACGTCTATAGCTCTGTGCGTAATAGCAAGAACTAGTTAAATACTGCTTTAATAGCTCATCCGGCCATTCTGCCGACGGGGCAGTTATAGTCTTGCGCGTGACAACAACAAATAACGCGCAGTAACTAGAATTAGGGCAAGAGTGTAGGTATTTAGACACTAGCGTCGCTTTCATGTACTCAGTTATATCAACTCATCCGCTGAGACCGGCTGTCCTTACAAGGGAAATAAAAAGTGTTCTAAAAAACTAAAGGTACTGCTTTTATTATTGAACTTTAAGCGCATACTACAGAGTGCGTCACTTATATATTGACCTACCTTCGTGTGGAGTTCATCTCATGAAATAAAACCAGTTGCTAATTGAGCCTACACAAGAAAACACGTCTTTTACTTTGCCATTACTTCGGTATACAACAATTGGCGACGAGTCTGTCAACCAAACGTGTGCAAAATAATGTACTGTTCGTAATTAAAATTACATATTTGCAAAATAAAATAAATGGTGGAGTGTACTAAATTCGTAAATACGAATAATTAAGTGTACATATTGAATTCGTAAATACGAAATATGCAAGTAAAGATCCAGTTGCCAAAGAAAATAAAGTAATAACTAAAGAATTATCGACACAAGATTATGTACATTGAACAAAAAGTAAAGGACTACGTTTCAGTTTTAGTAAGAATTTTATGAAATTGTAAATACACAAAACTATTTAAAACCAAAGTTAAAGGTATTTTAAATAAGTAATAAAATACAAAAAGTACAAATAAAAAAAAAAAAAAGAAAAAACTATTGTATTATACAAAATTTAAAGGCACAAGCCAATAAAATACAAATAACAGTGTAGCAATTTTGTTATTGCAATTGAAGGTCAAAATGGCACCACCTATTGAGAATAATGCCATTACCGTTTACCAAGCCACAAATGTACAACAATTTTCGCCGCAAAATGAGGCATGGCAATTATGGAAAGAGAAACTTGAGATCCACTTTTGCGAAATTAATTGCTCAGATGACAATATAAAAAAAGCCATATTGCTAAAATCAATTGGCGCTGCACCGTATGCAGTATTGCATAGTTTATGCAGTCTAGAATCTCCGGTGAGCAAAACATTCAAAGCATTATGTGAAATGCTACACACATACTACACCCCACCTATGATAATTTTTCGCAAGAGAAAGCTCTTTTATAGTGCAAAGAAAGAAGACAGTGAAACCCTCTCTGTATGGTATGCAAGAACAAAAAAACTTGCTCTCAACTGCAAATTTGGCACTCATCTTGAGGGATTCCTACTTAATCGCTTTATAATGGGTTTACCTGACAAAATATTTGAGAAATTACGCGAGGAAGATGAAAAGCTCAAGCTAGATGAAACTCTCCGCAAAGCGTTAATCATGGAAATGAAACTCTCTAATAAATTAGAAGTCAACACTAGCGTAAACTACATCAACAAATCCAAAGCAGGCAACAAGAAAATACAAAACTCGAAGTCATCAAGCAACATTAGCAAGAACTACAATAGCAACAACACCAATAACAAGAATAAGCAGCAAAATAAAGGCAATGCATGCAAACATTGCGGCTGGCGCAATCACTAGTCAAATGAATGCAGATATAAGGAAAGCAGGTGTAATATTTGCAAGAAAGTTGGTCACTTAGCGAGTACCTACATGCAGAGATAAAAATAAAAGTGTAAATTATGTATCAGATAATATCAATCATAATAACAACGAAAATTCTAATAACCAAAACTTTTGTATTTACAGTATTTCAAGTGGAAATTCAGCGGATTATTATTATCTCTCAGTAAAGCTGGATGGCCGACAAATGAATAGCTTGCGACTCTGGTTCACCCTGCAGCTTAATATCAATAACGTTATTTGAAAAATTAAACAAAAATGTAAGTCTAACTAAGTGCTCATTACCTTATGTCGATTATGGCGGAAATGCAATACGAGTTATGGGTTAATACTTAGCAACTATTGAATACCATGGTACCATTAGAAAATTTAATGTCGTAGTTACGGATACAAACAATATGCCCTTGCTTGGTTGTGATTTTTTAAGATTATTTCATTTCGATTTAGTACAAACCGTGAAAGCTATTGATGTAAAGTGTAATATTGAAGATATTACAAACAGTTTAAAAAACGATTATGGCGAAGTTTTAAAAAATGAGCTCGGTACATATAAACTAGGTAAAGTCTCCTTACAAATTTCTACCCAAGCCAACCCGATATTTTTTAAACCGAGATCAGTTCCTTTAGCGTGGAAGAAAAAATTCGAAATCAACTTACGACAATTAATAGATATGGATGTTTTAGAGCCGGTAGATAATGCGGACTGGGGAACGCCTTTCGTACCAATACTTAAACCAAATGGTGACTTACGAATTTGTGGGGACTATAAAGTTACCATATATAAACATCTCATTGATTTTCATTATCCTTTACCGTTGATAGAGGACATCTTCGCATCTTTTCAAGGGGGTCAATTATTCACAAAACTTGATCTTTCCAATGCTTACAACCAACTTTTATTAGATGAGGATTCACAACGATTATGTACCTGGTCTACTCACATAGGTTGTTTTAAAATGAAACGTTTGCCGTTCGGGGTTAAGCCGGCAGCAGCAATTTTCCAGAAAACTATGGAAAATTTATTGCGAAATGTACCTTTTGTAGTAGTATACCAAGACGACATCACAGTTTCAGGCAAAGACTTGGCCGAACACGTTCGAAATTTAAAATCAGTCTTGAGTAAACTTCAAAGCGCAGGTTTGCGTTTAAATGTTTCAAAAAGCAAATTTTTTAAAGCACAAGTTTCCTATCTTGGATTCAAAATTGATAAAGATGGCTTGAGTAAGACAACTGAAAGAATTTCGTCTGTTTTGCAGGCACCGATACCGAAAAATGTTTCTGAATTAAGAGCATTTGTAGGGCACGTAAATTATTACTCAAAGTTGGTACAAAATGTTGCCGAAAAGATGTCACCTTTGTACAAGCTCTTACAAAAAGATGAAAAGTTTAATTGGTCTCGCGATTGTCAAGACGCATACGAAAATATTAAGAGGGACATCACTTCTGATTCAGTTCTCGTTCATTTTAACCCTGAAATCCCTATAGTCCTTACGACAGACGCTTCTAACAATGCAGTAGCGGGGATTTTATCCCATAAATTTGAAGACGGAAGCGTAAAGCCTATTGCATATGTATCAAGAGCCTTGTCAAAAAGTGAAAAGAACTATAGCACATTAGAAAAAGAGGCACTGGCCATAGTCTTTTCAATAACCAAACTAAAACAGTATTTAGTTGGACATAATTTCGTTTTGCGCACGGACCATAAGCCACTTTTATCAATATTTGGGTAAAACAAGGGACTTCCTTTGATGGCTGCGGCAAGAATGCAACGCTGGGCATTCATACTATCTGGTTTCAATTATAAAATTGAATACATAAAAGTATCATTAAATGAAGCTGACAATTTGTCAAGACTTCCACAGCATGACTTTGAACAAAATTATGAAGAAAAATCATACATATGCCATATCAAAGCAGAAAACGCTCTTAGCATTAATTTCAAAGATATAGCGCGTGAAACACGCCGTGATCTGATTTTATCAAAAGTATGTACTGCTGTGACAATGGGGACAATACAAAACCTGAAAGGCAGTGATTTTGCTCCATTTGTTAATAAAAGCACTGAGCTAACTGTTGACCAAGAATGTTTACTATGGGGTTACAGAGCAGTAGTTCCACCTAAACTGCGAAAGTACTTACTGGAGGAGCTACATGACTCACATTTAGGGGTCGTAAGAACAAAAGCCCTGGCAAGGTCATATGTATGGTGGCCGAAAATTGATAATAACATAGAAAATTTATTTAAGCAATGCATTTCATGTCAGGAGCTTTTACCGAGTCCTAACAAAAGTGTATTAATTCCATGGAAGTCGGCTGACTCAGTTTGGAGTAGAATACACATAGATTTTGCGGGGCCTATAAAAGGTTTTCAGTTGTTAGTACTCATAGACGCTTATTCGAAATGGGTTGAAGTTTTTAAAACTAAAGACATGACTTCCAACTTTGTGATATCAAAACTTCGCGAAACTTTTTGCCGCTTCGGCTTTGT
Organism: Campiglossa producta; assembly: GCA_964058755.1. NCBI lineage: Eukaryota > Metazoa > Arthropoda > Insecta > Diptera > Tephritidae > Campiglossa > Campiglossa producta. The sequence goes on from CAXKVI010000001.1 coordinate 97,225,541, forward strand.
CAACACAATTGTGAGTGACAACGGTCGTTATTTTGTATCTGAGGAATTCAAAATTTTTTTAAAATTTAACAATATCAAACACGTACTTACTTCGCCAGGACAACCATCAACTAATGGTCAGGTTGAAAATTTTATAAAAACTTTAAAGAAATCTTTAATGGCAAACCTCAGTAGCGGCATCGCAGAAAATTTTGATATATCTATATATATAAAAATGAAATGGTGTATAATTGTAACGCTAAAACTCGAAAACGGCTGAACCAAATGAAATACTTCCTTTGGGGGATTTGTTTGTTATTACCACGCGCAGGTCATGTCTTAAAATCAGAACAAAATATTAAGGGGGCGTGGCACCTCCCATACAAACTGAATTTTTGAAGTTGAATATCTTCAAAAGTGTTTAAGTTAGGAACATGAAAATTGGTACAGAGCTACAGGATAAGAGCACCACTCTCACCTATAAAACTGGGGGTTATCCAATAAGGGGGCGTGGTACCTCCCATACAAACTAAATTTTTTAAGCAGAATATCTGTGAAAGGGTTCAAGGTAGGGACCTGAAAATTGGTATAGACCTATATGGTATCAAAAGCCTTCTTACACATAAAAGAAGGGGTAATCGGAAAAGGGGGCGTGGCACCTCCCATACAAACTGAATTTTTCAAGGTGAATATCTTCAAAAGTGTTTAAGGTAGGAACATGAAAATTGGTATAGAGCTATAGGATAACAACACCATTCTCACCCATAAAACTTGGGGTTATCGAAAAAGGGGCGTGGTACCTCCCATACAATCTATATATATAAAAATGAAAATGAAGTTGTTAGCAGTCGATTTTAAAAATTGCTTGACTCATAAGTGGGCGGTGCCACGCCCACTTTCCAAAATTTTGAAAAAATTATGTAAAGAATATGAAAGTTGATGTATGTACCAAATTATATTATTATAGCGAAATCAGTTAATTAAATATGGACTTTTCAATATTTCCACCTCCTTTCAATATAACTTTTATGAAAAAGTAGGCGTGGTCGCGAAGCGATTTCGTTTATTTTCTATAGCTGAATTTACCACAACAATAGTATGTCCTCTACGAAATTTCGTTATACTAGCATAAACTGTTCTGAAGTTATTAAGAGTCAAAATTTTAAAATTTCTTCAAATATACGTGGGCGGTACCACGCCCCCTTTTCAAAATTTTTTATAAAATCGGCCTTAGAACATCTAAATCAATACATATTGCAAATTTTATCATTGTAGCTGCTTCTAATATTGAATTAACCCATTTTATACGTTTTTCGAAATTCTCGATATCGAAAAAGGGGCGTGGTTATGGTCCGATTTTACCCATTTTCAATAGCAATCTATTCTGAACCCAAATAAGTACGCATGCCAAATTTGGTGAAGATATCTCATTATTTGCTCAAGTTATCGTGTTAACGGACAGACGGACGGACGGACGGACGGACGGACGGACAGACGGACGGACATGGCTCAATCAAATTTTTTTTCGATCCTGATCATATTGATATATGGAAGTCTATATCTATCTCGATTCCTTTATACCTGTACAACCAACCGTTATCCTAACAAAGTTATAATACCCTGTGTACAAGTACAGCTGGGTATAAAAATTATCCAGAAAAAAGGTCTGTAGAGTTTAGTTCAGGAGATAAAGTATACATCAGAGATTACAAAAACCCTAACAAAGCAAGTTGGTCTCCAGCGACAGTTCAATCTCAAATTGGCCCACGGTCTCATAATTGCATATTTGATCATAACAATCAATTAATTAAAAGACATACTGATCAAATTAAAAGAGCGTCAGTACCGACCATTGATATTGAGTTGCAGAATGAGGAATCCAGAAGACCTGAAGTAAATGAATCGGCGATTGCTGAGGAAAATAACGTATATTCTGAATGTCGGCATGAAACTGAAAGTAACGAGAAAGAAAACAATTTGGAAAATAGTAATGAAATTAGTAACCAACCTATATCATTACGTCCACGAAACAATGATGTTAGATATAAGTTTTAGAACGTGCAAGTTGTAAGTTACCAATGAATTACTAATCACAATTAAAAAAAAAAATTTAATTGAATTAAAATCCCAACATTATGTGAATATTATGTACTTTCAAATTTTAAATATGCAAATAAGGCATTTTTTTTTTAATTGACGTACAATTGATAAAGTAAATTTTTTATTTTTATACCCAGCGTACTAGTACTAGTACAAGGGTATTATAATTTTGTTCACATAACGGTACTACGTAACGGCACAAAATAATCGAGATAGATATAGAGTTCCATAAATGAAAGTTCTTGGGTTGAAAAGATGAGTTCATTAAGGCATGTCCGTCCGTCTGTGTACACGATAACTTCAGTAAAAATTGAGATATTTGCATGAAATTTTGTATACAGGCTACTTTCTGGCCAAGGTAGGTTACTATTGAAAATGGGCGAAATCGGATGATAACCACGCTCCTTTTTTCGATATCGAAAATTTCGAAAATCACACAAATTGACATATCTCGGTAGCTGAAATGGCTAAAGTGATATAATTTTATTAGTGAATCCCCCTTCATTCTCTTATGATTTTTCCATAAATTCTTTATAGTGGGCGTGGCACCGCCCACTTTTAAGGGCGGTATTTTTGAAAATTTGACTGGTCGTAACTTTTAAACTGATTACGATAGAACGATGGAATTTGGCACAAAGCATACTAGTATCGTTGAAAGTATACCTGATGAAAATGGATAAAATGGCCCTCCAATCACGCCCACTTTCAAGTACATTCAGCCGCCGACCTTTTCCTTGTATGTGAAATATTCGAGCCGTTGTTTTGATGTTAGTTGGGTTGCACCCAACTGGAATACAAACTTTTTTACAGTATTCAAATCTTTGAAAACTGTTCATTAGTTTCAGCGTGATATCAAAATATCAGAAAGTAACCAAGAGATCTATTTACTTAAATATATTTAAAAAAAAGAAAAAAACCGCATTTTCAGTTTTCAGATATGTTATATATGGACATTTCCTAGCGTTGCGGACGTTACGTTTGAACGATTTTTTTGAATTTTGAGTAAGAAGTATCGTGAAAACTGGAGCCATTATATTATTTATGGACGTATTTTAGGACCTGCTGTCGGTTAAAGTATGTTGCAGACGATAGCATAGTATGATGTCGCTGTCATGGCCACCTAAACTGCGTTGCGGATGTTACTCAAAAGGGAAGTAGTGTTAAGGCAACTAGGTAAATTAGCAATTTCCTTCCAATTTCGAAGCATTAACAAAAAACCTTTAAGGATAAATTAAAGATGAATGTAGTGAGTTCTTAAAAACAAAAAACAAAAAAAAAACAAATGGCGGCGATATACCAACAGGTTATCATAACCTCTAACGAGATTTTTAGCCGAGCTTCTCTTTCCAACTTGTGGTGTGTTGCTTTTTGAGTTTTTCCTACAAGTTGCCGGGACCTAGAGTTTTTTCCCGACTCCGAACGGCACTTGCAAAGCAAATGATTTTTTTTGCTGAGAAGCTTCTCATGGCAGAAATACACCCGGAGAGTTTGCCAAACTACTGCCGAGGGGCGACCCCGTTTAGAAAAATTCTTTTTCTAAATAATTTTTGATGTTACTTTTGCCGGGCATCGAACCGCCACGACTTGGTGTAGAAGGCCGAACACTTAACCGCTACACCATGGCGGCCGCCGTTCTTAAAAACCAATACAAAAATAAGATAAGAAAAGCTGTTTGTAAGTAATCGTTACATATGTCTGTTGGGGACGTTACGTTGCGGACGTTATTTTACTAGTAATAAACCATATTTTTTTCATAGAAAAAAAAAATGTTGGTTGACTTTTTCTGGGAAACACCCATATATTAAATAGACCTTTGTAAAATTTTTTTTTTTAAATCGCTTGGTCTTTGAAGTGTTTCCCAGTTTGAAAAAAAAAATTTGAAAAAAAATAAAAAAAAAATTTTTTCAGTCTATATATAGAATCTTTACTGTATATGTTTTCAAAAGGTAATTTTAATACCTTTCTAAAGGTATAACAATTTTTGAAATCGGTTGATTAGTTTACGCGTGATATCAAAATATCACAAAGTAACCAGAGATGCATTTACTTAAATAAATTAAAAAAAAAACGCATTTTAGTTTTCAGATATGTTATATATATTGAATATACCTTTCAAAAAAAGAAATTTTTTTTTCAAAATCGCTTGATCTTTTAAGAGTTTTTTCAGTTTATTTGGAGAACATATTTTGGAAAACATTTTATTTAGTGTACTAAAAAATTTTAACAGTATATTTGTTTGAAAGCGTATTTCAATACCTTTCTAATGCTATGAAGATCTTTGAAATCGGTAAAGCCATTCCGTAGTAATCACACTTTAAAGTACCTATTATCGTCATTTTTCCAATATTTTCTAATATTTCGATACCTTGCCACGCCCACAATTTTTCGAAAATGCAGTGGGTAGGTAAGATGTATCTCTATGCAAAATTTCATCAAATTCTGAGGGGGTCGGTTTCAAAATGTACTTTTTTCAGCCTTTGATATGAAATTCATCATATATATATTCTTTGAACATTATATTCTTAACTTACCATGTAAATATATACACCATTTATATACAAATTATTCCCTTAGACCCTAACAGTACTTGCTACGTGCTCGCTTGTCCCTGGAATGCCCCATTGTGATCAGCTGCTCACTCGCACTACATCGATCAGCTGGACATACCATCGACATCAATATATATGCTGGCTGTTTTGCTGAACTCCCACAGCCTATTGTCCTTGCTATGCTACACAGTAAAAAGAAAAGTCTAACTTTAATACCATTTTGGTGTTTATATATAACAACGCCGAAAAGTATTAAATTAATACCATATTCGGTCTAATTAAGAAAGAGAGGAATTCAGTCAAAGATTCTCTCAGGCAAAAAAAAAAAAAAAAAAATACACAGTTTTATTATATTGCCTTTACCGAGAGTCGAACTCACAATTTACTGAATGCTGAACGGAGATGTCTACTATCAAGCCATCGAGTGCTTATGCTTGTCAGCGTCTAATTGCACTGTTGTTCTTAATGTAGTATCGCCATAGCGACGAACCGCGTGCTCTGAAGAACAAATCACTGGACTTAATTTAATGCTAAAAAGTAATTAATTTAATACTTTTCCGGCTTTGTTTTTAAACAAATAGTACCTAAAACATTATAATGGGAGAGAGCGCTATAGAGAGAGCGCTTTAGTATTATTTTGGCATTATTTTAAAACTATTTGGAATAAAAAAAATTTCACAGTCTTAAATTAATTCTATTTAGTATTAAAACTCAAATTTAATTTCAAAAAGGCTTAATTTCAATACCGACTGGTACTAAAAGTAATATTTCATTTTTTACTGTGTAGCAATGCTGTTTTTGTCTCCTCTTTGTGCGATGTCCGCTTGCATCACCCGTGCCAGTAGCCTATGTGCTTAGTGTTTGTTTGTATGTTTGTTTGTTAGCAAAGCACCGCTGCTTGAGTTGGCTGGCCGACCCTTTATTTATGCTGGATTCGTTTGCGCAGTATTTATTATAGCAAACAAAATTTGTCGCTTAGTTAGCGCATATTAAAATGTGTATTAGGCTATCCGAGAAAATGTGAGCATTAGGCCGTTTGGTAAAGATATACATTAGGCCGTCCGAAAAATAAATATATAGCGTTATAAAACTGTATACCGGGGAATTCATGGTATCCTATTATAACTTCAGATTAATCAATTTAGCTTAGTATTTATGCATTTAAATGAATATATATAGTTTATGTGTGCATGATGTGTGGGCTTCAAAACCGATGATCTTGGGTCCTCCCAATATATAACGAAAACAGGAATAAAATGTGAATTCAAATGTGAAAATATATATTAACTTAGTCTTTTTGGGCATTCCAAAACGTGAACAGTGATAGCGTGAACTGCCTTGGTTTTAATTAGTTCACGTTATCGAGCGTGCGCTGGACTTTTAAACACACAAAAAAGACAAAAAAAATGTCACAATTTATAGTGTTCCTTTGCTGAGGTCATGTACTTTTATTGGCATTATATGCTATAAATTTGCATACGCAAGCTTTGAAAGAGGGTAAAGATCGTCGTGTGCGAGTATTAATTAACATATAATGTTAATTTTTTTAACACATGTTCAGTCTTGTGTCATCAGCAAACTGTGCTAGAGCAGGTCCCATCTCGAAGACGGGTTGGGAAGATTTTGCGTTTAATATATGTGTCACACTTTCTCATGTCACAACTTTAACACGGCTTTTCTTCTAAACTATGTGTAATTTTTCCTTGAAAATTAGAACACATATAGACCTTGGTGGCATTTATCTAATTTCTAATGGAAAAAATATTAAGCCATATTAAAATGAGAATAAATTAAACACCAAATGTCACAACCCTAAAATGTCACAACTTTTAAATCTACTGGTTTGGGTACAGTTGTTTTTACAAGTATGAATAAAACGAAACACAATGAAATATCTGTCATCATTTATGGTTCGTGTTAATGAAAATAGTAATCTGTTATCAGAAAATAATGGTCAACCTTCACATAAAACCCGCCGGTAAACTGACGAAGCGGTAAATCCAAGAGCGACGAAAAAAAACAATTTTTTAACGATCCACTTATCTTCTAATCTATACTATAATAAAACTGTAGAAAAGTCGTGTCTGTACATTCAAAATTTCTTTGAAAAAATTACTGGGGATGACTTGAGGAATGTTATAGAATCCATCTCAACCATTTTTAGAATTATTGTCTGTCTGTTTGTCTGTTTGTCCGTTTGAACGTAAGGATCTCGGAAACTAAGAAACGGATTTTAATGAGACTTTTTGTGGCGGACAGCTTGAAGCTTAGAAGGAGCCCTAAACTTTATTTGATCAAAATCGCCCAATAAACAAAAAAGATATAGTCATTTTAAGTGAGGTACCTATGAAATTTTTTTTTGTAAATTGATTTCTATGAAGAAAAATTCACTTTGTTTGTCAAAAAAATAACAAAGCGTGCCTCTTGTTGATTAATTCATGCGATAGTAAATTATGCGCGATTTAAAATTAATGAAAGCGATTTCAGATGGCTTGACTAAAATGTAACGCAAAAAGAAAAGTAAAAAATAAATTCATTAAGTGTTGAATAAATAAATGATAGATAAACGAGATAAGAGGAAAAGAAAAAGAAAGTGAAAGAAAGAAAACCCTTACTCTGAGTTCATTTGATAACTTATCCAAAACGCTAACTCTGAGTTAAAAAGCTAACTTGGCGTCGTGCAAGTGGGTTTAGTGAAAATAAAGTTAAAACTGTATTGCAAGTAGGGAAATAAAATTAAAACTGCATTGCAAGTAGGGAATAGGCAGAAAGAAGAGGAATAAAAAGAAAGAGAAGGTATAAAAAATGAAAATTAACACAGGACTTACCAGATAGAGAAATTATTTTAAATTAGGCTTTTCCTTCTGATTTAAGTAATCTTTCAAATGAGCTTAATTTGAAATTAAAAGGAAAGGAAAAAATACCAATTACCGAGAGAAGTTTTTAGTTTTTAAACTATTTTATTGTCACTGATTTCTGAAATCAAGTTACCAAACCTACTCCTAATTACCAGTATTTATATTTTAAAATAAACAATGAACACATGCAGTTACTGGAGACTATTTTTTTTTTCAAGTTTGAAAACAGACTTAAAGAGATGCAAAAAATCAAGACCATTGACATATTTGAAAGTCTGTTTAAATGTGACATTACCCAATATTCATTTGAAATTAAAAAACAGTTATAAATTCTCAGAAGCGAAATGTCAGTTAATGTGAAGCAGATATTACTGTTTTCTGGAGAAAGTGAGAAATAATCATAAAAAAATGTTTGGAAGTCATTTTTAGCGCGCATAAATAGTATCATAAAAATTTTGCGTTAAAGCGGTCTTGTTGTTACTACCTTGCTGTCGGTTAAGCAACTGACGCAAAAAATTTGTTCTTAGCACCACCCCAGCCAGAAAAATCATCGTAAACGAGCTCGTAAACTGACGTTTTCTCGAAGAAAACTCTGATAAAATATCGTTTGTGATATCCGTTTACGATTCGCCTACGAATCCGGTTTCGCTCTGAAATGTTTTTTGCCTACGATTGTCGTAAAAGTATCGAAAAAGCACTCGTATATGAATCTTTTTACGTCCGTTTTTTTATCGTAAATGTACTCGTAAACAATTAATTTTCGATAGAAAAACCGACTTTCTAGACCGCCTTACCGACTGATTTCAATGCGAAAAATAATGCAAATAAACAAACCTAAATTTTAGGTATAAAGTTTTTTATTAAATAATAAAATTGTATATCTTTTTGCCAGCGTGTACGTACTGATATTGGTTTACATGTTAAGCATCACAACTTATAAATAGTGGGTCATACAACCCAGAGGGCATCCCGAGATCCCAGAATAGCAGCTACTTTCTCTGTCCCTTTTTCTTTTTCCGCAAATCCACCTTCCAGCACGCTAGTAATAATTTAAAAGATATATTTTATGTTATTTGTGTTTTTAATTAGATATTTTACAAACATACTTACTTTTAAAATATCGGTTTGAAAATTTTCCTTCAAAATTTTTTGTTTGAAATTTTTTATTTTAATTTTTTGTTTGACGTGACAGAAAAGCTTCTTTTGTTATTGTTTTTTTATTCGAGAATAGCTCGTAAATCGCAATGTTCGTAAAATGTACGGTACCTTGCTGGCTGGGACTGTATCAAAGTTACTCTCGCATTTACCAATACACCTACACAAACCAAAATGCCCACCGCTGGCCTAGACACATAGTGGGACAATTGTCCGAAAATCTGAGAGCCAAATTCACACAGACTATTACGCTCTTTGAAATTGTTGATGCGCTTGTGAGAGCGCTATGAGTGCACTGGCCAATCAATGGGTATCATATTTAAGCTCAGATGCTCACTAGCAAGCAACAACTCAACAACAATCGCTGTTGCCTCGGTGCTCGTTAGTGAACTAGGGAGCGAAAACAAAGAACATAAGTTCTTTGGTGCAGTTACCCCTTTTTCACTAATACACCCTCACTTTCGCTTCTGCCGGGTACTGGTATAGAGCACTTAAAGAGAAGGCAATGGAGTACGAAACGATATAGACACGCTACACCGTTAATATTTATTGAAAGTATTATGATCCGCGAACCAGATTTCAAAATTTCTAAATATTTTGCGATCCATGAATTTTGCATGCTACACAGTCAATATGGATTGGCGTAATGTTCGGTTCGCGATCCATATTGACTGTGACAGCACGCTATCGAACAGATTCGGTGCGTTACACTGTTCTACACACATTCTGTGCTATGAACCAAATATACTTTTTCGGAAAGGAGACAAAAAATAAAAATACACGTGTATCGGCGATTTTCTGTACACGTCAGAATTTTTTTATGTACGTACAAAAAAAAATTTTTTAAATTTTTTTGGAAAAATTTTCAGTAAATCTTTGAGTATGCAGTTTTGTAGCCCATTCAATTTTACTCTAAGACTGTGCAAGTTAGAACTCCCTAAAAATTCTCCCTGAATTATAGGAATAGTACCTGGGTGACCGAGCTTGCTCGGTGCTATCAATTTAATGCTAACTTTACTTACCAACCTTGTGAGGATGTGTTGCACTGTCCTTTACATGTGGGAAAATTATTAAAATTTTGTAATTTTCGTAGCCGTAATGGACTTTTTGCGGACAACCCTACTTGAAAATATTTTAGTTGGTATGTCAGCGAAAATACCTTTCATTTGATACCCATATTGGCATATCTGGCTTATAGATAAAAAAAATTAAATAGGTGGTAACCCTGTAAACCACCCCAAGTGACAACCCCAAAGTGTATCAATCATACTATCTATATGACAAATTTCATCCCAATCGGTCAAGCGGTTCTCGAGATAGTACCGGACCTACAAATATACAAATAATGTAAAACCTACAGTACGTCCACATTTATAAGTACGCCTAAATCTATGCCTAAATTCCGTGTAGCATATGGAAAATATGACGCGGACTTATGTAAAAGATATGCAAATTTGCACACTTAAAGCAAAAAATATAATATCGAAATAGTACAGACTGTTTCGGGATCATTTCGGTGTCATATCATACGATGTCATATCATATGATGTCATATCATACGATGTCATATCATATGATGTCATATCATATGATGTCATATCATATGATGGCATATCATATGATGGCATATCATATGATGTCATATCATTTGATGCCATTTCGTAGATGTCTAATCATATGATGTCATATCATATGATGTCATCTCATATGATGTCTAATCATATGATGATGTCATATCATAGGATGTCTAGCTCCATAAATAAAAAAAATTTAAATATCATATGATGTCATATCACATGATGTCAAATCATATGATATCATATCATATGATGCCATTTCGTATGATGTCTAATCATATGATGTCATATCATATGATGTCATATCATATGATAAACCATATGATGTCTAGCTCCATAAATAAAAAAATTTAAATAGGTGGCAACCCTGTAAACCGCCCCAAGTGACTACCCCAAAGTGTATAGTCTTAGAATCAATCATACTATCTGTATGCCAATTTTCATCCCAATCGGTCAAGCGGTTCTCGAGATAGTACCGGAACTACAAATATACAAATATACTCCGGTGAGGTGGCAACCCTAGCTGACAACCCTACTTGAAAATATTTTAGTTGCTATGTCAGCGAAAATACCTTTCATTTGAAACCCATATTGGCATATCTAGCTCCATAAATAAAAAAATTTAAATAGGTGGCAACCCTGTAAACCACCCAAAGTGGACACCCCAAAGTGTATAGTCTTAGAATCAATCATACTATCTATATGCCAAATTTCATCCCAATCGGTCAAGCGGTTCTCGAGATAGTACCAGATCTACAAATATACAAATATATAAATATACAAATATACAAATTTAGCTCGTTTAAAGTTATTAGATTTTTTACTCCATACAAAAGTAAATTTAGTTTGTGAGTTCTATGAAAGAAAACTCTGAAAATTCAAGTTAACTTTTTAGCGAGTTCTGGCTTGCACAAAAATTAAGTGAAAATTCTGCCAAAATAGTTAAAAATTTATGTACACGTCAAATTTCTGTAACTAGTTTACGAGTTATGATAATTGCACGCGGTTTTTTTGTTGGAAAATTGTACGCTTCAGCCTTCAGACTATGTAAAGGTTGCTTGAAAAAAGTTTTAAAAATTATACGAAAATTTAGTTTAAAAAAAATTTATATTGGCTTAGAAGATCCCTTAGGCTGTGTGCTAATTGAAAACATTTTTCGTCAGAGTAAAATGAGGTGAACAAATTTCCTATGGTGAACGAATATTTGCCATTTTGCTGTGCCAAACGAAACGTTAAATTATGACAGTAGTAAATTTTGACGTATGGAAAAAGCACGTGCAAAAGCAGATGCTTTGTGAATCAATTCTCATTTTACGTGTTTTTCATGCATTTATATTGCGTATTATTCGCATTATATTATATTTTAGTGTTAAATAACGCATGTGAACATAAATTTATGTGAAATAATATGAATGTTAACAGCACATGCATCCCTGTCCCCCTAGCCTAGGGTTGCTAGATTCTGAAGTGGAAAAGGAAGGACTTTTATATTTCGATACAAAAAAAAAGAAGGACACACGTATAAAAAGAAGGACGGTTTTTTTTGGACAATTTATTAGGGCGATTCGCTAAGTCTTGCCAAATGCACGGATTGCACGAAATGTATGAATCCTACGCCAAAATATGCAAGACTACGAGAGCACCCCTCACTGAGTTTGCTGTAACATCGATAACAAACGTCAAAAACTGAGCAAATTTTTACTAGTTTTCTGAAAAAACGTTGGCGCTGACAATTACTTTTACTTTTTGTGAGAAAAATCAGAGGATTTAGAGAAATACAGGGTTGCCTTCTTATTTCCTACAATTCTTGCACTAAAATATACATAGTTTAGAGCCTTGTATAAATTGCACGGATTGCATATATTTTTTTGCGTGTATTTTGTTGTTGTGACTTTACAATGCGTGCAATCCGTACAATCCGTGCATCGTTTGCAAGACTTGGCGAATCCCCTACTGTTTTAAATTAACAAAAAGCGAACATACATTTATTCTCATATTTGAGATCGTTTTCAAATATATTGTAGGTACAAACAAGGTAATCTACGATACCAAAAGACCAAGGTTAATGGTAGAAATGCATTTGATATTTATGAAATTTTTAAAGACTGAGAAATTCCCAAACAACAACAAATGCGAACATTTTTTCTAACTGCTCTTGTTTGGCCTTTCATATTAAAATATTTTTAGAAACATTAAAAATCATGGTCGACCAGAAAAGAGAAAGTTCTACATCAAACATATATAGTAGAATGGGCCAAAAAAAAAGAACTTTCGTTTTTTTCAAAAATTAAATTGATTTTCTTTTTAAGAAAGGTGAAAAAAATTTACTGTAATTTTTCAGATTTTTAAATTAAAGTCTAGAGGTCTATCATCACCAGTTTAGATTTTACAGACTTAACGTCCAATTTGGTATAAAAACGACAAATCACTGTTGAAAAATACCATTTACTTGAACATATTTTTGTAGGGAATTGAATTCCCTATAAAAGCTGCTTAGACTGAAATGTTTTTTGGATTTCCCGATTTTGGTTGAAAATTTGCGAAACATGAAAAAATCAACATTGAATAAATTTAAATACATATTCTTGAGGGAAATTGGCTGCTGAATCCGAATTCGATGTCAGAATCCAACAACGGGACCGAGGTTCGGCCCTTACCTTGCAAGAAAGTCCAATATTATTTTGTGATGGTTTTGTTAGGTTAGAGAAGAACTGCGACCTGTTAGGCTAATTCTTTTCACGGATTTGGATTTAGCTCGCCAAACTACATGAAAATTAATGTATTGAGTTCACAGGTCTGTCGCCTTTTTGTGTTTTTTGCGGCTGCGCCATTTGAAGACTGTAAAACTACACCTTCGAAGAGAATGCCTTTATTATGCAAAAATATGTTTGAACGTATATGAGAAATGTATATTTTTGGTTATAATATTGATCATATAATGATAAATAATCTGTAGAATATCTATTATAAAATCGGAGCAAAAACACCCAAAAAATACGGAAATATGATTTTTTTTTTTCTATTTAATACTAAACAAGTTTTGAAAAAGTAACAAAGAAAGTTGTTTTGCCTTTTTTGTAGCCCACTCTATTTCCTTTAAGAATCTGTATATTTCTCTGTTGTAGATGGATATTTGCATTTTTGATAATTTTTGAAAGAATAAATGGGAAATCGAAAAAACATGCTAATATTTGAGGGTAGAATACTAGAAAACGGCTAGTCTGAGAAAATTTTGGTCAATGCAAATTTTGTAGGGAATTCGATATCCTTCAAAAGTGTGTTCAGATAAATGATGTTTTACAACAATGGTTTGTCGTTTTTATACCAAATGTCTGTAAAATCTAAACTAGCGATGATAGACCTCTAGACTTTAATTTAAAAATCTGAAAAAATTACAGTAATTTTTTTCACCTTTCTTAAAAATAAAATCAATATAATCTTTGGAAAAAAAGAAATTTTTAATTTTTGGCCCAGTCTAATATATACATACATTTACCACGTATTCACATTTAAATGCAAAGAAAAAAAATAAATGCATAGATAATACAACACTAAAAATTTCTATAATTGTTCATGAAAATATAGATGAAAATACATTAAAATTTTGCACTTAAAATTTTGAGTAAAACTCCAAAAAAATTCGCGAAACTCGACGAATCTCATAAAAAAAAAATTTTAGATTTTTTCGAGTATGCAGTTTTGTAGCTCATTTCATTTTAGAATAACTAGATACTAATCTCAAGACCCTAGCAAAAAAAAAAGGAAAAAGAAGGACATAAGAAGGACACAACTTAAAAAGAAGGACATTTCTACACTTTTTCTTTTGGAAGGACAGGGAAGGACGTTGCAATAAAATGAAGGACATGTCCTTCCGAAAGAAGGACGTCTGGCAACCCTACCCTAGCCCCCAGGGCTAGGGAAAATTCTGACGTTAATATTCACCACGATAACTGTCAGAATTTAACACCGCTCTGTCAAAATTTGCTTTTTTAAACCGTTTGGCACACAGTCTTAGTATGAAAATAACAAAACGAAATGTTGAGGTATTAGAAGCTAAAGGTCAGGACTGGAGTCCATGAGAAATTGGTATTTTTCTCTCTTGAGAAACATGTCCGTTTTAAAGCCTGAAAACACGCAATTTTTGAAAGCTTACAAATTTCGAGATAATAATTTATCTATAAGGAGTGAGTTTTTTTGGCCGATGCATGGGTTAATTTCTTCTAGGATATGTACACTTAATTTCTGAAAAAAATTTAGAGACTACCTAAAACAGTGAAGACGCAAGAGCCAGCTAAATTTGGCAAAAAAGGATAAAAATTGCAGATTTTCAGTGCCAGGTTTTAATACCAGGTACTCGTTATATGATCTACTATTTACTTTTAAACAAACTGTTCTCTTTTACCTTTAAAACGCCATATCGAATGTATATATAAAAAAAAACATTTTTACAGCCATAATAGGGTAAGCCTAAAAATTACGTTTTTTTACAAACTTTGAAATTCGACCAGTCCGAAACCAGTGGTTATAAAAATTAAATGTGTGTAAAATTGATCCTAAAGAAGTGTCCCTCAAAGTTTGAGCGAAATCCGAGTCTTGCCAGCATTTCGAATTAGTCGTTTTCATATGGAATGTCTCTATTAGCAATAAACTAGGAAACATATTTTGTTTTTTTTTTTAACCTTTATATTAAGTCGCTTTCTTGTTTGCACCACCTTTTTCATACGACATTTCGGAATCTTGCAAAGTCTTTTTAAGTACTTTCCCATGGAGCTAGACACTTGAAACTTGGAACATAGTTCATAGCTCGTTGACAATACAATGTGAACGAAAAAAGTATCCGCTAGGTGGCGCACGGATCAAGAAATAAGGTAAATTCATTTAAAAATTTTAAATTTGGGACGCATATTTGAGGAACTTCCCGGTAAGCTAGCTTATTGAAAATTTGCATACATATGAACAATTGAATACAATACAACTTGTTGTACAAGAAATTCCGCCAGATGTCGAACTGGTCGAGATAATTGCAAATTTGAAAAAAAAAAAAAAATAAATGACTCCTGGAAATTTACGATCGATTTTTAGTAACTTCCAGGTTAGTAAGAGTGTTGGCGCAGCTTAGTATATTTGTTTATTCAGTAGTTAAGAAATATGTACGCCTGTTGTGTGAATTGCCTTAAGATAATATTTGATTGTAATTTTGTACTGGTGGCAACGCCACTATAAACTTGTAAGCTCAATTTCAGCGAGGTGTCAGCCATTTTAAAAAAGAAAGAAAACGACATTCGTGGCTGGCAAATCGTTGGGATCACACAAAAGTGTAAGTATACAGGCAAAATAATTTATAATTTTTAATTTCATTAAATGTTCCATAAATTACAGGAAATAAAACATTCTCATTATTATATCACACTTCAAAGAGAAGTTGTTCTTATTTTGCGAGGGCCGGTCACGAATCATCGAAAACAGCTTTTATTTCACTTTTTTATGGTGAAACTTTGCCTGTGAACAGGCGGCAGCTAATACATATATACGTACGTGCGCCGGCAAGCAATCGAAATTGCGAGAAAACAAAATTTAAACAAATTGGAGTGGGTACAGCGGTTCGGCTGGTTTAAAGGCGCAATTTGATCCATCAACAAAAATACGGTTCGTTAGTATACTTCATCGCATGGGAATCAACAACACCAAACGGTACGATAGTATTTTATCCAAAATTGGAGTGAGCAACAAGTCCGGATTGAGGGTGCTCCACCGGCAACTTTTTGAAGCAACAGCGCGCGTTAGGGGTGCGCCATTTAAAACCAAAAGATATCATAATTCGGCAAACAGTTTGGTAGCAGGTGAGTACCTAAGAGTAAGAAGTAACGGGGGTTGGTTCTTTGTTCAGTTGAGGTACATACATACAAATGCGAACGGTGAAAACTAACGGGATGCATATACTGAGACAAAGCGTTAAGTTGAACAAGCAACAAAAGTCATTGGAAAGTTAACGCGGATCGAAAATTAGCTCAAACATATACCCGAAAGCGAAAAGAAGCGGATTAAAGCGAATTTACTGATATTTGATACATTTATAACCTCTGAATCGGCGTGCTATGGTATGGGTTTAAATAAATAGCCGGAAAAAACATTGTATGCTTTGAGAAAACGAACTTGTTGTTTTTTATGGAATTTAGTAAATATATACATATATATTTGCATGCAATAACAACAATAATTATAAATTTTTTGCTTTGGAGTTTTAATTTGCTGGGTGCGGACTCAATTTACAACCGCATCTTGACAACCACCACACCACGGTTGCGTTACCTGCTTAATAGGGTGTATCCAAGTTCACTATATTTACTTTCATCCAATAAAACATCGAAGAATTAGTCGTGTGAGTGGCAGTCATTAGTCTGCGTTGTATGATTGGCCGTTTGGTATTGGGTCTGCGTATACGAAAATAATTATTTGCCTTTCAATAATTCAAGTTACAATAAGGCGAACAGCCAAGGGTAAGCACTCCGAGCCCCTGGTACCTTGTAAAATTTTATATCAAGTTAAGCGAAGGTAGTCCAAGGCTATCTACGTGGCCATGCCACAAACACGTTCTGGTAAAGGCAGCGCAACGGATGATGAGGGTGAGTGGTTAGATGATATGAACGAGACGATCCAGCGACAACCGAGAGACGAGGGCGCAGGTCAACAAGCGGCCATGGAAGCGAGACTCAACATGATGATGCAGCAGATGCAAGAACTACAAGCTGAGTTAAGGCAGAGTCAGCAACGACATCAAGAGCTGTTAACAACCACATCTAGACCAGCTAGCAATGTCGGGGCTGATAGCGTTAATGGGTCATTGGTCGGTGTATTGAGCGACCTGAGCAGAACCTTAGCAGACACGCGGGTACCCCAAGGGCGTAAACTATATGATCTGCCGGAGTTCGACGGGAAAGCGGAGGACTGGCCTATGTTTAAGGAGGCGTTTGCTATGACCACAGAGGAATACCACTACAACGAACGGCAAAACATGATGCGCTTGCAGAAGGCTATCAAAGGGAGAGCCAGAGAGGTGGTGGAATGCCTACTTATCCACAGCAGCAATGTGTCGCGTGTTATTGACACCCTCCAGGATCGTTTCGGCAGGCCAGAGAAACTGGTGAAAAGCCAGATTGCCAAAATACAAGGAGTAGCTCCTATTTCGGAAAGTCGCATAGAGCAGATTGTGCCATTTGCTACCAAGGTACAAAACTTGTCATCTTTTCTACAATCAGCCAACTGTGACCATCATTTGTCGAACCAGACTCTCATGGAGGAGCTGCTTTTGAAGTTACCGGTACAGTGGAGGATAGATTGGGCCAGACATGCAGCGACGATAGTACCGAGGCCAGACATTACACATTTTAGCCAATGGATGCAAGATCTTTCTAAGTTGGTGGTGACTGCTTGCGTAAATACCAAGGTAGAGGCTAGGCCAAGCGGAAGGGCCGAGGGGCGGACACGCTTTTTTCATACGCATGACGCAAGCAGTGGCAATCGTGACGCAAGCAGTGGCAATCGTAACGCAAGCAGTGACAATCGTAACGCAAGCAGTGGCAATCGTGACGTAAGCAGTACAACTGGTGATGTAAACGTGTGTGGCATTTGCAATGGAAGGCATAAAGAGAGTCGATGCAAGAAGTTCCTCGACATGCAGGTGGGTCAGCGATGGCGCGTAGTACGACAAATGAAGTTGTGTTTCAATTGCCTCAGAAGCGGTCACAGAGGTAACCACTGCACCGAGCAACACAAATGCAACATAAATCGGTGCGATCGAAAGCAGCACGGGTTGTTACATCCTCGCACCAGGGAATCCGCAGACGAGCAGCATCCGACGACAGCAGCAGTTCTTACCAGTGCCATAGTACCGAATCCAAGCTCTAGACTGTTGTACAAGATATTGCCGGTGAAGTTGTATGCACAAGGTCGAGTAATACATAGCTTTGCGTTGTTTGATGACGGTTCGGCTATAACGATGATGAATGCTGACTTGGCCAGACGACTCGGTCTTAGAGGGCAAAAGGAGAATCTAACGTTACAATGGTTCGGCAATACAACGGTGACTGAGCAGTCCAGCAGGGTCGATGTACAAATATCTGGAACAGGCAGGTTTAACAACAAATTTTTATTGCGGAATGTAAGAACTGTAACGAACCTTCAATTACCGGCACAGACACTTCAGCTTTCGGAGCTGCCGTATAAATATCGTCATTTACCGATTAATAGTTACAACGGAGCGGTCCCTGAATTGTTAGTGGGGCTGGATAATGCGCATCTAAGCATCTCAAGGAAGACGGTCGACGATGGTAGGAACGGCTATTCAGTGGCATTGACCAAGGTTGGTTGGATGGTTTACGGTGGAAGCGACCGAGATATTGGAGGTCAGCGCAAGTACATTCATTTCGCCCAAGTCGACAGTGGCCTAGAGAGGATTGAGCGTTTGGTGAGCGAATACGTGGTGAATGAGGATCTGGGTGTTCGGAAAAGCGCTCAAGTACGTGAAGCCTCAGACATAGTCAGAGCCAAACAGTTGCTGGAGAGTACGACCGTAAGGAAGGGGTCGCGTTTCGAGACAGGCCTGCTATGGAAAAAAGACGTAACAGAACTACCCAATAGTCGTCAAATGGCAGAGAACCGGTTGCTGGGTCTAGAAAAGAAATTTAGCCGCGATAACGACCTTAGAGTAGCATACACACGCACGATAAATGCGTACGAGGCCAAAGGGTACTCCAGAAAGCTAACGGCGGATGAGGTGGCACATGGTGGTAAATGTACGTGGTATCTACCACACTTCGGGGTGTGGAACGCAAACAAGCCAGGCAAGATGCGCCTCGTCTTTGATGCCGCAGCAAAAGTGAACGACATTTCACTCAATTCGGTTCTACTAAGTGGACCAGACCTAAATCAACCGTTAGCAACAATTTTAATGAAATTTCGACAGAAGCCAGTAGGCGTATGCGCCGATATCGTCGAAATGTTTCATCAAGTCAAGATTCGTGCCGAAGATCAAGCCGCAACGCGATTTTTATGGAGAGCCGACCCTAGCGAGGATATAGGAGTTTATGTCATGAACGTGATGACGTTTGGAGTGACCTGCTCGCCAAGTTCAGCACAATTTGTTAAAAATAAGAATGCAGAAGAGTTTAGAAGTCGGTTTCCAGAGGCCACGGAGGCCATAATTAATAACCACTATGTGGACGACTTCGTACACTGTTTCAGCACTGAAGAACAGGCTATTCGGATCTCGGAGCAGGTGGCATATGTTCACAAGCAGGGCGGTTTTGAACTTAAAAGATTTGTATCCACCTCGAAACGACTCACCCAGAAGATGAACCACGATGAACCGCGCTCGTCAGATGTGAACCTCGATCGGGACAACGAAGGCATGTTCCAGAAAGTGTTGGGCTTACATTGGGACACAAACGCGGATGCGCTAAAGTTCGTACTCTCGTTCTCAAAGGTGGATCCTGCTGTGCTGGTCGGCAAAAGAAGACCAACCAAACGAGAAGTTCTGAGCGTTACGATGTCGGTGCTCGATCCATTTGGCATGGCCGCAGAATACACCATGGATGCAAAGCTTCTCTTGCAGGCAACTTGGCGACAAGGTATAGGATGGGACGAGCATATTCCCGATGAGCTCTACGACGAATGGAGGAGATGGTTGAAAGCAATCAAACGCTTGGAAGATGTTAAGGTCCCGAGATGCTATGATCTGTTCTTCGAGCAAGCACCGGTGGAGCTACATATCTTTGCAGACGCAAGTGAAGTAGCGTATGCGGCGGTAGCATATTGGAAGTTCCCAGCTGAATCGACCGTAAGACATCCATCGTTTATTGCCGGAAAGTCTAAATGCGCACCATTGAAGCTCACGTCAATACCCCGTCTCGAGCTACAGGCAGCAGTGTTGGCAACACGACTACGACAAAACATCCTCGAGTGTCACGACAAGATTCCAGAGAGAGTCGTTATGCGGAGCGATTCCAAGACGGTTTTAGCTTGGATAAGGTCAGATCACAGGCTGTACAAACCGTACGTAGCACATCGGGTGAATGAAATTTTGGAAGGAAGTGCTACCGACGAATGGCGATGGGTTCCAACTGCTTTTAATCCAGCTGACTGGGGAACACGTCCGAAGGCAACCAGGGAAGACTCGTCGTGGATTAGTGGGCCAGTGTTTCTACAGCAACCCGAACACCTATGGCCGCAGCACGAGACGAGCACCAACACAACGGAAGAAATTCGAGCAAAATACGCGGTATTAACAATAAGCATCGACGCCTCCATATTTGCAAGGTTTTCGACATTTAGGCGATTGACGAGGGTAATTGGCTGGATCTTGAGATTCAAAAGTAACTGCATGAGGAGCGTGAGCGGGAGGCGACATGAAGGGCTAAGCGCGATTGAAATAAAGACAGCTGAAGTAATTATATTTCGGGCGGTTCAAAAAGAGAGCTTTGCTGATGAGTACCAGGCGTTAGTAGACGGAAACGAAGTGGAGCGTAACAGCTCGATAAGATTGCTCACACCTGTGTTGGACGAAGAGGGACTAATACGCGTCGGTGGGCGCATAGATGCTGCCAGTATAATTCCATATGATTCACGTCGGCCAATAATATTGCCGAAACGGCACCATATCACGGAGCTAGTAGTAGACCACTATCACACAGTTTGGAAGCATCAGAACGAGGGCACTATAGTTGCGGAGATACGGCGGCGATATTTTATCCCAAGAATCAGAGCTGAGGTACGGCGCGCTGCAAAAAGGTGTCAAGTCTGCAAAAATGAAAAGTCTACGCCTAGTCCACCGCAAATGGGTCAACTGCCGGAAGATAGGCTCACGCCGTTCGTAAGGCCTTTTACGTATGTTGGCCTGGACTACATGGGCCCATTCAACGTGACAATTGGTAGAAGAAGCGAGAAGCGCTGGATTGCGCTGTTTACGTGCCTTACGATCCGCGCAGTTCATTTGGAGATTGCCAAGGACTTGTCCACTGATACATGCCTAATGTGCATACGCAATTTCATAAACCGCCGTGGAACGCCTGTGCGCATCCGTTCGGATAATGGGACGAACTTCGTCGGAGCTGACAAAGAGCTGAAGAGGCAAAGGGCAGACTTTGAAAATGGTAAAATATCTGACGTTCTTGCAAACCAAAATATCGAGTGGCTGTTTAACTGCCCACTGAACCCGCATGCTGGCGGCTGGTGGGAGCGACTTGTACGGAGCGTTAAAAGAGCTATGGGACATGCGCTGAACAATGAGAGTCTTCAAGAGCATTGCCTTCATAGTCTCATGTGTGAAGCAGAAAATATAGTTAACTCCCGACCGTTGACGCATATACCGATAAACGAACCGACTGACGAACCGCTAACCCCTAATCACTTTCTCTTAGGTGTTCCCAACTCCGAACAAACGCCGCATCCGCACGAAGAGAAGATGGTTCCAACCAGGAAGCAATGGTATAAAGTCCAGCAGATGCAGCACCGGTTCTGGAAGATGTGGCTAGACCAATACCTGCCCGACTTGACTAGGCGAACGAAATGGTACAGCAAAGTAAATCCCCTAACCGTTGGCGACGTCGTTCTTCTTTGTGATAAAAACATTCAACGTGCAAAATGGCCGATGGGGCGAATAATAGAAGTTTTCCCGGGTACGGATGGGCAGGTCAGAGCCGCGCGAGTGCAAACGAGCGATGGTGTGTACAAGCGACCAGCATGCATATTGGCTAAACTAGACGTTGGTGAATCTAGTTAGATTCACGGAGGCGGGGATGTTGGCGCAGCTTAGTATATTTGTTTATTCAGTAGTTAAGAAATATGTACGCCTGTTGTGTGAATTGCCTTAAGATAATATTTGATTGTAATTTTGTACTGGTGGCAACGCCACTATAAACTTGTAAGCTCAATTTCAGCGAGGTGTCAGCCATTTTAAAAAAGAAAGAAAACGACATTCGTGGCTGGCAAATCGTTGGGATCACACAAAAGTGTAAGTATACAGGCAAAATAATTTATAATTTTTAATTTCATTAAATGTTCCATAAATTACAGGAAATAAAACATTCTCATTATTATATCACACTTCAAAGAGAAGTTGTTCTTATTTTGCGAGGGCCGGTCACGAATCATCGAAAACAAAGAGACTTGAAACTTGACACATTTGTCCCAACCCGATGACAATGCAATCCCTCATCAGAACAATTCCGGTAGGTGGCCTACGGATCGAGATATTTCGAAAACTAATTTGAAGTTGGGAATTTTGTGATCGACTTTTGACCAACTTCCAGGTAGCCTAGGAACTTGAAACTTGGCATTAAATTAAGGGAACAGTGACACTACAAATAGTAAAAATCAAAATTCCGATAGATGGCACGCTGGTCTATAGATTTGCAAATCTTTAAAAAAAAAATTAAAGGACTCCTGGAATTTTGCGATCGATTTTTAGTAACTTCCAGGTTAGTTAGCGACTTGAAACTTGACACATTTCTCACAACCCGATGACAATGCGATCCCTCATCAAAATAATTTCGGTAGGTGGCGCACGGATCGAGATATTTCGAAAACTAATTTGAAGTTGGGAATTTTGCGATCGAATTTTGACCAACTTCCAGGAAACCTAGGAACTTGAAAATGGGCACTAAATTGAGGGAACGACGACACTACAAAATTCCGATAGATGTCATGCTGGTCTATATAATTGCAAATCTTTAAAAAAAAAATTAAATGACTCCTGGAATTTTGCGATTGATTTTTAGTAACTTCCAGGTTAGTTAGCGACTTGAAACTTGACACATTTGTCACAACCCGATGACAATGACATCCCTCATCAAAACAATTCCAGTAGGTGGCCTACGGATCGAGATATTTCGAAAACTAATTTGAAGTTGGGAATTTTGCGATCGACTTTTGACCAACTTCCAGGTAGCCTAGAAACTTGAAACTTGGCATTAAATTAACGGAACGGTGGCACTACAAATAACAAAAATCAAAATTCCGATAGATGTCACACTGGTCTATATAGTTGCAAATTTGAATATTCCAGGTTAGTTAGCGACTTGAAACTTGACACATTTTTCACAACCCGATGACAATGCAATCCCTCATCAAAACGATTCCGGTAGGTGGCGCTTGGATGGAGCTATTATAAAACTAATTTGAAGTTGGGAATTTTGCGATCGACTTTAGACCAACTTCCTGGTAACCTAGGAACTTGAAACTTGCCATTTAGCTGTGGAAACGGTGACAATACAATTTGTTGACATCAGAATTCCAAAAGGTGGCGCGCTTGTCGATATAATTGAAAATCTCTAAAACATAGGGGGAATCTTGCGATAAATTTTAGTAAATTCCCGGTAAGCTAGAAACTTTTAACTTGACACATTTGTCAGAACCCGGTGACAATGCAATCCCTCATCAAAAAAATTCTGGTAGGTGGCGCACACATGCAGATATTTCGAAAACTATTTTGAAGTTGGGATCTTTGCGATCGACCTGTGACTAACTTCCTGGTAATCTAGGAAATTGGAACTTAGCATTTTGTTAAAGGAACCGTGACGGTACCATATTTAAAAATCAAATTTCCGATAGGAATCACCAAAACTAAAAATAAAATAATAAAAAGATGATAAAAAATTTTTAAAGACAACCTTTATATGAATGCTGTCAAAAATTTGTCGTTAAACAAAGACATGGTTTCGGTGTTTTTGGTTTTGAAATTTTAGTCATACCAATTGTAATCTATTTTTGAGATTTGAAAATATAAAGGTGGAGTGCCATTAATAGCCTTTAAATGTTTTGTCGATAACCGAACTTCTTTTTAGGCTCTCAGAAATTGTTTGCCTTAGTTTTGAAACGTGCACTCCACCTTTATATTTTCAAATCTCAAAAATTGATTACAATTGGTGTGACTAACATATCAAAACCAAAAACACCGAAACCATGTCTTTGTTTAACGACAAATTTGCTTAGGCTTTTTGACAGCATTCATATAAAGGTTGTCTTTAAAAAATTTTGATCATATTTTTTTTCTCCTGGAATTTCTTAGGGTGTTTTCAAAAAAGGCTGCAATCAGGTTAGCGGTTTTAATTGACTTATTTTTATTATTATTCGCCGATCAGCGCTAACTAGCTTTATGAAAGTAGTTGAACTTTTTGAAAATATGCCCATATATTTTTTTATTGTAAAAAATGTAAGCTTCATTTTTTCTACAAAAAAGTTTTAATAGATTTTCGAAAAGAAACCCCTCTTTTCAGTTATCTATAATATTGTGAATTTACTCAACACCCTATGACCCGAAAATTGAAATTTAAGCTAAATTTAGCCCTCTTAACAATATGTAAACCGAAATATCTGCACTGCAATCGTCAGTTGCCAATTTTTTTTTACGAATTTGTCTGTACTAAAATTAAATATTAAAAATCGAAGAAAAACAATTGTTTTTTACATGAATCAGCCTAAATATATTTCATTAAATTTTTCCTATAAAATCTAGTTTTACCAAAATTCTTTTGCGGGAGTAATAAATATAATAGAATAAATGTAAGAAATTTATAAAGAGTTTGAGAGTTTGTCCAACACTTTTGCGAGGCCTTCACACTAGCGCGAGGCCGTCGGCGAAGTCAATCATAAATTTCAGCAATCACTGACTTATAATGCAAATTTCAACCAATTTCCACCTTTTAGAAACTTTTGCGAAGCTCCCTCAGGGGCGAGGCCGTCGGCGGTTGCCGACATCGCCGACGCCTGGCGCCGCCACTACGTACGATCATCTGCTCGACATGGCGAGCTCAGCAATCAGGTGTGTTAAAAGTAGGGGTGGGACTATTCGAATAAAAATTATTCGAATAAACAACTCTTTAATTCGACGCGAATAAAAAATTCGAATAATATTTATTCGAAATATTTATTAATTTATTCGAATAGATGTATTGAACTACTGGATGAAACGCAAATGGTTTGCACCTACAAATGTGTGCATGTGCAGAAGTTTTGTTCAACTATTCGAATACTTGGCATGGCAACTATAGTGGTTCAATACAACTTTTCGAATAAAGTAATAAATAATTCGAAGAAATATTCGAATTTTTTTATTCGCGTCGAATAAAAGAGTTATTTATATTATAATAGTTGTCAACTATTCGAATACTTGGCAACTATTCGAATACTTGGCAACTATTCGAATAGTTGAAGAAAACTTCTGCATATGCACACATTTGTACGTACAAACCATTTGCTTTTCATCCAGTAGTTCAATACAACTATCTATTATATATAAATGCGCAATGCTTAAAAGTTTTCTCCCTTTCTTGCAATAACCACAATTCTAAGGTATATAAAATTTGATATGTATGGATGTGTCTCGTCGAGCAGGGTGTGCGACAAGAAACCAAAAATTAAAAAAAAATTAATTATAATATGATTTGAAAGTCACACCACTACAAGTGCTAAACACGCATTCAATTTATAGAGCCGCTGTTATGTGTGTATGTAGGTATGACCACTTGCATTGTTAAGTTTGCATTCATTGCAGTTGGGGAGAGTGCGAGTGTGAGTTTTTTGTTGTCAGCAATAATAAACCAGCCAGCCCGTCAACTTTATTCAGTGAACAAAATCTGTGAGTGGGTATTCATAGAAGCAAATGCTTGCTCAGACATGATGTTTTGAAAAAAAAGCACAAATAAGCTAGATTATGCACAAGGCCCTTCGTGGCTAGGCTTAGTGAAATAAAATAAAATGGAAAATAAAAAATAGAAAAGTGATTGAAAGTAAAAAAAGAAATTTGTTGTAAATGAAAGGAAGCGAAACGATATAAAATAAATAAAAATAAAACAAAATGAAATAAATAAATAAAAAATAAAGAAAGAAAGGAAAGAATGGGAAAGGAAAGGAATGGATAAAAGGAAAATAAAGGTAAGTTAAGGTAAGGAACGGAAAATATTAGAGAAAAATCAAAGGCAAATAAAGGTAGGGAAAGAAAGGAATGGAAAAGAAAAAATGAAGGGAAGAAAGGAAATGTAATGTAGATAAAGGAGTGGAAAATATAAGCAAATAGATAAACACAAAGAAAGGAAAGAGGAGAAAAAGAAAGGAAAGAGAAGTTAGCGAGGAGGGAGGTATGGAAAATAAATGAAAATAAAAAGAGAGAAAAATAAAGGAAAGAGAGGTAATTAAAAGCTAAAAAATAAGTAAAGGAAATTAATGGAAAAGAAAGAAAACTAAAGGATTTACGAAAGGAAAACTAAAGGAATTACGAAAGAAAGTAAGGAAACGGTAGGAAAGGAAAGGTAAAGGAAGGAAAGGTAAGGAAACGAAATGACAGGAAAAGAAATCTAAGGAAAAAAAGTGAAAGAAAATAAAGGTAAGAAAAAAAATAAAAGAAAAGAAATGGTATGAAAAAAATGAATAAAATGAAAGGAAACTAAGGGAAATGAAACGAAACTAAAGCAAATGAAACGAAAGGAAAGGAAAGAAAAAGAAAATAAAAGGGTAAAGGGAAGTAATGGAAATGAAAGAAAGGTCAGATAGGAAAATAAAAGAAACGAAAAGAATGGTAAATAAAAGAAAAGAACAGAAAGGAAAGAAAGAAAGAAAGAAGGGAATTAAAATGAAATGAAAGAAGAGAAAAGGAAAGGAACGGAGAGGGAAGAATAGAAAAGGAAAGAAAAGGGAAGGAAAGGAAAGAAAAGTAAAAGATATAAATTGAGATGAAAGGAGAGGAAAGGAAAGGAAATAAAAGCAAATGATTGCAAAGGAAGGGTGGATACCTTGCCGCGGTACGAGGGCTTAAGTCGATAGCCACAGGGCTACGCTGCCCTTGTGATCATAGCTCCGTACGGCACTTCATCACGAGAGAAGCCTAGCCTCTCTGGCGCGACGACAAAGATCTTCCCCCTCCCAATCCAGGGTGTTATGCAAAACCGTGCCCATTGGACGGTTGCAGCCGGGAGGCAAATCGTGGCTGTATTTGAACGGAGCCTCTCTGATACCGGGTCGCCTCAGAGAGTGAGCATGGCCTTACCGCGGTACGGGGCTCTGCCGCGGCGGACGACACATTTTCTCCTACTCTTCCCTTGACCCTAACCTGGCCTTGTCCGGCGATGGGTCGTACGAACAAGATGAACTCTCAACGTTGCTCCGGAGTTTCCGGGTAGTTCGGCGCTAGTAACAGATGCGGATTGGCACCAGGGTCAGATTAAATTATTCGCATTCGAGGATTCAAAAACCGTAGCACTGTACAAGGCAGGAGCTGCTAAACTGGGTGAAGTCTACAAGGGCGCAAAGATAGAGGTCGTCGACGGGAGGGACATTCCAGCTCCCCAAGGGCAAGGGCGTGGATTCCGGCCATCCCTGACGAACCCGAGAGAATTCTTGGGATGCTACGGCTAATGAATCCGTCCCTCCCAAGGCATGACTGGAGTGTCAATCTGGTCGGGGATGCGGTAGGGCCCGACAGACAGGTGGTGTTTACCATGAATAAAGAGTCAATCGAGCCCCTCAAAAGGTGCAATGGCCTAGTACACTACAGCGTAGGAAAGATCGTTATCCACGTATATCGTGGTGATGCTCAGCGCGCTGCCTTCTCGGCTGCTCCGGGGGAACCGAAAAACGAATTACCAGAAGAGGAAGCGGAGGATTCCGATGCGGAAAGCATGTTATCCGCCACGTCCCTTGGCGATAGTGCTGTGAACAACTCGGAGATGGAGGACAGCCTACAGGACGAGGAAGTCCTCGACGTCTTGGTGGTAGCAGCCAACGCTGAGCGATTAACATCTAACGCTACAGACAGCAGGACTCCCGCACCGCCATATCGGGCAGTTAATCGGAACAACTCGTCGTTGATAGGCAACCTCCGGGATGGGGCAAACCTCGGTGATATGGGGACGGCAGGGAAGTTTGTGCGCTCTCATGTTGGTGGTGCTTCAGATTAATCTTCACAAATCTAAAGTGGCCTCGGCTGCTTTAAGTAGTCGTCTTTCTAAAGGCGACGTGGATGTGGTCCTCATCCAAGAACCCTGGGTGAATAGCTCGAGAGTCTGCGGATTGGGGACTAAGGGCTTCAAGCTCATTCGAGCCAGCGAGGAGAGCAAAGTCAGAACGAGTATTTTGGTCAAGTCTGAGTTGAACTCCTTTCTCCTACCTAACTACACCAATGGTGATATTACCGCTATCAGTCTAACGGTCGACAGCACCCGCCTGACGTGGCGTCGGTCTATATGCTCTACGACGCCGAAGAACCCCCACCACAAACGGAGGTGAAAGACCTGGTGTCAAATTTCTGCACAGGTAATCTTATTATTGGAGCGGACGCTAATGCTCACCGTGTCCAATGGGGGAGCTCCGATATCAATGCCAGGGGCGAGTCTCTGTTTGATTACCTCTTAAAAACCAACCTGGTAATTTGCAACGTGGGTAATGAGCCTACTTTCATCACTAAGACCCGCAGGGCGGTCATAGACCTCACTATCTGTAGTGAAGGCGTTTATAAGTGGGCCAGAAAATGGCGGGTTCTGGAAGAGCATTCATTCTCCGACCACCGTTACATAGAAATAGTTTTAGACTTTACTGTAGAACAACCAATCATGAAGCGCAATCCACGTAACACTAATTGGCAGTTATACAATGAAATATTAGACATAGACCTACCAGTACTGCCCTCACAAGCTCCCTCATCAGTAGAGGAGCTGGAGGATCTTGTTCCTACATTTACATCGGCGCTCTCAAATGCTCTAGGACAGGCTTGTCCAGTGCCAAAACCACGCGGTAAAAACAGGCCACATTGGTGGTCCTACGATTTGGACTCGCTCCGCAAATCATGCGGGAAACAATTTAACAAGGCCAAGAGCCTCGGCTCTGAGCCTCATTGACACGAATATAAAGCTAAACTAAGGGCCTACAAAAAAGCTCTGGGACAGGCGAAGAGAACCTCGTGGAGAAATTTCACCCTTGAGCTGCTCCTGAATATAAATTTTCCGGGGAATCTGCATGACGCACCACTAGCACCTGCAACAAACCTGGCAGTAAATATACCCATCACTGAGGAAAGGTGGGCAGTTAAGAGCTTTGAACCGTATAAGGCTGCCGGGCCGGACGGGATTATCCCTGCACAACTTATAAACACGTTGGAGACATCAGATAAATGGCTGGTATTTCTCTTCACAGCCTGCCTGGCTCTCAACCACATTCCGGGCTCCTGGAGAAGCGTCACGGTAGTGTTTATCCCTAAGGCTGGGAAGGCATCCCACTACGAGCCAAAAGACTACAGACCGATCAGTCTCTCTTCCTTTGTACTCAAAACTTTTGAGAGGATACTAAGCGACTACCTCTCAACGACTATTGATAGCAACCTTATCTCTAGCTATCAGCATGCATACACCAAGGGTAAATCAACAGAAACTGCTCTGCACAGCCTAGTATCTGTCATTGAGAAATCGCTGTGTGAAAAGGACTACTGTCTCGTGGCCTTCCTAGACATTGAGGGGGCTTTCAACAATATAAGCCCGGAGGCTATCAACTCCGCTCTAACTAATCTGGGCGTAGATAGACCTCTAACTGGTTTAATTGACCAACTTTTAAAGGGAAGGAAAATAGCTTCTTCACTTGGTACGGTTGAGTTATCACGCTATGTCACAAGGGAAACGCCCCAGGGTGGTGTTCTTTCCCCGCTTTTATGGAAGATAGTGGCATACGCAGACGATTTAGCTATTGCATTCAGAGGCAAGTTCCCACAAACTCTGTGTGACCTGATGCAAGAAGCACTGCGAGAAGTTTCGACGTGGTCCTCTCGCTGCGGACTTAGTATCAACCCGGGGAAAGTGGAACTTTTCCTCTTCACCAACCGGTACAAAATACCGCCACTAAGCCTACCAGAACTAGATGGCACGCGCCTGGGCGAAGCCCTCCAGGTCATTCTGGGCATTTTGCCACTTGATCTGGAAGGGTTTCGGTCAGCGGCGGCATCAGCTCTGCGCCTAAGAGAAACCTCCAGTTGGGGGGCGGGTACTATTGGACACTCCAGTATTCTGGAATCTTACAGGTTTCTCCCTCTAAGCACAGATCGTTGTGCGACCACTACAGTCGGGGATAGCTGTTTTCAAATAAACATTCCCAGCAGAGAAGACTGGGAGAGGACGGATCGGCGTCCCAAAACAAATGGTGGCACTTCCATATACACCGACGGCTCGAAGTTGGACGGCAGAGTTGGAGGAGGGCTTTATTCAAGGGATTTGGACCTTGAGCTCTCCTTCAGACTGTCTGATCATTGTAGCGTCTTCCAGGCGGAAGTCTCGGCAATCCTGGACGCCGCGGCCTGGTTAATTAAGCAAACGTGTTATCGGAGAAGATATCGCTATTTTCAGCGATAGCCAAGGGGCCATCAAATCCCTTGGCTCATACACGTTCTACCCTGAACTGACAGGAGATGGCCCAACAGAACCGCGTAAACCTCATATGGGTCCCAGGACATAGGGACATTGAGGGAAACTGTAAGGCAGACGAGCTTGCCGGGCAGGGCACGACCAAGCAGGTTCTTCAGGATAAAGAGCGCTTAGGTATGCCGTTTGCCACATGCAAACTAATGCTGAAGGAGCACACACTCCGTCAAGCCAACGAAAGATGGCTTCAATCCCCAGGGTGTCGGATATCGAAACAAAATGGGATCTTAAAAGGTCTAGACGCATTTATGCCCTAACTAGGAGGGAAATCTGCAAATTGATAGGGGTATTAACCGCTCACTGCCTCATTGGTAGGCATGCAGAAAGGCTAGGTGTGCCCTACCGACGATGCTGCAGGAGTTGCAAAGATGATGAGGAGGAGAAAACAGTGGAGCACCTCATCTGCAACTGTCCGGCTTTAAGCGGCGCATGAACGCGCTTTTTGGGAGTCCCGTTCCTGGATAGCCTAAGCCACATCGCGGAACTGGACATAAAGGACTTGATGGGCTTCATAAAGTCATCTAAGTGGTTCGAGGAGGAGTAACGGTGTCGGTTTAGGAGTGTCAGTCCCGGGATCCTGCTATGTGGAAAATCCCAACAACTCAGGGATTTTCCATATGGCTGGGTCCCGGGACTGACTTTCCTTGTGTTGGTGGTATCACAACGGGCCTTTCAAAACTGGCCTAAGTGTGCCTCTGCGGCAGCCACTTGAACCTAACCTAACCTAAAGGAAAGGAGAGGAAAGAAATACGTGTGAAGACGAACTAAGAAGAATAAGTAATTATCAACATTGAAACTATATTACTGAATGGTATTAAGAGGGAGAAAAAGGCAAAATGAATAGGAATGCATAGGAATGCATAGAAACCAAAAATATACAAAATAATAGCATAAAGGTAGGAAAATAAAATAAGATTTTGTGGTTGAATTTCAACCACTGGGCGAACTCTAGTTCGAATAAACGAATAAATAATTCGAAGAAATATTATTCGAATTTTTTATTCGCTTCGAATAAAAGAGTTGTTTATAATATAATAGTTGCCAACTATTCGAAATTCGAATACTTGGCAACTATTCGAATACAGTCGAACTTCTCTATAACGAACTCCTATATATCGAAGGGTTCTCTATTGCGAAGCAATTATAAGAACTCTGTGTTTTGGGTCTACTTTGTATTTATTTATTTATTTATTTATTTATTATTACGGCTTTTCAAGCCTAAAACTTAAAATTAAAACATTTATAATGTACTTATAAATGACTTATACCACTATGATTATGTGCTGTCAGAATGCACAGGATTCCGATCAGCAATCAACATTGGCCGTTAATGGACCAGTTATGGAACATTTATTATATGCTGTCGGAATGCACGCGATTCCAGTCAGCACTCAGCATTGGCCATTTAATGGACCAGTTATGGAAACCTTGTTATTTTAAGGTTGGAAAGGACGTGTTTCCAATCCCCATTGTTTGTTTTGTTATGGAGGTTGGAAAGAACGAGTTTCCAATCCTCCTCAGTAATTTGCTATCAAGTATGATGAGCCTCTCTTTTTAGGTGGTTGGAAAGGACATGTTTCCATTCCACCCATGCTTCGCTTCTCTGAATATTTTGGAAAAAAATGTATTCAAACGGTGCATATCAGTGTAGTTCAGAGTTTTATAGATTTGCCGGAACCCACACAAATAATCCCATCCTTGATCAGATAGACAGCAACAGTTGCAATGTCCTCATATCATTTTCTCCGGTTATTACTGCGTTGTATGGAAATATGAACTCCGCAAGCGACCGATCATGAAAAAGAAGAACATATTGGTGAAAATTTTATCTTATTGGAAGGGATTTACAGTGCGCCATCAAGCACTTTTTGAACGTATTAAAATCTGTAATTTCTTTTATGTGACTAGGTAGTTCATTAAAAGATTTCAGACCTTTATAAAATATATTTTGCTTGTCCATTTCTGTTCTAAAGCGCGGTAGCCTAAAATTATCATTTTCTCTGATCGCATATGAATGACTTTCACTGACATATATAAGTTTATCACTCAGATACTCAGGTAATATACCACGCTTCATATTAAATACAAATTTCATGGTGTGATAAAATATTAGCTGTTTAGCACTGACCCAACTGAGTGCGTCGAGCATGCTCTTTATTGGAGTATCATATCGACTGTTTAGGATGAATCTCATGGCTTTATTTTGCATAATCTGTAATTTGTCGACTTGTGCATCACTAGCCATAAAGAATATTGTTGGACAGTAGATAAAGTGTGGTTCTATTATAGATCTATATACTTTCAGCTTATACTCCTTACTTATATATTTGCATGTTCTTTTCCAGAATCCAATTTTTTTAGCAATTTTGGCAACTATATAATCAATATGATCATTAAACTTCAACTTATTGTCAATCTGAACGCCTAAGTACTTGAATATGCTCACTTCCTCAATCATTGTATTCATAATATGAAGCTCAATGTTTTGCGATTCTTTTTTACTTGTTCTAGATATTATCATAAAATTAGTTTTACTAACATTGAGTTTGAGTTTATTACTACAAAGCCACCTGTATAGTGAATCTAAATCTTCCTGCATTTTACTCATTGCTACCATAATATCCGATTCTCCTACTTCCAACAAAGCATCATCCGCAAACAGTCTAATTTTACTATGTTTCAATGCCGAGGTTATGTCATTTATATAGATATTAAATAGGACAGGCGCTAACACTGACCCTTGTGGCAAACCTATATTTATCGCTGCCTCATCGGAGACCACGGATCCTATAGCTGTTTTTTGTTTGCGATTTGTTAGAAAGCTCTTAAACCACTGCAGCTCTATATCCTTAATGCCTATATTCTTTAATTTGGCAAGCATAAGATCTCTATCTATCGTTTCAAAAGCTCTCTTCAGATCAATGAACACTGCAACTATACTTTTTTTTAAATTAAGTTCTTCTTTCCAGCTCGAGATTACGTAATTTAGCGCCGTTTCGCACGAATGCCCTTCCCTGAACCCGGATTGTTCTTTTATAAATATTTTATTAGTTTCAAGATAATCAACAAGTTGGTTTTTTACCACTATTTCCAAGATTTTTTCAATATTTGGCAAAGTGTTAATCGGTCTAAATTCCTCACCTAGAACTGTATTCTTCACCTTTCTTATTGGTACTATTGTTGATATTTTCCATGGGTCAGGCACTGTTCCAGTTTTGATGGATTTATTTATAATTAAAGCATAATAATGGCCCATGTATGAAATCGAGTCTTTTATTACACCTTCCGCGAGTAAGTTTTTACCACCAGATTTATTTTTAAATCCGTTGACTATTTTAAGCACATCATCGACGAATATTTCTTCGAATTTCATAGATGCCCTGGTTGTGCAACTGCTGTTGTCTGACATTACCATTTCTTCAATTTCCTTATTTATATCAACAATACTATCAATAAAAAATGAGTTTAGCGCTTCGGCTATGTCTTTGGGTGTCTCATACGTCACACCTTTTACAATCAACGTCAAGATACTTTCTTCTACATCAGTTAAGTATTGTAATCTCCATATAACGAATTACGAATTTTCTGTAGCGAATATTTCCTTATAAAGGAGCATTTTTGCTACCGTAACTTAAATATTGAACCGTTTCAATCTCCATATAACGAATTTATTCAAATACATATTTGGAAATGACCCAACGTACCAAATACTGTGTTTACTTCTCTAAATGTATTAGAAAATTATATTGAAGAAGAAAAGTGGAAAAATGTACTTCAATGCAAAATAACTGACTACTACAAATAAAAAATGTTAAAAGGAACAAAATTGTTTTTCATTTCTGTATAGCGAAGTAAATATCCAGTCCCTTGGAATTCGTTATAGAGAAGTTCGACTGTAGTTGACAACTATTCGAAAAGTTGTTTATTCGCTATTGTCTTTTTTTTTTTGTATTCGAATAATATAATATGTATAGGTTTTGGGGTCATTTTGGGACTTTTTTGAATGATCCCAAAGAGACCTCAAAGTGGCCCAAAATGGTTTCAAATTGGCCCCAAAATAGTCCTAAAGTGATCCCATAGTGACCTAAAGCGACCCCAAAATGGTCCTTAAGTGCCCCATAGTGACTTAAAGCGACCCCAAGGGATCCCAAAGTGACATCAAAGTGCCCCCAAAATTGAGGTGTCACGACCTCTTATCTTTTTTTTTATAGCCTACCATGCATTGAGGTAGTCAGGATATATCATGGCAAAATTTCGATGGATCGTTATCTAATTATAACAAAGTTACTGAAGTCCACTACAGAGTCTCAATATTAGTTTCTAAAGAAAACTCTGTTGGAGAAATAATGACAAATGCATATTTATATTTTATTTGTGTATACAGCGAGAAATAACCAAGCAAATATTATGTAGAGCATTGGCATTAATTCTGTGGCCAATTTTACTCTATGTGCTCTTCTTCTACATTCATCTGGCAGTACTTAACAAGAGTGGAAATGGTGACGGTTTTTACAGTTCTTCTTTTCAATCACATCTAGAGGGAAACTCGTTATATAATGCAAACATGCCAAGGGCTGTAGCTTATGGTTCAGTTGTAACTATAAAAAACCATAAAACTGGTGGAGGATACTTACACTCCCACTATCACCTCTATCCAAAAGGAACAGGAACCCGACAACAGCAGGTATGTATTATTATTCATCATCATCATCATTTATTGCCGCTTAACCGTCTAAGGGCCACTTGCATAAAAGCCGATTAAGCCTAATCGGTGATTAACTTGACAGCTAACCGGTTAGTCGTTATCAGCTTTTATGCAAGCGGCCCTAAGAGATTTTGGCCGCTGCCTATCAAAGCAAGCCAGTCATTCCTTTGGATGGATGGATGGATTTATTCATTTTTCTTTCAAAAATAATATTTGTGTAAATTACATTATTAACTTTGTGTATTTAGCGACCTTTTGTTTTGAACGAATTTTTGGTTTTGCCGGCTTTAGGTCAGTGTTGAATAAAACTCATAAATTTTCTTTTATCACCAATATATTTCGGTTACACAACGGTAACCGTCTTCGGGGTAGATTTTACCAATTTTTTCGAGATCAATTGAAATTTGTTGATTGTTGCTTTACAGTTGTCATAGTCGTTTTTTAATGTTGCATATACCATTCTTTGTTGTTGTATGCCTACGGCGTGCCTTCCGTGTTATTATAATTTGTGTATTTAGCGACCTTTTGTTTTGAACGAATTTTTGGTTTTGCCGGCTTTAGGTCAGTGTTGAATAAAACTCATAAATTTTCTTTTATCACCAATATATTTCGGTTACACAACGGTAACCGTCTTCGGGGTAGATTTAACCAATTTTTTCGAGATCGATTGAAATTTGTTGATTGTTGCTTTACAGTTGTCATAGTCGTTTTTTAATGTAGCATTTACCATTTTTTGTTGTTGTATGCCTACGGCGTGCCTTCCGTGTTATTATAATTTGTTGATTGTTGCTTTACAGTTGTCATAGTCGTTTTTTAATGTTGCCGGCAAAACCAAAAATTCGTTCAAAACAAAAGGTCGCTAAATACACAAATTATAATAACACGGAAGGCACGCCGTAGGCATACAACAACAAAGAATGGTATATGCAACATTAAAAAACGACTATGACAACTGTAAAGCAACAATCAACAAATTTCAATTGATCTCGAAAAAATTGGTAAAATCTACCCCGAAGACGGTTACCGTTGTGTAACCGAAATATATTGGTGGTAAAAGAAAATTTATGAGTTTTATTCAACACTGACCTAAAGCCGGCAAAACCAAAAATTCGTTTACATTATTAACTTAACTTAAATTAAGATATTAAAAGAAAGAAAAAGTAAGGCATTCTGTAAAAAGTATTCATGCCTATTACGGTATCCGACGAATGCCACTCCCGCGAATGGCATTCGATTCGCACTCCCCTCGTATGTTGAAGTTTGCGGTATTCCCATAAACGTCGGATGGCTGCTTTATCGACTCACCCAGCGGATT
Source organism: Campiglossa producta (assembly GCA_964058755.1). Classification (NCBI taxonomy): domain Eukaryota; kingdom Metazoa; phylum Arthropoda; class Insecta; order Diptera; family Tephritidae; genus Campiglossa; species Campiglossa producta. The sequence continues at coordinate 97,262,226 of CAXKVI010000001.1, forward strand.
GTGTCAAACGCTTTTTGACATATTTTGAATTGTCATTTTTAATTAATTTGTGTTTGGAAAAAATTAAATTTGTGTTAAAATGGATTCGATTGCTTTTTATTTTAACAATAATGAAGATGAAAGTAGTTCCGCAAGTGTAAGAAGGTCCGTGAGGGATAGAGCACCTAACATTTTTAAACTGGCAGACATAGAGTACGCAAAATAATTATAAAAGTTTGATCACACATGCGAATATACACTTTTGTCTCCAACAGGTTTATTAAACAATTTCGATTAAATAAAAATGCATATAAACATATTTCAAGCATAATTTGCGGTAAAATTCCTCCCGTGATAAAATCCACAGCAATTAGTCGGCAACAAAAGCTATCTTTATGTCTGTGAATCTTAGCAGAAGGAAGCTACCAAAATGCTGTTGGCAAAGACTACATGCTTGGTATGGCTCAACCAACAGTTTCTAAGATATTTTCAGAGGTTCTTGATATTCTGGAAAACGAGTTGTGTGATAAGTGGGTGAATTTAAAAATGAATGACGAGGAGCAAATGGAGTCTCGGAGTTACTTTTTCGGCTGTTAGACAATTTTTTCTTTATGGAGGATTTAAAATCTGACCATACCTGAAAATAGTTCAAGTTTAATAAAATTGGTTTATAAATAAACAACTTTCTTACTTTTTTCCACGCGGCAAGGGACTTTCTTGGAGGTCCTAACGCATTTAAGTCCGTGCTAAGTGATGTCCAGAACACGGATACTACCTCTGGTGGCTCATTGGACATACTTTTGGCAATGCCCCCGTTGAGCTTCATCCGTTCAACCATTAAAGCGAATTGCTCTCGGTTTGTGGTACGACTTCTGTTAAAACATAATAAACACATATAATTTACTAAAAAATGTTAAAAATAAGTCACCTTTTATTGAACTCCATCTGATGATGTTTTCAATTTTTTTTTTTAAATCCGCAACAATTATTCAGCGAATGACACTTAGAGCAAAAGACACTTATTGCGTTTCGATTACGATTATGGGAATACAGTGAATCCGCGAACTGCTTTATCAACAAATTTTTATTCGCGAACTCCATTGCCGATAGGTTATGAGAATACCAAATCTTCTCAATTCGATTCGCATTCCCCGCGGATGGCATTCGTCGGATACCGTAATAGGCATGATTATTTTAGTATCGAATGCCGTCTCAAAAGAAATTACATACACACTAACAAAAGTGTGTGGGGTGAAATTCAGTAGAAACTATGCATTGTAAAATAAATTTAATTAGGTTGATTTATGAAAAATAGGTGTATATACTCAAGAGATTACAAATTTAGTTGAAGTTTACGAAGTTATAGGGTTCAGCAAAATTTTAATGTCGTTGTGTGATTGTTCTAATAAAAATGACTTTACCTTTGATAAAAATGTACGCAAATTTCCAATGACACGTATAGACGCAGGTAACGCATTGAAAACCTTGCAACAAACAATACTGAAGAAGTTACTGAAGTGAGTTGTGCGAGATGTGGGAACATGAACAAGTCCGTGAGGGTTTTAGTTTTAAGAGTTGCGTTTGAGCAGATCTTTCTCAAGTTATAAAAGTAACGAACAGTACAACGCATGTAGGACTTTTAACGAGATATATGAGTATCGTTTATGTAGATGTTGTTTTTGTTTTTGTTAGCATCACCAAAAATAAGACTAAATCATTGAAACTACCAGATCATTGCAGTATATTCCAGGCGGAAGTTATAGCCATTAACGTAGGTGCAGAAAAAGCTATAGATAGTCTAGCGCTGAGAAAGCGGGTGAATTTCTACGTCGACAGTCAGGCGGCTATCAAGGCCATTACCTCAAATAGTAGCGCTTCTCATAGCGTACTGGAATGCAAAAGAAGTCTTGAAAAACTTAGTACAGAACATAGTGTACATATCTACTGGACCCCAGGTCACAAAGGTATAGAGGAAAACGAGAAAGCTGATGAGCTAGCAAAGACTGGAGTGGCACTAGATGCGAACAACACTATTGAGTACCAATTCCACTAAGGACTTACAAAAACAATTGTAACCCTAAAAAGGGATGACTGATATCCTTACAGGACACTGCCTTTTGGTAGGTCAAGCCCACAAGATGGGTCTTGTTTCCGACAGTATGAGTAGGAAATGCAAAGCGGAGATGGAGACTGTGGAGCATGTCATGTGCAAATGACCCGCTATGTCAAGACTGCGGCTTCAAACTTTTGGAAAGGGACAATTGCCCAACCTAGAGTCACATACAGAAATAAGCCCTAGTAGGCTTCTGATTTTTGCGAAGAGAACATTACTATTTTCCAAAATAGACATTGAAGTGTAACTGTATAGCAAGAGGTCGTAAAAAGTTTTTCTTTTTTTCTGGTAACACTACGGACACAAGCGTCTATGTGAGGCCATTGCGTTGGCCTGCCAGCACAACCTAACCTAACCAAAAATAAGAGTCGTCAATTTTCCTTTTGCTTTGCGTTTTTGGGCCATTACTCTTTGCTTGGCTTCAGTCGATGAAAAGTGAACACGGACTACACTAGTTCGCTTAAACTTTTTAATATACCATCTGCTTATCTCTTCCGAAGAGTCAGGTAAGTTTAAAGCAGTGCCTAAACTTTGTTTTGCGATCTCATTCGCATTTCCACTTGTTAAATCTGGCACACCAGCAATGTCGACTGTGCTGCTTAACATTTGCTGTTCTCGCCAGTTCAAAACACTTTCGAGTTCGCATGCTCTCTCGATCAGTTTCACATTCTCCTCTTTAAGCTCCGTTACTATATTTAGTTTCTTTAGATTCAAAATTTCCTCATAGAGCACCTGCAAATTAATCTCTTTTGTAACACTAACACATTGTAACGGTTCATGCTGGTCTGAAAACGTTTTATTTGCGTTGGTGTGGTTGTTTCTTTGCACACTGTTTTGCTGGTTTGCATTTTTATGAACATCAACGGTGATTTTGTTGGTTGACTTTTGTAGTTGTTGTTTCTGGCCGTTGTTGGTGGCTTGCCTTGGTTTGTTTTGCGTCGCTGTTGAGGATTTGTTTGCTGCTTGTGAAGTCAACATCGATCCAGACGTAGTAGCATCCTCCGCTGTAACTCCAGAAGCAGCACCGGCAATGGCTGCAGGGGTTGAGACTGTCGTCGCAAATCCCTGCATGGATCACAACGATGTTTGATGTTGTTCGCCTTCATGAAATCCAAATCGGAAACAGTAAAGCGGCATGGAAGTAGCTACCACAGTCACCACACGCGACTTTAGGAACGCCCTAGCGATCAACTTTATCATTGCATTTTGGGCAAAACATTGTTGGTGAAAGAGTTAATAAATATATGTAATTAAACGTATTAACAAATGCGCGCACCACACGACACAGTGAAAACACGTCCGCTCACAACGAAAGCTTTATCTTTTTTAGCGATAACTGACGCCAATTGGAAACCCCAAGGGAGTTTAAGTCATCCTCCACCTGTTGTTTCCATCTCAGTTGAGACCTCCCCTCTCCTCTGCTGCCGGATTCGGGTGACGATAGGAAAACCTTCGGGGCTGGAGCTTTTTTGTCCATTCGCATGACATGACCCAGCCAGTGGAGCCTTTGGGCTTTAATTCGCTGTACTATGGTCAGATTTGTGTAAAGCTCACACAGCTCAACGTTAAATCTCCTTCGATACTCGCCGTTGCCATCACGAGAAGGACCATAGATCCTCCGGAGAACTTTTCTCTCAAATACTCCAAGGGCCATCTCATCTTCCCTTGACATTGTCTATGAATCTGAGCCATACATCAGGACAGCAATGATAAGAGACTTATAGAGCGTGATCTTTCTTCTTCGAGAGGACTTTAGTTCTCAGTTGCCTACTCATTCCAAAGTAGCACTTGTTGGCAAGAGTGATTATCCGTTGGATTTCTAGACTGAGATTCGGTCCCTCACCGTTTCAAATTTGTAACTATAAACAGCGACGTGGCTGCCGTGGCGCAGGTGCACCGATTCTTTCTTTGATGACAGGAAATACTTCGTGTGTCGATTATTTAGGCGTATCGTGAAAATCTGGTCGATGGTAGACTTACCAGGTTTAAAGCCACACTGATAAAATCCGATCAGTTTGTCTACGATGGTCTTCAGTCTTATACACAATACGCTAGAAAGAACCTTATATGCGATAATAAGAAGACTGATTCCGCGGTAGTTGGTGCGGTTAGCGGGATCGCCTTTCTTGTGGATTGGGAAGAGCACACTTAAATTCTAATCTGGAGGCATGCACTCGTCTGACCATTTTCTGCATATGAGATGATGCATGCTTTTTACCAGCTCTTTGCCTCTGTGTTTGAACAGCTCGGCGGTTAGTCCGTCTTTTCCAGGCGCTTTGTTGTTTTTGAGCCGGGATATAGCTATCCTCACTTCATCATAGTCAGGTGGTGGCACGAACTTGCCCCGCCCTAAAACTTTCTGTCATCTGCCGGATCGGCTTATGAGTGGGTCAGAAAATGGCGGGTTCTTGAAGAACATTCATTCTCCGACCACCGTTACATATAAATGGTTTTAGACTTTGTTGTAGAACAACCAATTATGAAGCGCAATCCAGGTAACACTAATTGGCAGTTACACAATGAAATATTAGAGAGAGACCTACCAGTACTGCCCTCACAAGCCCCCTCATCAGTAGAGTAGCTGGAGGATCTTGTTATTACATTTACATCGGCGCTCTAGGACAGGCTTGTCCAGTGCCAAAACCACGCGGTAAACACAGGCCACATTGGTGGTCCTACGATTTGGACTCGCTCCGCAAATGATGCCGGAAACAATTTAACAAGGCCAAGAGCATCGGCTCTGAGCTTCATTGGCACGAATATAAAGCTAAACTAAGGGCCTACAAAAAAGCTCTGAGACAGGCGAAGAGAACCTCGTAGAGACATTTCTGCACTGGCGCCAAAAGACTACAGACCGATCAGTCTCTCGTCCTTTGCACTCAAAACCTTTGAGAGGATACTAAGCGACTACCTCTCAACGACTATTGATAGCAACCTTATCTCTAGCTATCAGCATGCATACACCAAGGGTATATCAACAGAAACTGCTCTGCACAGCCTTGTGAGAAATCGCTGTGTGAAAAGGACTACTGTCGCATGTCCTTCCATACGCAGACGATTTAGCTATTTCATTCAGAGGCAAGTTCCCACAAACTCTGTGTGACCTGATGCAAGTAGCACTGCGAGAAGTTTCGACGTGGTCCTCTCGCTGCGGACTTGGCATCAACCCGGGGAAAGTGGAACTTGTCCTCTTCACCAACCGGTACAAAATACCACCACTAAGCCTACCAGAACTAGATTGCACGCGCCTGGGCTTGTCGGATAAAGCCAAGTTTCTAGGCATAGTTCTGGACAGGAAATTGAATTGGAAGGAGAGTGTTCTTCAGCGCCAGAAGAAAGCTTGCATCGCTCTTTACACATGCAAAAGAGCTATTGGCAAAAAATGGGGGCTCAGCCCTAGAGTATGCAGTTGGATCTACACGGCGATCATTCGCCCAATCATGCTGTATGGAGTCATCGTATGGTGGCCTGCGCTGAGCAAGGCAACATACCTGAATCTGTTGCGGAAAGTCTATAGATCCAATATGATCTGTATAAGCGGTGCGCTAAGGACAACGCCCAACGAAGCCCTCCAGGTCATTCTGGGCATTTTGCCACTTGATCTGGAAGAGTTTCGGTCAGCGGCGGCATCAGCTCTGCGCCTAAGGGAAACCTCCAGTTGGGGTGCGGGTACTATTGGACACTCCAGTATTCTGGAATCTTACAGGTTTCTCCCACTAAGCACAGATCGTTGTGCGACCACTACAGTCGGGGATAGCTGTTTTAAAATAAACATTCCCAGCAGAGAAGACTGGGAGACGATGGATGGGTGTCCCGAAACAAATGGTGTCACTTTCATATACACCGACGGCTCGAAGTTGGACGGCAGAGTTGGAGGAGGGGTTTATTGAAGGGATTTGGACATTGAGCTCTCCTTCAGACTACCTGATCATTGTAGCGTCTTCCAGGCAGAAGTCTCGGCAATCCTGGACGCCGCGGCCTGGATAAGCAAACATGTTATCGAAGAAGATATCGTTATTTTGAGCGATAGCCAAGCGGCCATCAAATCCCTTGGCTCATACACGTTCAACTCTGAACTGACGCTCAGCTGTCGTCGATCTCTTCAGGAGATGGCCAACAGATCCGCGTAAACCTCATATGGGTCCCGGGACATAGAGGCATTGAGGGAAACTGTAAGGCAGACGAGCTTGCCAGGCAGGGCACGACCAGGCAGGTTCTTCAGGATAAAGAGCGCTTAGGTATGCTGTTTGCCACATGCAAACTAATGCTAAAGGAGCACACACTTCGTCAAGCTAACGAAAGATGGCAGCAATCCCCAAAATGCCGGATATCGAAACAAACCTGGCCAAAATGGGATCTTAAAAGGTCTAGACGCATGTATGCCCCAACTAGGAGGGAAATCTCCATATTGATAGGGGTATTAACCGTTCACTGCCTCATTGGTAGGCATGCAGAAAGGCTAGGTGTGCCCTATCGACGATACTGCAGGAGTTGCAAAGATGATGAGGAGGAGGAAAAAGTGGAGCACCTCATCTGAACTGTCCGACTTTAAGCGGCGCGAGAACGCGCTTTTTGGGAGTTCCATTCCTGGATAGCCTAAGCCAGATCGCGGAACTGGACATAAAAGACTTGATGGCCTTCATAAAGTCATTTAAGTGGTTCGAGGAGGAGTAACGATGTCGGTTTAGGAGTGTCAGTCCCGGGATTCTGCTATGTGGAAAATCCCAACAACTCAGGGATTTTCCATATGGCTGGGTCCCGGGACTGACTTTCCTTGTGTTGGTGGTATCACAACGGGCCTTTCAAAACTAGCCTAAGTGTTCCTCTGCAGCAGCCACTTGAACCTACCTACCTTAGGCTAATTTCAACAGATTTTCTACCCGGGTATTAGGTTTCAGCAACAACGAATACACCAAGCCACCTGGCTGTCCCCTGATCAAAGAAAAAGAAACCATATTGACCATGTCATGATCGACGGCAGACATAGCTCCACCGTTCTTAACGTGTGTACCCTGCGTGGAGCCAATATCGACTCGGACCATTGTCTTGTTGCAGCCAAGATACGCACACGCCTCTGTGCAGCGAAGAAAGTGCGCACAGTAACGGAAGGAAAGTTTGACTTTGAAAAGCTGCGCCTGACACAGACAGCTGATAATTTCTCAACTCGACTCTCACACCTGGTATCAGAGAGCAATCCTCGACCTAACGATGTAAGCAAGCAATGGAAGCATATCTCTCACTCATTACGTACCGCCGCTGAGGACACTATAGGGTTCCAGCGAGCCAGCAAGAACAACTGGTACGATGAGGAATGCAAAACTGCCTCGCTGCCTACAAGGAGAAGTTACGAACGGGCGCAACCCGCAGTGTATTACAACGCTATCATGAGGCAAAGAAGGAACCCGGGTAGAAAATAATCTAGGCAAATCTATTCTTAATCTAGGCGCTGGCTAGATTTTCCTACAAGAGACAATCCTGCCTTGGGTCTGCCCGGGCTCTGGAATGGAAAGCGTATGTTTTTTAATTTACGGGCAATTTATGGTATATTCCGTAAGGGGGGGTTCAATGTTGGCTCAGAGGAAATGAATTTTTTTAATTGATTATTAAATGTATGTGAAGAAATTTTATTCAAGTTGTTCATTTGCCAAGAATATTTCAATGATTGGAATAGCCCAATGGACAAAGAGAACGAATGTGATGTAAAGGTCCCCGGGTTCAATGTTGCGTGAAAGGCAATGAAATATTTTATTTCTTAGCTGGCATTGCCTTGGAAAAACTAGGCAGGCCCTAGATTTGCATTACCCCACATAGCAGAATCCCGGGACTGACACTCCTAAACCGACACCGTTACTCCTCCTCGAACCACTTAGATGACTTAATGAAGGCCATCAAGTCCTTTATGTCCAGTTCCGCGATCTGGCTTAATATTAATATTGTTTTTCCAGTAGTTAAGTTCGGTACCTATTTGTACAAATTTCTTTAAAGTTTTTTTATTATAGTAAGTATAAAGTAGTTTATAACAAAAAAAGGAGAGCCCTGAGAGATAAGGACAAAAAATTATGGTTGTCCCTTTTACTAAATGTCCAATATATAACTTTTTGCAATAATGAAATCATAACATCTTTTTGTAAATATTCTGTAAAAGGGAATATTGTACCTTTTGCATCCATTGATTCTCAGAATAATTTATATGAAATAACTCCCACTTTACAAAACGATTTTATTCCCATTCAAAACGAAATAATTCCTACTTAAAATAAAAACGCGTAACGAAATAAGTCCCACCAATTGACGAAATAAGTCCTACTTTTAAAAACGAAATAACTCCCACTTTTTTGGTGGGACTTATTTCGTTTTTAAAAGTGGGACTTATTTCGTGGGAGTTATTTCATAGACCCATAAATGTTTACTACTTGCAGGCCACCTATATTCGATTCTCGGTGGAGGCAAAAATTTAAAACTGTTTCTTTTTTTTTAATTTTTCGTTTTTATTTTATTTTTTAAGCAAGGAAAATTGAAAAAAAAATAATTAGAGTTCTGTCAATTATACTTTTACTTGCCAGCGTCTAATTACAGCTTTGCTTTAAATGAGACGATTGGGGATATTTTTCTGGGCAATCTTCAACTGTATGAAAAATATATTTTCTGATTAGAAAATATACTTTTCCAATATTTAACCCCCTAAAAATTTCATAAGTGAATTAAACTTAAAAAAAATCGAGAAAAGCCTAGAAAATCAATTAATCAAAGTAATAAAAAGTTAAATACATATAGTCACAAGTGAAGCTGGATTTCTTAGCTTACAAATGGTGTTTAGATGCGGAAGATGATATGATTTGGTACATTTTGTTGTTTTTTTTTGGCACAAAAATAAAAGCAAGTGGCAGCTGCTGGATCATTGCATAGATATGTACGTGTTTGTGTAAGGGAATGAGCGGATGGTGGGTGTGTCATTGGGAGTTTTATAAAAGTGCTGAATAGTGATGTATAGTTCGGGTATAACAGAATGTGGAGATAATAAAATAGCTGGAGAGTTTGGAGACCTATTTTTTGTTTAATAATAAATAAACTAAGAATAATTTTCAATTTTTTTTTTTGGTGAGACAGCAGATTAGTCCATTCTAAGTTTCCAATATAAATTTTATAGTGATCTATCCATAAATTCTATACGAAATTGGGTTACGAAAGTTTGTATGCGGAGAGTGTTAGCCTATTAATATATAGATGCTATTTTTCCAAAACGAATTATTTGCTACCAACAATTTAATTTGACTTGCTTTTTTATTCCAAGTGCTAGCTTAAAGAAATTTCTGTGTTGTGCCTTTTTCCAGTATATCTTTACATAGTGAAAAAAAAACAATGGAAGGCCAAGGTAGGTTCAAATTCATCCGACATTATAAGTTCTTGAAATAAGTTTTATTTAATTGCGCCACATTTTGTTGTCATTTAACTTTAAGAACGGCGTGAGTTACATCGATGGCCCTTCGAGATCTCCAGCCGTGGGCGATTACTTCTTTTTAAATATGTTTCACGAACCTGTTGTATCGAATAAGACCTCATGTAGTGCTAATTGCGGATTTGCCAATTTTCCATGCAACTTTACAAAATCCTTTTTAGCTCAAAGCGTTAATACATCGCCGTAATTGTTTGAAATTGATTTCAGTAGCGATGATTCTCTCAGAGATCCCGATTATATTGATTCAAGTGTGACCACAAACTCAGAAAAGGAAAATCAACCTGTGTATATTCCGCAATCAAATCTAGAGAGCCCATCTCCGGAAACTTATGAAAATTTTCAAAACTTTACTCAACCTGTGCAAAATATAAAAAAAGACAGACAACTAAATAGAAATTCGGGAAGATCGTACGTCACAAAAAAAGGAAAAGTGATTGCTGGTCGCAAGTGCCTACCTCTCGAAAGTTGCCGAAAGAAATGCGCTCTAAAATAGCCGTTTTAGAGCGAGATCCCAGAGCCTAAAAGCGTCACTTATTTTATAATGGATGAAACCAATACCGATCGATAGTCCTCCCCGAATCTAGAAAGAATGTGAAAATTTTAAAGCTGTACCTATGACAAAGGCCTAGGAATCGGGGGTCAAAGTCGCCAAAAAATGACCCTAACTTCACTTATTTTATAATGGATGATTTTCACATATTAGACGTAGATTATCACCCCGCGTCAGTATCAAGTGTTGTTAGACCCGTACCAGTGACAAGGCTCCAGCCAGACACCCCCAGTTCGCGGATTTTCCTATAGAAATTTTTTCTGTTTTACCAATTTGACGTATTTGGGCCACTTTGGCTGCTTTTAACTACCCAATATTTTCCCATTTTTTGTAGAACACTACCCTCAAGTAGTATCAGGAATTTTTAGACTTCGTCCAATGGCAAAAACTTCAGCCAGACACCTCAAAACTCGGGAAATTTCACTAATTTTTACTGCGCTTTCACATGTTTAGGCGGATTTGACCAACTTTGGCCTCTTTTAAATAACAGATCTTTACACATGTGTCGTAAAATGCTACCCTTAAGTAGAATGAAGCATTTCCAGACATGATCCCATGGAAAAAACTTCAGCCAGACACCTGAAAGTTCGAGAACTTTTATTTTCCTATTAATTTGCTTTCTCTTGTTTGTCCCACTTTTACTAATTTTAAATGATAGATCTTTTCACATGTGTCGTAGGACACTACCCTTAAGTAGTTTCAGTAATTTTTAGACCTCGTCCCATGGCAAAAACTTCAGCCAGACACTTCAAAACTCGGGAAATTTCACTCATTTTTACTGCGCTTTCACATGTTTAAGTGGATTTGACAAACTTTGACTACTTTTAAATAGCAGATCTTCACACATGTATCGTAAAATGCTACCCTTAAGTAGAATCAAGCATTTCCAGACATCATCCCATGGCAAAAACCTCAGCCAGACACCTCAAAGTTCGGGAACTTTTATTTTCCTATTAATTTGCTTTCTCTTGTTTGTCCCACTTTTACAATTTCTAAACGACGGATCTTTTCAGATGTTTCGTAGGACACTACCCTTAAGTAGTTTCAGTCATTTCTAGACTTCGCCCCATGGCAAAAACTTCAGCCAGACACCTCAAAGCTCGGGATTTTCACTAATTTTTACAGAGATTTCACTTGTTTCAACAGGTTTCTCCAACTTTGTCCACGTTTAAACGGCGGATCTTTACACATGTGTCGTATAACACTACCCTTAAACGGTATCGGGCATTTCCGGACTTCATTCCATGAAAAAAACTTAAGCCAAACAACCCAAAGCACGGGAACTTTTCATCATTTTTACTGTGCTTTCACATGGTCAAATGGGTTTACCCAACTTTGGCTGCTTTTAAATGGCGGATCGCTACAAATGTATCGTATAACACTACTATTAACTAATATTAGGCATTTTTAGACTTCGCCCCATGACAAAAACTTCAGCCAGACACCTCAAAGCTGAGGAAATTTCATAATTCTTGCTGCGAATTCACATGTTTAACTGCGTTGGTCTAACTTTGGCTGCTTTTAAAGGGCAGATAATTTCACATGTGTCATAGAAGACTACCCTTAAGTGGTATCAGGTACTTTTTGACTTCGCCCCATGTCAAAAACTTCAGCCAGACACCTCAAAACCGAGGAATTTTTATAATTCTTACTGCACTTTCACATGTTTAAGCGAATTTGTCCAACTTTGGCTGTTTTTGAAAGGCAGATCTTTGCACATGTGTCGTGGAACACTATCTCCAAGTAGTATCAGGCATTTTTATACTTCATCCCATGGAAAAAACTTCAGCCAGACACCTCAAGCCTGAGGAATTTTCATAGTTCTTACTGCTTTTTCACATGTTTAATCGGGTTGGTCCAACTTCGGCTGCTTTTAAAGAGCAGATCTTTTCACATGTGTCATAGAAGACCCCCTTAAAGAAGGATCGGCTATTATTATAGAGGGAGGGAATCGTGACGCGTTAGACAGGGTCACTTCGAAATGTATTGCTCTTGGCCGAGTCATTATAAAAAAAACAACCCGGGTCGTTTCGGTACGAAGGGTATGGTACAGGTACAAATACCGTTCTCGCAGAACCGGCAATACGTGAAACGGCTATTATTATACTTCGCCTCATGTCAAAAACTACAGTCAGACACCTCAAAACTGAGGAATTTTCATAATTATTACTGCGATTTCACAGGTTTAAGCGAGTTGGTCCAACTTTTGCTGTTCGTAAAGGGCATATCTTCACACATGTGTCATAGAAGACCACCTTAAAGAAGTATCGGGTATTTTTTATACTTTGCCCCATGTCAAAAATTTCAGCCAGACACCTCAAAACTGAGGAATTTTCATAATTCTTACTGCGATTTCAAAGGTTTAAGCGAGTTCGTCCAACTTCGGCTGCTTTTAAAGAGCAGATCTTTTCACATGTGTCATAGAAGACCCCCTTAAAGAAGGATCGGCTATTTTTATACTTCGCCCCATGTCAAAAACTACAGTCAGACACCTCAAAACTGAGGAATTTTCATAATTCTTACTGCGATTTCACAGGTTTAAGCGAGTAGGTCCAACTGTTGCTGTTCGTAAAGGGCATATCTTCACACATGTGTCATAGAAGACCACCTTAAAGAAGTATCGGGTATTTTTATACTTCGCCCATGTCAAAAACTACAGCCAGACACCTCAAAACTGAGAAATTTTTATAATTCTTACTGCGTTTTCACATGTTTGAGATGGTTCGTCTACCTCTGGCTGCTTTTAAAGGGCAGATATTTTCAATGTGTCATAGAGGACCACCCTTACGTGGTACCAGGTACTTTTAGACTTCGCCTTATGACAAATACTTTAACCAGACACCTTAAATCTGGGTAGTTTTCATAATTCTTACTGTGCTTTCGATTGTTGAAGCAGGTTTGTCCAACTTTGACTATTTTTAAAAGGCGAATATTTACACATGTGTCGTAGAACGCAACTCTTAAGTGGTATCAGGCATTTTTGGAGATCTTCCCATGACAAAAACTACATCCAAACACCTCAGAGCTCGAGTTTTTTTTCGCAATTGATCTCTCCATAGGACATGATCAAGCAAATTAGAACAGTTCAGCCGATACAAAGTGTTCAGATGTGGAATTTGTTGCATTTCAGACAATGTCACTCTTATGTCGCTACCCTGCAGCGAAAGCAACTAGTTGAAAACTACTTTACAACTAGTTGGTGCACCGAGCTTATATGGAACAAAGACAGAACACTGACTAGTTGGGCCCGGTGTTCTGTCTTTTTTCCATATAAGCAACTGGTATTTTTTACGTGTTGATGTCCTACAAGATGTCAATTGTCAGATTTCGACCAGAATATACCAGTTATTTACTAGTCAGGAAATACCAGTTTCATGCTAGTTGTAAGATACCAGTTCCATACTAGTTCATCCTGGACTAGTATAATTTCCATAAAATGAACTAGTCCAAAAAGGACCAGTATGGAATATACTAGTCAAAAAGGCTTTTAACCTGGACTAGTATGATTTCAACCAGAATTTTCCTGGCTTACCCTTTATTTTATCATTTGACTTTATTTTCATGTTTATTCTTAAGAAAGCAGCGGCTATTTGTATTTACCCAATCACGAAAAAGCATCTATGAATTATAAGAGAAAACGAAACGAATGAATTTTGTTTTTTTCAACTGGTATAATTTCATCCAGAAAAATCTAGTTGTATACTAGTATGGAATGGATATTTCCTGACTAGTATGGGTTCAGCCGAAAAATTCTATTTGTATACTGGTATGAAATGGATATTTCCTGACTAGTATGAGTTCTGCCAGAAAATTATAGTTGTATACTAGTATTTTTCTGATTAGTTTGAGGTTTCGCTGCAGGGAACTCGCTTAAACCTGTGAAATCGCAGTAAGAATTATGAAAATTCCTCAGTTTTGAGGTGTCTGGCTGTAGTTTTTGACATGGGGCGAAGTATAAAAATACCCGATGCTTCTTTAAGGTGGTCTTCTATGACACATGTGTGTAGATATGCCCTTTACGGACAGCAAAAGTTGGACCAACTCGCTTAAACCTGTGAAATCGCAGTAAGAATTATGAAAATTCCTCAGTTTTGAGGTGTCTGACTGTAGTTTTTGACATGGGGCGAAGTATAAAAATACCCGATACTTCTTTAAGGGGGTCTTCTATGACACATGTGAAAAGATCTGCTCTTTAAAAGCAGCCGAAGTTGGACCAAACCGATTAAACATGTGAACAAGCAGTAAGAACTATGAAAATTCCTCAGCCTTGAGGTGTCTGGCTGCAGTTTTTTCCATGGGATGAAGTCTAAAAATACCTGATACTACTTGGAGATAGTGTTCCACGACACATGTGTAAAGATCTGCCTTTCAAAAATAGCCAAAGTTGGACAAACTCGGTTAAACATGTGAAAGTGCAGTAAGAATTATAAAAATTCCTCAGTTTTGAGGTGTCTGGCTGAAGTGTTTGACATGAGGCGAAATCTAAAAGTAACTGATACCACTTAAGGGTGGTCTTCTATGACACATGTGAAAAGATGCGCTCTCTAAGAGCAGCCGAAGTTGGACCAACCCGATTAAACATGTGAAAAAGCAGTAAGAACTATGAAAATTCCTCAGGCTTGAGGTGTCTGGCTGAGGTTTTTTCCATGGGATGAAGTATAAAAATGCCTGATACTACTTGGAGATAGTGTTCCACGACACATGTGCAAAGATCTGCCTTTCAAAAACAGCCAAAGTTGGACAAACTCGCTTAAACATGTGAAAGTGCAGTAAGAATTATAAAAATTCCTCAGTTTTGAGGTGTCTGGCTGAAGTTTTTGACATGGGGCGAAGTCAAAAAGTAAGTGATACCACTTAAGGGTGGTCTTCTATGACACATGTGAAATTATCTGCCCTTTAAAAGCAGCCAAAGTTAGAGCAACGCAGTTAAACATGTGAATTCGCAGCAAGAATTATGAAATTTCCTCAGCTTTGAGGTGTCTGGCTGAAGTTTTTGTCATGGGGCGAAGTCTAAAAATGCCTAATATTAGTTAATAGTAGTGTTATACGATACATTTGTAACGATCCGCCATTTAAAAGCAGCCAAAGTTGAGTAAACCCATTTGACCATGTGAAAGCACATTAAAAATGATGAAAAGTCCCCGTGCTTTGGGTTGTTTGGCTTAAGTTTTTTTCATGGAATGAAGTCCGGAAATGCCTGATGCTGTTTAAGGGTAGTGTTATACGACACGTGTGTAAAGATCCGCCGTTTAAACGTGGACAAAGTTGGAGAAACCTGCTGAAACAAGTGAAATCTCTGTAAAAATTAGTGAAAATCCCGAGCTTTGAGGTGTCTGGCTGAAGTTTTTGCCATGGGGCGAAGTATAGAAATGACTGAAACTACTTAAGGGTAGTGTCCTACGAAACATCTGAAAAGATCCGTCGTTTAGAAGTTGTAAAAGTGGGACAAACAAGAGAAAGCAAATTAATAGGAAAATAAAAGTTCCCGAACTTTTAGGTGTCTGGCTGAAGTTTTTGCCATGGGATGATGTCTGGAAATGCTTGATTCTACTTAAGGATACCATTTTACGACACATGTGTGAAGATCTGCTATTTAAAAGTAGTCAAAGTTTGTCAAATCCACTTAAAAATGTGAAAGCGCAGTAAAAATTAGTGAAATTTCCCGAGTTTTGAGGTGTCTGGCTGAAGTTTTTGCCATGGGACGAGGTCTAAAAATTACTGAAACTACTTAAGGGTAGTGTCCTACGACACATGTGAAAAGATCTATCATTTAAAATTAGTAAAAGTGGGACAAACAAGAGAAAGCAAATTAATAGGAAAATAAAAGTTCTCGAACTTTCAGGTGTCTGGCTGAAGTTTTTTCCATGGGATGATGTCTAGAAATTCTTGATTCTACTTAAGGGTAGCATTTTACGATACATGTGTAAAGATCTGTTATTTAAAAGAGGCCAAAGTTGGTCAAATCCGCTTAAACATGTGAAAGCGCAGTAAAAATTAGTGAAATTTCCCGAGTTTTGAGGTGTCTGGCTGAAGTTTTTTCCATGGGACGAAGTCTAAAAATTCCTGATACTACTTGAGGGTAGTGTTCTACAAAAAATGGGAAAATATTGGGTAGTTAAAAGCTGCCAAAGTGGCCCAAATGCGTGAAATTAGTAAAACAGAATAAATTTCCATAGGAAAATCCGCGAACTGGGGGTGTCTTGCTGGAGCCTTGTCACTGGTACGGGTCTAACAACACTTGATACTGACGCGGGGTGGTAATCTACGTCAAATATGTGAAAATCATCCATTATAAAATAAGTGAAGTTAGGGTCATTTTTTGGCGACTTTGACCCCCGATTCCTAGGCCCTTGTCAAAGGTATAGCTTTAAAATTTTCACATTCTTTCTAGATTCGGGGAGGACTATCGATCGGTATTGGTTTCATCCATTATAAAATAAGTGACGCTTTTAGGCTCTGGGATCTTGGTCTATTATACGGATGGTCCTGATAGGGTGCTGCTTGGTACAGCTCCTTTTGCTACATCTTTTATAGCCCAGTCCTAATACATGTATTACACCTACATATCCAACAGGATCTCTGCTGGTTGTCGCTGGAATTCCACCCGGCTCTGGAGTATTATTATACCCAGCGTAATAGTACTAGTACAAGGGTATTATAATTTTGTCCACATAACGGTACTACGATATGGAGTTCCATACATAAAAGTTGTTAGGTTATGAAAAGAGGAGTTGATTACGGCATGTCCGTCCGTCCGTCTGCCTGTCCGTCTTTCCGTGTACACGAAAACTTGAGTAAAAATTGAGCTATTTGCGTGAAATATTGTCTTCAGGTTAATTTCTGGCCAAGAAGGTTGTTATTGAAAATGGGCGAAATCGGATGATATAATTTTATAGGTGAATCCCTCTGGTCATTGTATTATGATTTTTTGATCAAGGGACGCATTTTTGAAAATTCTACTGGTGGTAACTTTCAAACTGATTACCGTAGAACGATGAAATTTGGCACAAAGC